>CM042168.1:6862113-6997292 GCA_023376005.1 Doryteuthis pealeii
TAACTAAGATCAAGTTTTAGAAATGATTTACAGGTTTTTTAGAACCTTTGCTTTTTATCTATCTATATATTCCCTCTATTCATATCTATCTATCTATCTATCTATCTATCTCAGTCTGTTCATATCTATCTATCTATCTATCTATCTCATTCTGCTCATATCTATCTATCTATCTATCTACCAATCTCATTCTGTTCATATTTATCTATCTATCTATCTATCTATCTACCTACCTACCTATTACAGTCTATTCTTATCTATCTATCTATCTATTTCACTCTATTCATATATATATATATATATATATATATATATATATATATATATATATCAAGTGTTCCAAAAATGAGATGAATTTATTTATCGACGCTTCATTTCGGTTTCATTTCGTTATGTCACACGCGAAGATGTCATGACGCGTGACGTAACTTGAAGAAATGCATCATGACATCCTCGTGTGTGCGGATCGCGACTCGTCTTTCAAAAATATAACACTGAACAAATACAGTTACACAACAAAAATTTTATAAAGATTTTTTTATCTCCTGTCATCCTTAAAACATCCATCAATTTCTTCACCCCTTAATAAATCCTGATGAAGGTTTAAAGAAACCAAAATGTTTAAGCGTCGATGAATGAATTCATCTCATTTTTGGAACACTTGTTTTTTCAAATTTCTTAATATTGTCCGATTTATTTCCATATTTACTCACATACATATATATATATATATATATATATATATATATATATATCAATCTGTTGATATCTATCCAACTATTTCAGTTTCTTCATGATCATCTATCTATTTCAGTGGAGGTGTCTATGATGTAATGGTTATCATTGTAGGAAATGGACACTGCAACATGAGTTCAAATTCTGGATGAAGTTGGTTGCATTTCATATAGCACTAATACCCTTGGGAATGGTATGAATCCAATTATTCTCCCTCCAGCTATGGGTAAATAGTAGAACAGACTGAGCTCTTTAAACTTGGTATGGCAACCAGTCTAGGAGAAAGAAAACTCTGAATTCAAACCTGTTAAATTCCACTGAAGAATTTGACCTCATGCGGAAGGGTTGGTAAATATGTATCTATCTATTTCAGTCTGTTACATTCTATCTATTTATCTATCTTTTTTATCTATCTCTCTTCTCTCTCTCTCTCTCTCTCTCTCTAATATATATATATATATATATATATATATATATATTTATATCTTATTATAATGGAAATTGTGTGTTTTTCTGTCTGTAACCGAAACTATATTCCTACTCAAGTCATAATTCCCTTAGTTATTGACATCACATTCTCCATGATTTTATTTTTATCTAAACCTCAATTATTAATAAAATTGTCTTACATTATTAATACCGTTAACTATGTCTACATACTGACAACAAGCTATTATATTTATATATACAACAAAATAGCGGTTTACAGTGTGAAAAGGAAGGCTAATTTGCATATTAATATTAAAAAATCGAATTTAATAAATATGTGCTTAGTATTATTGATTTCTAACTGTTTGGTTTTATTTTAATGAATATAAGCAAAAATCTCTTCAATTAATCTTAAATGAAATCCATTAACAAGAAAAAATAACTGTCATTTTATTCTTTACTTCCTCTTATAACTAAATACTTAAATTAGAAAAAATAACAATGAAAGACGAGAGTGATGGAAGAGTAAGTTTCAGTTGTTCTATTTTTTATTATACTCCCTCTGTTTCAAATCTTTTATTATACTCCCTCTGTTTCAAATCTTTTATTATACTCCCTCTGTTTCAAATCTTTTTATCTGTATTCTTATTTAGTTTCATTAGCCTTTCTAATTTAATACAATATTTTATTACATAAAGGGTGCATATATTTGCTAGTATATATAAATTTTAATAACATTTATCTTATTTATCTCAGCCTATTCATACTGATTCTATTCATACAATTTTTTCTGCTTTTTTGTCTCAAACAACATGTTTCGACAAGTACATCCTTACTATTGTTATCTGAAAAATTATTTCATGAATTATCTAAGCTAGTATCCTCATCTTTGTTGTTTTTATCACAACATTGTTGATGGCATTCTCTTAAGCAGCCAGGATCTTAGACACACACACATGCACAAAAAGGGGTATCAAGTATGATACTAAAATGCATCTGACGGCCAGGCTCCAGTTTCAGAAATCTGGAGAGTGTGGTGTACACCTTTGTTGCCATTTCTTCTGGATCCACTCTGACGCAGAGAGGTAGTACCTATTAGGGTATCATTTATGGATCTAAAAATCATAAATTATTATTTGTATTTAATCAGAGTGTGTGCAAAAAAAAAAATTTTTTTTTTCAACTTCAGAAATAACTAAACAAAAAATGTAAATATGAACATACAATGAATACAATTCCCTAACCCCCTAGGCATAAAATAACCGGTTATTTCCTATAAGTCTAACATAAACAAAGGGGAACCACTCTTGACTGATAAATTATTTATTTATTCATTGATCTACTAGAAAAAAAGAAGACGGGGTTAGGGTTAGGGTTAGGGTTAGGGTTTAGGGTTAGGGTTAGTTTAATGGAAAAATAAATAAATAATTTATCAGTCAAGAGTGGTTCCCCTTTGTTTATGTTAGACTTATAGGAAATAACCAAATAACCCTAAACAGGTTGATATGCCATTAAACAAAGAAAACCAAATTAAACTTAAATAGCCGTGTTATGAAGAGAATACATTTTTGTAATTGTCAATGTTGCAAAATTTATTTTACCATTTTCATTACATTTGATTGTAGATATCATCAATTGAAATTAATTACAATTTACCTCAAAATATCAACTCAGTTATATTAAAAGTTCTTGAATTAAAAGAAAACAAAAAAAAAAAATTGTATTAAAATCTGTTTTGAAATTTTGGTCTTTCAATTTTTGATAAGTTATAAACATCAAAGAGAAAACAAATCAGAGAAATTTTTCAGTTATTTTCGATTTAAAGATTTTTATGCTTCTCATGGCACCTAACAGATTTTTCAAGAACTTCAAAAAAAAAAAATAATCTTTCTTGAGTAATGGAGGAAACAAAAACAAGTTTACTGAGAAACTTTATATTCCTCATTTGGAATTTACTTTCATTTTCCAAATGAAAGAAAATTCTTCAGAATTTGTTGAAATTCTCTTTTAATTTCATTTTGACAATGACTGAAGATTTTCAAGAATGAAAGAAAAAAGATAATTTCATGAAATATTTCAAAGACATTTGCAGTGTGTGTACAACATGAATGAAGTAGTTTAATCCATGGAAGGTACCAAAATATTATTCAAAGAATTATTTGGGTGAGTCAAAATTTCACAATATTTTGGTACATGTTAGTTTGCAGTGTCTATACACAACTGTTCAATCCAAAAAAGGTACTGGCTGTGGTTGGTGCACTGACACATGCCTTTTTTTTCACTGTGTGTTTGATTTGAAATCTCTACAGATAAGTGTGGAATGTAGACTAATTCAGTATCTTATATTTTATGGGCTATAATCATGGTTGGGCAAATGGAGGTCAAATTTTTGGGATGAGTGTTTTCTATGGCCATTTTTGCTGCTGATTATGAATTCAATGATTTTATTTTGGATATGACGTCATTTTAGGTTGTTCTGTAGTGATTTTCAAAATGGCGGCTGAAAATTGCTATTTTAGGAGTTACAGTGTAATATGTCAAATTATATGTTTTCTGGATCACAGAATCTGAAAATATATTCATTTTAGTGATTTAATCAACTAATTTATTTTTATTAGGTATGATTAATTGAAAATTGTTCAATTATGTCCAACTTTTTTATGCTATTTTGTACTGGAGGTTCGTAAATTTCAAATATTCATTTTCATATGTCATTTATATTTGTTCATATATGAGAAAACCAGATATGACATAGCCAGAGCCATACAATGAATGTGATCCAGTTCCCTAAAGTAATAACCAAGTCTAAAATGGCAGAAAGAAAATCAAGAAGTGAAAGCATAAAAGAACGTTTTGGCTCTACATACATGGAGATTAAGCAATTCAAACTTACATGAAAATTATTTCTTGGGTTTGTGGTGAATGCTGTATTTGTGTAAATGACAGAAGCAGAAACACTCTTTGAGCAGGGATAAAGCCAGTAATTTTGTTGTAAATTAACTATGGCCTAACTGGATAGACAATAATGTGTACTCACTAGACATATTACACCATTATTAAGCCATATATTGTCCTTTTCTTTAACAAAAACAAGGATTTGCAGCTGCCATTTTGAAAATCCTCACGGAACCAACCTAAAATGACATCCTAGGTCAATGATCTCAACAGAATCATAATCAGCAACAAAAATGGCCATAGAAAACACCTGTCTGAAAAAAGTATTCATTTGCCCCCACCCCCAACTATAATGCCAAGAAATCAACCAAAAATATTAATTGTGTCAAAGGTCAAGGTGCAATTGATCACAATACAATAACCAGTTGATTCAAGAAATTTTACCCAGATTGCAAGAACCATAATGATTAGGCAAGATCAGGTAGACCTAAAACCATGGCAATCATCCAAGCCACAGATATAAATCTGATGAGTAATATTTAGAGAGTATCAGGCAAGCTCAGCATCTTACAGTCCAGTATGGTTCATCACATTCATGATTTTGGCAAAAGCATCCAGAGTTTCTCAATTGTGCCCCACTTTACGAAAATGGCGATCCTCCAAGCCACAGAGATAAATCTGGTGAGTAGTACTCAGAGAGTATCAGGCAAGCTCAGCATCTCACAGTTCAGTGTGGTTCATCACATTCATGATCCTGGCAAAAGCATCCAGAGTTGCTGAATTGTGCCCACTTTACAAAAATATTGCAAAACTTTAGTATTATCCTCATCATTGTTGTTATAAGATATAAAGTTCTTATAATAAGTTGGAAGGCTCAAAGTAACCTTCCAACGAGGGTACATGTGTGTACATAAATTACTCCATTGAAGAAGTTATCTATAATAACAAACATAGACTTTAATTTATGAGCAGAGAAAAGACATACAAGACAGGAATATGTGTACTCATCACCAAAGGTACAGCAATACATAGTGAACAAATACATAAACATGTATAAAGAAAATAGGACTTCATCCTAAATAAGTGATACAGAGTTTCTAAAGGAGTGTCACTTACTGATAGTTGGTTTGGGGGTAAAGACCCCACTTAATGGTAAGAGGTACACAGCGTCTAAACCATGTGAAGTGGTTGCCAGTCCCAGAGGAAGAGAGTTAGAATTTCCCGGGCTCCCAATTAAATACTCTTGCCCTCTACTGGCAAAAATCTATAGCAAGGGAAGATAACTCTTCTGGACCTCACATCAATCCAAATAAGGGCAGACAATCGCTACATTTTTTTGACATCTAACTCAGCAACCTCTCAGGTGAGAAAACTTGTTAATATAATTCATTTAAGAGATGAAATTTGGAGAAAGGAAATTGATTAACTGAAATTCTGATCAGTAAATGTTAATTCAGATTAAAAGTGCAGTTCAACTTCAGGTTACCCTTACTGTGATTTAAACTTGGACTTTGCGAAATGAAAATTTCTATTTCATTAGACATTTACACTTATCTTATAAACAGCTGAACTTGCAGACAAATCTGATTTGTCTGCATCTTCAATTTGTCTAAATAGATAATTTCATTTGTTTTCTCTGCATTCAAAATTCCATTTGTTAACAAGTCAACTTGGCAAACAACCCGCCACCCCCACCCCCTACCCCTTCAACCAGTTGTTAATTCTCTTTTCAGCTTGATTCATTCTTTTTGGTCTAAAATTGTCTCTTTTTGGTTTGTTCTATTTTATTTGTCGCTAATCTATTCTTATTGGTCTATTTCTTTTTTTGGCTTAGATCAATTTTCTTTGGCTTTAGTCCAATTTTTTTTTTATTTGGGCTTTGATCAATTTTCTATTTGGACTTGTTACATACATATGGCGTTGGTCCATTAATTTTGGCCAATGTCAGTTCTCTTTAAAATTCTTTTTGGCTTTTATCAATTCTCTCTGGTTTTAATCCATCCTCTTTGACTTTAGCCCAATCATCTTGTTGCAAAAAGCACTTCTTTTTGGTCTTGGTACATCATCTTTGGTCAATTCGGTCAATTCTCATTGTCCATCATTTCTCACATTGATCAATTTTCTTTGGCCATTTTTTCTTCTTTTTTTGCCTTTGGTCAATTTGGTGATGTTTGTCCCTTACCACTTGGACGTTGATGAGGCACCTGGAGAAATAGCTTGATGGGAGATGCACAAGAAGGCTGCATGTGATCTTGAACAAATCATGGAAACAACACCCCACAAGGAAACAGCTATACAGCCACCTGCCCCCTATCACACAAACCATCTGAGTAAGACGGACAAGACATGCTGGACACGTCTGGAGAAGTAAAGATGAACTTATAAGTGACGTCCTCCAGTGGAAACTAGCACATGGGAATGCCATTGTGGCTTGTCCAGCAAAGACCTACATAGACCAGCTCTGTACAGATACTGGATGCTGCACAGAGGAGCTGCCAGAGACAATGAGTAATAGAGATGTTTGGCGAGATGTTGTCATAGATATCTGTGCTGCTGGTATGACATGATGATGATGATGATATACTTTTTTGGTTTTGATCTTTTTTGTCTTGTTTCATTCTTTTTAAATTAGATTGATTCTCTTTTAGCTCAAGGTATAATTTTTTGGTTTGGACAATTTTGTGGGGGCTTTGGTTAATTCTTTTTGTCCAAGAACAGTTCAATTTGTCTCTGGACCATTCATTTTAGTTTTAATCAATTGTTATTGATTCAATCCAGAAAGTTTGGCTTTGCCCACATCTTTTTGGCTTTTTTTTTTTTTTTTTTGGTCCATTCTCTTTGGCAATGGCTTTAGTCAATTTCTTTTCTCAGAATTTTTACTACTTTTCTGAATTTTTTAAATGAGATTTGATAATTAGTATTATTTGTATTATTCAGACTATTGTCCTCATTTTCATAGTTATCTGTACAACATTTCGACCGATGTGCCCTCCGGCCTTCTTCAGGTATTTCTTGTCAGACTCGGGAACCTTCTTGTCATAATCAGAAGCTATCACGGAACTTTCAACCTAACCCTTTATTCAGTCCCCGGGGGTATCCTGTTCTCATTCTGCTAACTATACCTGGGGTACAGGTGTTAAGCTGTGTTAATTATTATTCTATGTTACTGCTGCCCCTGACCAGGATTGAACCTGGAGTCTTTTATTTTATTTTGGCTAAATCTTTTGTGTCTTTGTCTTTGGACCATTCTTTTTAGTTTTAATCAATTTTTATTGATTCAATCCAGAAAGTTTGATTTTACTTAAATCTCTTTGGCTTTTTTTGGGTGAGGTTCATTCATTTTGGTGATGGCTTTAGTCAATTTCTTTTTCACCTTGTCCATTCTTTTGTTTTATTTTGGCTAAATCTTTTGGGTCTTTGGCATTGGTCTATTTTTTGTCAGCCTGAGGCAATTCTGTAATATTTTGGTAACATGAGGCAGAATTCAGCAGCTCCAGATCCTTTTTGCTGAGGTTGGGAAGGTGATCACACTGGACTGATACTCTTCAAGTAACACTCACCAGATTTGCCTCAATAGCTTGAAGTAGGATCTATGGTTTTTGGCCTGATAAGATAATGTGAGAATTCTTCTAAGCTGTAACCATGTCAGAGCTACTGTATGGCTGCACCACTTGGAATTTAACAAAACAATTGAAAAACAAAGCTTGATGGTAACTACACAAGGATGCTGCATGCTGTCCTGAACAAATCCTGGAAGCAGAACACCACAAAAAAGCAGCTGTATGGCCACTTACGTCCTATCAACCAAACCATCCCGGTAAGACAAACAGGACACACTGGAGAGGAGTAAGGAAGAACTCATGAGTAACATTCTTCTGTGGGCACCAATACATGGACACACTAGAGTGGGTGACCAGCAAAGACTTATATTAATCAGCTCTGTGCAAATCCTGGATGCCATGGGGGGGGGGACTTGCCAGGAACAATGACCAATAGGGATGCATGGCAAGAGAGAATCATGAGAATTGATGCTGTGAAAATTCACAGCTGCATTAGCCGGTGGTCTTTCACTGGAGTCTGAGCGATAACAAATCTCCTCAAATCTCCAGGACTCATCTGTGTATTCTAGCTGATCTTAACAATGATGTTGTCTGGATGGTCTCAATTCTTCCTCTGATTTCCAATTCCTTCAGACTTTTTCCAAACCCTTGGGAGCCAATCCAAGAGTACTAACTATAATTAGTATCAGCTTCACCCTCATGTTCCACAGTTTTTTCACTTCTTTGGCAAGGTCCAAGTATTTACGGATCTTCTTGTTTTATTTCATTTTCACTTTGTGATCTTTTTTGTTGAATAGATAGATAGATATGATATGAACAAGCTGAGAAAGATATATAGATAGATAGATAGATAGGTAGATAGATAGATAGATAGATAGATAGGATCATACCGGGATAGATAGATAGATAGATAGATAGGATCATACCAGAATAGATAGATAGATATGATGATATGAACAAGCTTAGATAGATAGATAGGATCATACCGGGATAGATAGATAGATAGATAGATAGATAGGATCATACCGGGATAGATAGATAGATAGATAGATAGGATCATACCGGAATAGATAGATAGATATGATGATATGAACAAGCTGAGAAAGATAGATAGATAGATAGGAACATACATATATACACACACACACACACACACACACACACACATATATATATATATATATATATATATATATATATATATATATATATATTGATAGATAGATGGATAGATAGGATCATACCTTATCTTTTGGTTAAGATTATTCCTTGTGAGTTTTTCACACCATAAACTGATGGTCTTTCACTATTATTATTATCATGAGTAGGCAGTGCTTCACTGGAGGCTGAGTGGCAGCAAGTTTCCTCAGGTCTGCAGGACTCTTCTGAGTATTCTAGCTGATCCCAACAGTGCTGTAGTTTGGATGGTCTCGATTCTTCCTCAGATTTCCAATTCACCCAAATTCTTTTCAAGAGCCTTAGGGACTGTTCCAAGGGCACCAATTACAATTGGTACAACCTTCACCTTCATGTTCCACAGTTTCCTCAGTTCTCTGGCAAGGTCCAAGTATTTGTCTATCTTTTCGCTCTCTTTCATTTTCATTCTGTGGTCAGCTGGGATGGCAAAATCCATGAGATGACAGTTTCTCTTCTTCTTCTTGATCAATACTGTCTGGTCTCCTGGCTGGGATTAGGTGATCCATCTGTATCACAAAGTTCCAGAGAATTTTGTGCATCTCATTCTCCAGGAGAGATTTCGGTTTGAGCATATACCATTTAGTTGAATGGTGAAAATTGAATTTCTTGCACAATTCCAGTGAATCACCTTTCCCACCCAGTCATGCACAGTCTTGTTTACTGCATTCGCTTATTATGTGATTGACCGTTTTGTCTTTTCCCCCACAAATTCTGCATTTTCTATTCTGTTGTGTTTTATTGATTTTGGCTTTTATATAATTTGTTCTTATGGCATTATCTTGTGCTGTGATTATAAGAGATTCAGTTTCTCTCTTGAGGTTTCCCCTTCTTAGCCATGTCCATGTCTTCTCATGTGCGATCTCTCCAGTTTTTCACTTGAAGTGTCCATATAATTGTTTTTCTTCCCATTTCTGTTTTTGTTATATTTGTGCTCGTCCATTTGTTGCAATTTTTTTTCTGGCTGCTGCTCTTAGTCTTTCTTTGCTCTTTTTAGTATATTAATCGAGTGTTTGAATTGTCGCAGCTACACAATCTTCAATGCTGGCAAGACCTCTTCTTCCTTCTTTTCTTGATACATATAGTCTGTCTGTGTCGTCTCTCAGGTTCAATGCCTTGTCATATGTAATATCAACTTTTGTTTTAGCCACAAACTCCTTGCTATTCTTTTAAGAAATTTTTCATATTTCATAGAATCTTGTTTAGAAAAAGGAGTCAAATTTAAACTAAGGGAAAACAAGTCTAAAAGAAGATTTATTTGAGATGGAATCAAAGAATTGAAGAATCAAAGAATTGAAGAACCAAAGAATTGCAGAATCAACTAAACATTCACAGAAAAAGTGGACGATGGGACAAAAAATTGGAATCATCCTTTTTGACCAGTTGTAACTTTTTTGGCATTGCTTTTATTTTCTTACTGAAGAATAATCAAGCTAAGTTCCAATTACCGTCGAATTGGTAAGACACGGCAACAAGCGGTTGTAACTCAATACAATCCCGTCTTGTCGCAATTCTACTGCAGACTGACAGGGTATTTATAAAACTCCACAATATCATAGAAACCAAGCAGCCAATCAGAACTCAGGGAATGGAATCACCCAAATGCATGAATGGACTATTCTTGATTTCTATAAATACCAACTGTCTTGGACACTGCTTCAGTTGTGCTTAGCTAGTTGCTGTTATTCAAACCAACAGTGGACTAACTGACTTCAATACTTTCCTTTTTTTTAAGAAAAGAAAAAATGTTTTCTATTTTTTTTATTGAATGATTTTGTTGATTGCACCAAATTTACAACTCATCAACATGAGACGTTCTCTTTTATTCTGCACATGTGCAGAATGCCAGATGAGTTGTCTCCCTTGATAACAGAATCTAGAAATCTGCACAGCACCAGAAATACTTTGGGGGCTCATTTGTGAATTCCAGAAAAGAAACAAAAAACGTCATTTGTGTTTCACTGCTGCTGCTGCTGCTGCTGCTGCTGCTGCGGGTGGTTGCATTTTTTCCCCATTTTTATACGCCAATTTGTTTTGTATTTTAGATCTATTTTCTTGACTGAATACAAATACGACAAACAGTTGGTGGCAAAAGGATAGATTGAAAAAATAATAAAATACAGAAAAAGTAGAGAAAAAGAAACAGAGAGACAAAGACAGAGATTAAACAGTCACTCTCTCTCTCTCTCTCTCTCTATATATATATATATATATATATATATATATATAATATATCAACCCCTCGGGACAAGTAGGATGTGACACAAGGTCAATTTTTTAAGCAGAGTTTAACAGGATTGAATTCAGAGTTTTCCTTCTCCTAGACTGGTTGCTTAAGCAAGGTTAAAAAGTCCATACTGCCCTATTATTTACCTATAGAATGGTTGGATTCATACATTTCCCAAGGGTATTTGCGTTGTGTGAAATGCAAACAGTATTATCTAGGATTTGAACTTGTCTCACCATCTACTTTTCTGATGATGGTAACCATTGCACCACACTGTATAAGAGAGATAGAGGGAGGGAGAGAGGAGGGAGAGGGAAAAGGGAGGGAGAGATAAGGGAGGGGGAGAGAGGGAGAGAGGGTTAGGAAGAGAGAGAAGGGAGAGAGAGGAGAAAGGGAGGGAGAGAGAGGGGGGAGCGAAAGGGAGGGAGAGAGAGAGGAGAGGGGAGAGAGAGGGAGAAAGGGAGGGAGAGAGAGAGAGGGAGAGAGAGAGGGAGAGAGAGGGTTAGGAAGAGAGAGAAGGGAGAAGAGGGAGAAAGGGAGAGATAGAGGGAGAGAGGGAAGGAGAGAGGGGGAGAGAAAGAAGTTTAAAATGGTTTTATAGCATTTAGATTATACAAATAAATTCATACAACTGCCACCAACAAAGCTATCATCAGATGATGACCCAGGGGTCAAGCATGATTTCAGGGCTGAAGCATCATTACCACTAGCCAAGGATACCCCAGCAGTAACTTATAATACCACCAGGCTTTGTTGGTTTTACATCACCAGAGATGCTGATAGGTATGTGTCCTGCGTCCCTAACTCATAAAAATCTAAAAGGACGCTGTAAAATTATATTCATGTGTCCCAGTGTTTTTCTTTTTTCTTCCCTCAACCTTTCAATAGTTTCTTTAAAAAACGAATTACACAGGATAGGTTACAAGGTAGTAGTTAGACAGCTTTAATTGCTCCCTCAGATCATAAATAAAAACCCTACAATTTATTAAGAAACTTTGGGGCCCATAAATTATCCCAGGGACTCAATCAAAGCAAATATGTGTGTCCCAGAATACACTAAATCAAAAGGTATCAGCATCCCTGCATCACAGTGCAGGAATATCCAATCCATGCTGATCTTGGAGCCTCTTGATGTATTTCCATTTTACTTTAAGTCACAAACTAAGTTTAATCAGATATGCAGTCATCAAATTAGCAATAAAATCTTGACATTCGACTTCAACAGGAAATATGTATAAATCTATTCTTAAAGGGGCAGGGCTGGGTTTATTGCCCAGCGCCTGATGCACCCCTTGAGGGGGAATGCCGAAGGGATCGACGCAATTTTTGTTCTTTCCCACCCATGAACTTCGGCTTGTGGGTGGGCCCACATTAAAACGAGGCCTTGTGCCCAGCCCATACAAGTGGGGTATGAGGCAAATACCTGTATAAATCTATTCTGCAAGTAATGCTTGCATCAATTCCTGACCACTGACAATCCCTTTAATTATTGGCATCCTTCTGTCTGTGAAAGACGATGCCGTAGTGTCTAAATTTTTTTAACTATGTAGCCATAGCAGGTTGATATGGAGGATGTTCTGTTGCCCAAGCAGCAGATCCCCCCCTCTCCAAACTGCCACTGTGATCCAAAGGAAAGGTAAGGAACTAATGTAGTTTGGCAACAGCAGCGTCACCAGAGTTGCTGTGTAGCACTGACAATTCAGCATTACTCCACCTTAGAAATGCTGGCTAAGGATTTTTTTTTCAGGGTTTACTCCCCTACCCTTTCCTTGGGATCATGCAAGCCACTCGACTGCAATGATTTTATAACACTCGTCCTGGTCCTAGATGGGTTTACAACCAGAGCTAATTTGGGCGTTTATGTGTGTAGTAGGTACGTCAATTTTCCGACACTGACAATCGCTTAGTTCCTGATTTATGTTACAGAATTCAGACCGTGCATTTAAATTTGCTTAAACAAATGAAAATAGAAATTTGCAAAATATCAAAATTCATTGTAAGTGTAAATATGATAAGATTGTTTTTGATTGGTTGCATTTAAAAATGACCTTCACCTTTTTGTACCAAAAATGACCTTCACCTTTTTGTACCAAATAGCAATTATTACAAATTCCATGTGAAGTGTTTTTACACTCTAAAAAATCCTTGAATTCAAATTTTTGTTTTTCTCAGACTTTGACTTTGCTATCAATATACCTTGATGATGATGATGATGATGATGATGATGATGATGATGATGATGAGGAGGAGGAGGAGGAGGAGGAGGAGGAGGAGGAGGATGATGTTGATATATGTTAGCATTTCTTACAAATGTCTGCCATAAACCAATGAACTCTTGTGTTAAAAGTTAAAAAAAAAAAAAGAAAAAAAAAAGATGAACAATAACTGTGAACAAATTCCATTTCCACTTCACACATTATTTTGGCTTAAAGCATTTTGGCTGAGTCAAATGTATTTCAATTCATATCAAAATATTCTAACCTGATCTCTCTCTCTCTCTCTCTCTCTCTCCCCCTCTCTCTTCTACCCCCTCTCTCTCTTCTACCCACCCTCCCTCTCTCTCTCTCTCACTCTCTCTCTCTCTCTCTTCTACCCCTCTCTCTCTCTTCTACCCCTCTCTCTCTTTTACCCCCCCTCTCTCTCTGATATTTGCAGTTTGACCAAAAACATTTCCTGCAGACCTGACTTCCTGGAAAATCTGTAAAATTCACTTGAAGCCGTTTCACTTAACATTTTTCTTTATTGTAAATTTTAAACTGTTACGTGAATTCTCTTTCATCTTTTTTGATCCCAAAATACTTGGCGCTGATTAGCCTTGCTGTGGATAATTTATTATTTTAAACATGAACTTTCTACACTACATTTATGACTCCATAAATTGTAACAAAAATTATTGCTTTGATTTTTTGGACTGTTGTCCTTATCATTATTGTGGCATGTAAAATCAAAACGTTTTGGCCGCTGTATCCTCCGGACTTCTTCAGGTGTTCCCTGTGTATCAGAGCATACCAATGACACAACCTGGGAAATTGTTTGAATAGTTTGACTGATGATCAAATAAGCTGTTGAAGAACTTTTGAAGATCTCATTCAAATGATGACGTCATTGTTTTTGCGTGCCTATCAATCCGAGAAGCATCACAAGAAGCATTACAATCATTTTTTAAAAATGACATCATTTTTTTTTTTTAATATTTTTATTTCTACTATTTAAACTCTAAAATTTTATTGAAGACATATGCACAGCTGATCAACTTATATAATAAAGGGGTGATGTCTAGACGTCCAGATATGAGAAAAAAATTATGGAACTTCTATTGATACTTTTTGAATTGCAGTTTTTGATGAAATACAGGATTGTATCAGTTCAGCATCCTCTACACTCACTAGAAATAGCTCTGTGCAATTTTTTCTTATTTCCTAAAAAGAAAATTCATCTGAATAGAAAGATTTATTGATGTGGAGGATATTCAAAGAAATAAAATGGCTCAGCTTCATACTGTATCAAAATGAGGTTTTCAGAGATGCTTCAACCAAGGGAAAACTCACTGGAATAAGTGTGTGGAGTGGCAAGGGAATCATTTTGAAGAAAATCAATGTTTCATTCAATGTTCATTTCAGTCTTATATATATATATATATATATATATATATATATATATATATATATATTAAAATAAGTGTATTTTGGCAGCATTTTTACTTTTATACAAGTTTTGTTGAACTGTGCTGACAATTCCTGTCAGACAAGTTTTTGGTTGATCCATCTTTCTGGTGTCGGGGTGTAACTGGTATAATAGTCCACCAAAGGTTTCAAAACGAGCGCTTTCGGCAATATAATTTGCCATCCTCAGGTAGGAAACGATGGTATGATTTCGTGTCTCGTTTTTAACGGGAACGAGTAGTAGCAAGGAATTAGAAGTGGGAGGTAATAACCATTGGTAGTAGGAGGTTGTAGGAATGGTAGTGGTTCGAGCGAGCATTGCAGTAGTGATTTTTTTGTGGGAGGGGGGCACAAGTTGTGAGAAGGGGAGGGGTATAGTAGAAGGAGGATAGGCAGAAAATTATAAGCATATGCTTATAATTTTCCACCTATCCTCCTTCAAATTGTATTGCTGAAAGCGCTCGTTTTGAAACCTTTGGTGGACTGTTATACCAGTTACACCCCGACACCAGAAAGATGGCCCGAAAATTGGAACAGATCAACCAAAAACTTGTCCGACAGGAATTGTCTGTACAGTTCAACAAAACTTGTATATATATATATATATATATATATATATATATATAGATGAGAGGTATCCAAAACTTGGTAGCAAGGGATGATTCTATATGTGATTTCTAAGACACACTGTATTATTATTGTATCATCCACTATGTATAAATATAGTGAATCTTTAAATCACTAAAGAGAGTTCAATGTATAATAAACTTTTTAGATTATATACAGAGCAATATTTATCTTAGAAAGGAAGGAAAAACTCAACACCATAATTCCATAATAAATTTATTTCAACCAAAATTGGGGCCTATATAAATCTAAGTTGATTTAATATAGCAAAAAAAAATAAAATACAAAAATAAATTTTTTAAAAATAAATAAATAAAAATAAATAAATAACATTTTTTTTTTACATTGTAAGATTGTCACCATGGTGACAGGAAGTCAAATGAGAAAAAAGGATACTTTTCAAGTTCTTGTTTCTTGGGGGGATGGTAGTCAGACAAAATTAAACTATGAATTAAACTATTAAATGAATCTGAACAAGTATAGAGAAGAATAAAACAAAAAATTATTATATAAAAAATAATAAAATATAAATAAAGAAATATATAATTAAAAAAATATATATATATAACAAGTTTTTGGTACAACTAAATTTGTATACAAGTTTAAATTCTATCATACTTTATTTGGTGATCAGCTAATTAAATGAATTATTTTAATTTTAAAAGGAAGCAAAAGAAGATAGAAAAACTTAAGAGCCCTATTGACTGGTGCATTTTCAAAAGTTCTACAACCGGTAAATTGTTTAAAAGTCAAAGTGTATAAATTGTGTAAAAGGGGAATAGGACAATATAAAGGTTGGAGCAAGAAGAAGAGGAGAAAAAAACCCTTCACATCACCCCAACTTCAGCAACAACGTCCTCAGCAAATGTTACCAGGGAATGTTTTAAATGCTGTTGCCTACACAAGACCGGGCAGTGAAGAAAAATTGTAACTACCTCAAGGACACGCAGATGGTGATTTGTCCTAGTCTTGTATAGTATGGGAAAATGCTGATCACTATAGTTGATTCTGCAGCTATTTAAACTGCACAGGTGATCATCAATGGCCGAGTCCTGCACCTGTGAGAACTTGGATGTTGTTTGAGGAATACTTCTTATTCTTTTCGGGAATGTATATATAAAAACACCTCTACACAAGCAGGATGTGATACATGGATAATTTCTTAAGCGGAGTTCAACAGGTTTGAATTTAGTTTCCCTTCTCCTAGACTGGTTGCCTAACCAAGATTAAAGAGCCCAGTCTGCCCTACTATTTACCCATTGCTAGAGGGAGAATAGTTGGATGTGTATCTTTCCCAAGTGCATTAGACCTATGTGAAATGCAAACAGATTTGTCCAGAATTTGAACTTGGGTCACCATATCCATTTCCTACAATGATATCCATTACTTCGATGTACCTTTTTATGCATCAGATATATGTGTGTTTGTGCATCTATGTGTATACGCGCCTGTGTTTATGGTGTAGATTTAAATATTCTAATTTAATCTTATTTTAAGTGGCAACATTTTTAATTCACTAATTATTGTTATTGTAGTATATTCAGTGGCATGGCTTAGCCAAAGGAAATTGTGTGACATGTCTGAAGGGACATAATTCATTGATACTTGGTTGAAATGAAGGGGATATACATAGATTAAACAATTAGAATTTGTGCTAATACCTTTGAAAAAAGCATGAATCCATTTCTCCCCCACCCCAACCAGCTAGGGGTAAACAATAGGGCAGACTGTGTTCTTTAACCTTCATATGGCAACCGGTCTAGGAGAAGGAAAACATTGATTTGAAATCAGCACTACTTCAGTTAAGAATTGACCTTGTGTTGCATCTTGCTCATGCTAGAGGGGTTGGGTAGATAGATATTTACACTAAACAAATTCATGGGAGAAGTGAGAGGTGAGTATCAATGAGAGGCTAACTAATGGAGCAAACAGATGTCCCTAATAATGTAGCACAAGAGGGGGTCAATCATAGCCTTCTCATGGTTTTTGAACAAATAACAATTTCTTCCCTTTGTTGGGTCAGTAAAATGGTGATTCCTGTATATAGAGTGAGTGAGGGAGAGGCTCTCTGTGATTGGATATACCAATCACGTGATGAGCCCAGAAGTTTAGGTGCAATATCCAAAATCCCGGCAGATAGATTCCACCAGCGGTTCCACGAGGCAGCGATTTGAAGGGCTCCCAGAAATCACCCTAAGATATCTTCTCCAACACGCCGGTAAGTCCCTTAAACTCAGCTTTATATACAGGAAGGACTTTATATTGTTATTTGTTGTTTCATGTGCGGGCCAATAAATTGTTTGAATTAAAGGAAGTATTAATTCCTTTCTTCTTGTTATTAGTCTTAGAACTGAATGCTATACTAACACAATACCTTTGTTTAAAGTGGACAAATGACTGGTACATTACCCTTAACATTCAAAAACTATTTCATTCCTAAAAAAGAATTATACACTGTCTCTACTAGGGGATCAACTGCAGGTGAACTCTTCAAACCATTTGCCAACACTAAAACCTATGGCCTTAAATCTATCACAGGATCCTGCATCAATGATTGGAATACACTAACAAAACATTACAAACATTAATTTCACCAAAATGTCTGTTGTAAAGTAAAGTCGTCGGGGTGGCCTAAAGTCGGTATCAGCCAATCAGCAAGGGAGTCTATCCCTTTTCACTAGCGCTAGACCAAGGAGATTGTTTTTGCATCTGATGTGGAGCGCCACACCTACCATCAGCTCCCTACTTTACCACACAGATCTTTGTGTTACACATACGTTGAGTTGGCGAGGGCCAGTATCGAACTAGGAACCTTGTGAACCAACTCAAATTATTTATCAAAATAGAACTTTTTAATACATATGAGTAAACTTATAACACGCTATCATAATAATCAACTTTCAAACTCTGTAAAAAAGAAAAATATCTGAGGTGGTCACTACTAGAATAGGCTCAGTCCTAATTAGTGATCATCCTCCACACATTAATACAACAATCAACATTATGTCTTTTGTTTTGTGTGACATTGTTTATATTGTGTAATGAGTGAAAATAAACAATTGTCTTTTTCTTTCCTTTCTTCTTCTTATTTCCTTTCTTCTTCTTCTTCTTTCCTTTCTTTCTTACTCTTCTTCTTCTTCTTTCCTTTCTTTCTTATGCTTCTTCTTCTTTTTCTTTCCTTTCTTCTTCTTCTTCTTCTTTTCTTTTCTTTCTTCTCTTCTTCTTCTTTCTTCTTTCTTCTTTCTTCTTCTCTTCTTCTTCTTCTTCTTCTTCTTCTTCTTCTTCTTCTTCTTCTTCTTCTTCTTCTTCTTCTTCTTCTTCTTCTTCTTCTTCTTCTTCTTTCTTTCTTTCTTTCTTTCTTTCTTTATAAGTCTCTGTCTAAATCAGAACTCAACAATGAAAACATAAAGATGTTTCAGTTCCTCTAAGATGATCATCATTTGTTGTAGAAGAAGAATCAAATATTCAAGTCACTTGTTACTTTGGCATTTAAAAAAAGAAATAAGAAAATGAAATCATTTTAAAATGTTGAAGATCAGTTTCAATAAAAATGTGTTTCATATATAAGTGTTTTTTTTTTTCAATTTGTGTTTATAAGATTATTAAATATTTCATTCACTTCAAAATGACATGTTAGCAGGTGTCTTGAACTCCTCTTAGAATTGGTACAAACGTGCAACAGAGATAAATATTCCTTAATATTTTGTTCATAACAAGAAAGAGAAGAAATACATTCACACCTTTTACAGATATATATATATATATATATATATATATAGATAGATAGATAGATAGATAGATATAGATATAGATATATATAATTCTTCCAAACACCTTTCAGTTTTATATACTTAACATATATATATCTATATATTCTATTTTCTTTTGGTTTTATCTGCTCATGCATTTTTATAGTGCTCAATATGAGTTGTTATTATATTGTATTGTATAACATAGAATATCATTTTATGTTATATTAATTAGTATAGGGGTGGAGGGTGGGGGGGTATATCAGTCTATTCCCCACCATTTGCAGAATAAGAAAGAATAACAATTGTTTATTTTTTTAATCACAAATAGCATCACACAGACTACTACAAGACAGACCAGGGAATATAATATCTCTTCCTCCATCTCTCTCTCTCTCTCTCTCTCTCTCTCTCTCTCTCTCTCTCTCTCTCTCTCTTTCTACATATATATATATACATATATATACGGGTTAAAGGTTTGGCAAACGAAAGTTCATTCGGGTCTCGAACCTGGACAGAATTAGCTGTTATGGTATAGCCACACTGATGAAAGGTGAAACCTTGAAACACGTGTCTGTGGATTACTTATTTATTATATATATACTCCCAGTAATGGTTGAGTTCTCTGAATAGGGACTTAATTGCAGATTCACCATTATGGCGTCTAGCTAACCCTCGCGTTTGTTTACAAACGTTTGAGGACTCTAGTGAATTTAATTTCTGCTTAGAAATGTAGCGATTAATTATTCTCCTATATTTGACAGCTGCCTCTGGCCGTACGGGTTAAAGGTTTGGCGAACGAAAGTTCATTCGGGTCTCGAACCCGGCCAGAGGTAGCTGTTATGGTATAGCCACACTGATGAAAGGTGAAACCTTGAAACATGTGTCTGTGGATTACTTATTTATTATATATTTATATATATATATATCTGAGTCTGAGGTGGAGTGCCACACCTGCCATCAGCTCCCAACTTTACAGCACAGATCCAAACTGGGCTATTCATGCTCTGAATTAGCAAGGTCTGGAATTGAAACTGGAATCTTGTGGTTCTTACTTGGATGCTCTAGCGACTGACCTGATCCTAATATATCATTCAATACAAAATTATATATATATATATATATATATATATATATATATATGTGTGTGTGTGTGTGTGTGTGTGTGACAGCATTTTTTCTTGTAGGCATATATTGTTGCAGCCATTTTCTGTCTGCAAGTTTTGTCCTTTGTTTTTTCATATTGCCAGATTATTTTTGTAATATCTGGCGAAAATTGGCTGATGTATTTGCCATATGTCATAGACCAAGTACTTTCTGCCCTATCGGGGGCCATCTTCAAGGTATTTTGAAACCGTACAACAATGGGCTATTCCATTTTCCATTTATATAGGTTGTGTTTATTATTATTGTTGTTGTTATTATTATTATTAGTGTTATTATTATTATTGTCATTATTATTACTATTTGCTATTATAATTTTATAGTAATTATAGGCATTTTAGAATGTTGGTGCTATTATCAAAGTTTATTTTGTTTAGTTTTGGATTTTTGTGTCCATTGTTGTACGGTTTCAAAATACCTTGAAGATGGCCCCCGATAGGGCAGAAAGTACTTGGTCTATGACATATGGCAAATACATCAGCCAATTTTCACCAGATATTACAAAAATAATCCGGCAATACGAAAAAATAAAGGACAAAACTTGTAGACAGAAAATGGCCACATTATTTAACAATATATATATATATATATATATATATATATATATATATATATATTGACCAAAATAGAGATAATCTATTTTATCTTTCTAATTATAATTCCTACATGAATAAAATTTCATGGATTATTCTCCCAAAAAACAATAAAATTCACATTATTATATGCAAGAACATTTACAGATATGCAATGTCAAAATTAGTTAGAACATCCACTTATGGAAGAGGATTCATTAAACAAGAATTCTTCCCAGCTGCAGCCATGTCAGTACTATTGTATAGTGGCACCACTTGGCCTTTAATGAAACACCTGGATTCATGAAACATGAATAAGTCATGCTGGGTACTGCTGGTGAAATAAGAACACATTTGTAAGCAATGGATTTCTACACATGGACACACCAAAATTGACTCACCAGAAAAAAAACTTACATTCATCAACTTAAAATTTTTTTTTTTATCTGCAACTGCATAAGTGGCTGAACAGACCAATTTTTGAATAGCAATCTCTGGCGCAGTGACCGCAAACAAACAGTGATGCTTGCTGATGTTGTGTGTCCTTCCTTCTGGCTCTCTTTTCTGTGGTGGCTTCTTTCCTCTCTTATTCACTCCTTAATCGTCCCTTGTTTGACGAGGACGCACCAGGCCACACATCTTCTGCACAAGCCTCCCATGTGTTGGTGTTGATGTGGCATGTCTTCATGTTCTTCTTGCAGACATTTGAAGCGCAGGCGTGTCTCCCTATTGTCGGGTTCCTTCTACTTATTGGCCATACAGTAGGTCTTTGGGATGCGGCCTTTGTCCATCCTCCTGATGTGACAAAGCCAGCGCAGGCATCTCTCACAGATGATGGCAGACATGCTGTTTTATGTTGATGTTTTCCAGCACATCTTTATTGTTGCTCGTTCCCACATATTTATTGGGCACTTTCTCCTGCCAGCGAATGCGTAGAAAGAAAAGAAAGAGTTATGTATCATATTTTGATGATCTCTCATTCACATCAATAACCATCTGGTTATTTCCTATAAGTCTAACATAAACAAAGGGAACCACTTTTGACTGATAAATTATTTATTTATTTCCCATTAAACCCTAAACACTAAACCCTAACCCTAACCCTAAACCCTAACCCCTTCTTCTTTTTTCCTTGTAGATCAATAGATAGATAAATAATTTATCAGTCAAGAGTGGTTCCCCTTGTTTTATGTTTGACTTATTGGAAATAACCACCATCTTCATTGATGAAAATTCCTGCACCCATAAAGCATGTATCATCATCATCATCATCATCATCATGTCGCACTAGTAGCATGGATATCCATGACAATCTTTCCAACTATCCCTAACATTCATTTCCTCTCAGGAGGTCCTCTTTGTGGCATCCAGTATCCAGTAGAACTTTAGGTCTTTGCTGATAACTTGCACTGGCATGCTCATTAGGCAGGTTGATTTGTCACTTTTTTGGAAATTCAATACAGCTTTGATGGCAAAAGGTGGGTTTGGTCTTTAAGAACTGACACCAAAAATTAGATTCCTAACTTTAAAACTCATTTGAGCATTTCATTTTAAAGATCGTCAGCAAAAATATACACAAATACCTCATTTCCGCAGGATTTTGATGACAAAATGACTTCAAAATTTCATTATTTCAATAATAAATCCAAATAAATTGATATTTTTCATTACATACAATGAATGGAAAATATATTCAATGTTTTAAATTTGCATTTTTTATTGAAAATTGTGTTAAAATCTCCTACACTAATAAAATTATGTAACAACAGAACTGAATTGTTCTGTGTATTTTCCTTTTGAGGAAAATGCAGGTCTGATCTTGGGAAAAATATTTGTATCGTTATTTATCATGTTAAACCTCAAATATCACTATCAGTGCTGTATCCCAGTTCAAAATCGACCTTCCCTAATGCTCATGTGCTGGTTCCACAGGAGGATGTTGCTTGCTATTCCAGCAATGTCCAGCAATGTCCATTGTTGGTCTTATTCAGATGGTTTGTGCGACAGTGAGCAAGTGGTTGTACAACTGCTTCCTTGTGTCGTGTTTGTGACGGAGAACGAAAAAAAGCAAGACTTTGTCTTGCCTGCTGGGATCGAACCCGCATCCTCCCGCATGCAAAAACAAATGCAATTTAGGCACTGGATGGACGCAAGGTGCAATTCAGGGGCCCGGATGTTGGCGCCTACACGCTTCCATCCGAATGCACGTGAATTGTGCGTTGCACAGACGCGAGGTTCGACTGATGTGCCCGGATGTTTGGGTAATATGGAGCGTGGCGTGACAAGCAGAGAAGCATTCAGCTTACATAAGACGGCAGTCAGAAAAGATTATTTTGACGACGACGACGGATTTTCAGCTGCTGGTCAAAGACTGTTGACTCAAATATCTATTTTCCCCCCTCTATTTTTTCCCACTTCTATAGTGTTGTTTCCATATTTGTTTAAAATTGGACACAACATTCTTGTGCAGCTCCCATCTACCTTATTCCCTAGGAGCTTTGTTAGAGTCCTAGTAGTGTAGCCATACAGTAGTACAGATGCAACTATGGCTTTGAAGAATTGTTGCTTTAACTTGCCAGTGAGATTGGATTTTCATGACTGAAACAGCATACAGTATATCATTATTGACTCTCTTTTGTGACAGTAAAAAAGAAAAAAAAGGTAAAGTCGTCAGGGTGGCTTAAAGTTGGTATCAGTCAGACAGTGAGGGAGTCTATCCACTTTTCACTATCCCTAGACCAAGGAGATTGTTTTTTGGCATATGAGGCAGAGCATCATACCTACCATCAGCTCCTCACTTTACTGAACAGATCCCTGTGATACTCATTCGCTGAGTTGGCGAGGGCCAATATCAGACCCAGAACCTTGTGCTTCTTAGTCCGATGCTCTACCGATTGAGCTAAACAGGCCCTTCAATCAGTAAAGAGCCCTGATATTTGCCCTACAGAACATTTTTGGGAAATCTGAAACTTAAAGTATGAGCTAGAGTACCTTTTATCTAAGTACTTGCAGAACTTACACGTGTTGTATATAAGAAGGGGAAAATGGAAATAGGATCTTCCGGTTAAATCGAAACAAAGAAAAGACGAAAAAAATAACAAAGGACTTTTCCGAGTAAAGCGAACAAAGAAGGATGGGTAACAATAAGTTTGGAAATATATTTGTCCGCTGATAAGATAACAAAAGAAACGCGTAGGCGTTTGATATATATAAAAGGAAGTCAGGAATCCCAAGTCAGTCAGACAGTGGACGGCGAACAGAGCACAAGGAGCGACTGTCAACACGGTCCGTCGTGGCCAAGGGCGGTGAGACGCCACCAGCCACCCCTTTACCTCAACATCGCCAGTCATCCCAACGATAG
Organism: Doryteuthis pealeii; assembly: GCA_023376005.1. Lineage (NCBI taxonomy): Eukaryota > Metazoa > Mollusca > Cephalopoda > Myopsida > Loliginidae > Doryteuthis > Doryteuthis pealeii. Next base: position 6,886,289 of record CM042168.1, read on the forward strand.
TAGTTGTCATTGTCAACCCCTGGTCATTTCATTCTAAACGCTTGCCATCCACCACATACAGCCGAGAAGAAGAAATAAAGTCAAAACTTACTATACCCATGTGTTGTGGTTTCTTAAGCTCGGCTACTACATACTTCACCACGTGACCATATATACCCGCAACGACTACTTACTTACACGATTTAGAGCAGCAGAATGATTTGAAGCTGCTATATAACATATAGAATTTGATGCCAGTATATAACACACGGACATCCAAGGGAAAGAGTGTAATATTCCTGAAATACAAATCAGAAGATTAATAAGCAAATTAATGTGAAAGCAAAGAGAAGACTATTATTAAATATTGAAGTGCATTCTGTGTAATAGTTATTACAGGAAATGGACATAGCTACCCAAGTTCAAATCCTGGATGGGGCTGTTTGCATTTCCCATCATATTAATAACCTTCAGAAAGTTATGCATTCAACTATTCTCCTCAGCAATGGTAAATAGTAAGGAAAACTAGTCTATTTAATCTTGGTATGGTTACCAGTCTAGGAGAAAGAAAACTCTGAATTCAAACCTATTAAACACTGGTTAAAAATTGACCCTGTGTCACATCCTGCTCATACAGAGGGGTTGTGTAAATTCACATATTTTTTGTATATGACAAGCCCAAGAAAGTTAAAGTGTTGTTTTGTTTTTTTATAATTGTGATTATATGTAGTATATAATACAAATTACCTTCCTTACAAAGATGAGTTTAAGATAGACATTTTATGTATATCATTTTTACAAGACACTCCATCATTTATATCCTTCTGGTTTACCAAAACATTTGGAAGATGAAAGTTCACATCATTTCTATTAAATCACTTTCTACTGAAACAAAAAAATGATAGCAAATTCCTTTGAAAAAATATATCAGAATTCTTCTTCTTTATCATCAAATGAACAATTTATTTTATTAGATTGACATCTAATTTTATCAAATAACATTATTTTATCAATGAACAATTAATTTTATCAAATGAACAATTAATTTTATCAAATAGACAATTAATTTTATCAAATGAACAATTAATTTATCAAATAGACAATCAATTTTATCAAATAGACATTAATTTGACTCCATAATGCTTTCTAATCATGGATCAAAGGATTTGTTAGTTGCCAATTTCACACGAAATTTCCCTGATTGAAAATCAGGGAATGTGTACATCCAAAAATACCTTTTCTAAACAGCATCAAGTGAAGCAGTGATGTAGAATTTCAGACTAGAAAAATCCTTTTGACACGTTGTCTTCATAAAATGGCTCTAATGGACGCTAATATGACTGTTGCCATTTTAATGGTGACCATCATAAGTCCAATCGTTCTATCTAATCCATTCAAACTCTTTAAGGATTCATTAGAAAAGAGAAAACTACAAGGAAAAAGTCAAAACCCAAAAAGTTGATAAATTTGTAGGTAATGGATTTACAATTATATATAAAAGTAAAGTAAGTAAAATTGTTGGGGTGGCCTAAAGACGGTATCAGCCAGACAGGAGGAGTCTAACAGCTTTTCATAGTGCTAACCAAGGAGATTGTTTTGGCATCTGAGGTGAGTACCACACTTACCATCAGATCCTTACTTTAACACACAGATCTCTTTGCTACGCATACTCTGATTTCGAGGGCCAGTATCGAACCTGAAACCTTGTGGCTCTAGTTGGACACTCTACCAACTGAGCTAAAGAAAGGGAAATGGAAATGAATCCAAGTATGGAAAATATCGGAAAAAAAGGTGTTTATTTATGAATAAATAAATAATTCTGGCTTGATTTTATTTTATTTCTTCATGTTATTCTTTCTTTCTTTCTTTCTTTCTTTCTTTCTTTCTCTTTTTCTTTCCTTCTTACTACCTTCTTTTATTCCCTCATGTCATTCTTCTTTCTTTCTCTCTTTCTTATTCTCTTTTTCTTTCCTTCTTACTACCTTCTTTTATTCCCACATGTCATTCTTTCTTTTCTCTTCTTTTTTTCTCTCTTTTTCTTTTTCTTTCAGACTGCTTCCTTTATTCCCTCATGTCATTCTTTCTTTCTTCTCTCTTCCTTTCTTTCTCTTTTCTTTCCTTCTTACTACCTTTTTTATTCCTCATGTCATTCTTTCTTTTCTTTCTCTTTTTCTTTCCTTCTTACTACCTTCTTTTATTCCCTCATGTCATTCTTTCTTTCTCTCTTTCTTTCTTTCTCTTTTTCTTTTCTTCACACTGCCTTCCTTTATTTCCTCATATTCTTTTTTCTTCCTTCTTTTCTCATAATAACACAAACTTACAGAATTACATGACATGAAAAAAAAATGTATATAATAGTTGATGCAAAAACCTGAACAGCCATAGATATTTCTCCATTTCCTACATTTTCTCTCAATTTTCTATGAGATTATTTAGTTTTATATACTATAGCTTTCTTTAAAATGCCAAATTATGAACATGGATCTGAAGATGAACTTCATAAATAGTTTAGTGAATAGAACAGAGGTGGGGGTGACATTATTATCCGACCCTGATGTTTCCAGAATACTCAAATTAGATTGATTACTCTTATACGGATTGAATTTTTTAAATCTTTCCTTACAGACCAAAACATCCCCAATGAGGATTGAAAGGAAAGAAAAATCCTGAATTTGTTAGTTCTTTGAATTTTTTAGAAAGGGAATTTACATTGGGAGCTTCAACTGTGATTTCCCTGGGGGGGGTCTTACCTTCTTGAGGGGTACCTGCCAATATTTAGTGAGATTTCTTATCGAATAACATCAGGAGAAATGTCTTAGAATAACTGTATATAGATTTTTGGGGGGTGTCCCATTTTCTGTCTCGAGAGTAGTTGGTGGTGGTGTGTGGGGGAATAGACCTCTCACTCTCCACTATGTCTCTGAATTTACTGCCATGACAGAAATATGTATGGGCCAAGGAGGAATATTTACATTGGATAGAAATCTTCTTTTTTTTAAATTTATCTAAATCAACTACCAGTTTCCTGATATGACACAAATAATTTTTCTGTTATATTGTATTTCATTAGAAGAAGCATGCTTTTAAACAGACCAAACATATGGTAAATGATTGATTTGCAAATTGATATTTGTAAGAGTGCCAAGATAGAAGACTGAAAAGTCTTTAAGGTTCTTCAAGATCAATTTCATTCATTGTACCTAATTTTTCCCAAATTCCATATCTGCCTTCAGATGAGGAGTTGAAGTTTTGCCAACAAAACATTCAACATTTCAGACATTTTTATATATACAAGAAGGACATACAGCATTTGTGAAATTCAGAACATTTCATATTATCTTCTTATTCCATTAACTATCCAAACTAATATCCTCATCTTTATTGTTTGGATTGTTACATTTCGACCAGTTCATTTTCCAGCCTTCTTCATCTGGTATTTTTCAAAACAACAAAGTTAAGGAAAATAATTTGAGTAATTTATAAGATAAAACATTTAAAGTCCAAATTGCGTGATGCTGACAGCATGGGTTCCTTTGAATCTCTCATCATCTGTCCCTATTGGCCATCACTTTTGGTTAGTCCTCTAGATGGTATCCAGTGTCATACAGAGCTGATGAATATAAATTTTTGCTGGTTGGCCAACACTGGTGTGTCAGTGTGTAAGAGTCCATAGGAGAATGTTACTTATGAGTTCCTCCTTACTTCATCAGTAGTGCCCAGCATGTCTTGCTCATCTTACTTGGATTATTTGCAAGATGGAAAGTAAGTAGTTGTGCTGCTGTTTTGCAGGGTGATGCTTCTTGGATGCTGTCAAAACAGTATGAAGCATCCTTGTGTAGTTACCATCTAGCTTTTTCTTCAGGTGTTTTCTTAAAGTCAAAGTGGTGCAACCATACAGTACTACTGACACAGCTATGTTACTTTTTATAAATTTAAGGTGATGCTTCCAGGATTTGTTCAAAACAGTATACAGCATCCTTGTGTAGTTACCATCTTAGCTTTTTCTCCAACTGTTTTGTTAGAATCCAAGTGATGCAACCATACAGTACTACTGACACAGTATTGCTGCTTTTATAAATTTATAAAATACAAATATTTAGTTCAAATTGTGTGATTTAAAAGATTAAGAAATACACAATTTGGCAGCCCTGGATGCTTTGCTAAGATTGGGAAGAAAATGAACAACATTGGACAATAAGATTCCATGCCTTATAATCTCCAAGAGTTACTCACTGGATTTGCTTCTATGACTTGGAGTATGGCTTCAGAATCCACAGTTTTAGGATGACCTGATCATCAAGGTTCATGCAATCCAAGCAAAATTTCTTGAACAATTTGGCTACTGTATTGTGATCAACTGCACCTTTTACACAACAAATGTTTTTGGTTGCATTCACTTTGGTCCAATTCGAATTTGTAAGGTATAAGTTCCAGAATTTGATATATGATGCGCATTCATCTGTACAGCTTTCAAATCACACACAGAGTTAAGCAATGCACAATGGTCAGTGGACTACCTAGCATTATATACCAAGCACAACAGGTACTTACATAGCTTGAACTGCTTTAGTCATTTGATATATGTGCCTAATTAGCACATACCATATTGCAGAACTTTTGTCTTACCCTAGTATAAATGTCTTACCAAACGAACTGTAAAATGAAATGAATTAGATTTTAAAATGAATCTTTAACCAAGTGTTTATACATCTCTTACATCTCCCTCTAATTAAAATTGTTACCATCTTTTGGGCCATCCTGTAGGCTTTAAGCAAGAGTGCTTGTCCAGTTGAATTGGATCCTTGGTAGTCCTCTAATAATGAATCCTTTGGTTCTTCTGGTGTAAGGATCCTCAGTTCCTTTTCAATGGTTGTAAGTTCCTCCTCAATGATTGCAAGTGAACTGTGGCAAGTATCAGTGTTTAAGTAGTGAATCAGCCATACATTATGGTTGTTAATTGGCTAGATGAGTAAACCACGTGACCTTGGATAGTCTATAAATTCAGGGTGGGAATTGGAGCACACCTTATATACAAAAAACTCCAACAAAAAATAATTCTCTACAAAATTAACCCTAGCCCCCAAACCCTAATGTTAGATATGGCATGCCTAGAGAGCACCCAAGTCATGTGTGAGTGGTAATAGAAATGACCTTTTGATGACCCAGTTGAATGTTAACATGCGCGTGTTGGGTCGGTTGGCTAGTTCTGTACCAAGGCACTTGACATGTGATATGAGGGTTGGTCAATAAGTACTTTACTGAAGGACACTAGATTTCACGTGATAAGAAAGAGAAAACAAAAAAAGGTGAAAGATTTTTGGTCTCTTTTCTCTCCAGTGCGTTGTTAAAAAGATCTATTCTTCCAACCCCACCCCTATCTAAGATTTGAATAATGAACCATATTTATACATATATAAAGGGCAGTTGTGTGTATGTCTGGATGAAACTTTGAAAATGAAACAATTAACGACAAAGTAAATATATCTATACATTAAATATCAACCAGGGCTTGGTTTTTTGAGCAAAAATAATAAAGATTTGATTATATTAGTGTAGATAATTAAAAAATAAAATTTAACTGATAACAGCATGGGATATTTTTGTGTTTTAATATTTTAAATAGTAGACATTAACGTTTCTTTGCAGAGTGGCTGGATCAATGCAAGGTCTTTTTTTACGTAGGGATTTTAATTAATCTACAAGGATCCAACTCATGATTCAGTAATAATGGATCTGCAGGACTAACTTTAAAAAATCCCCCCTCTACACAGACGCCGCCGGGTTGCCATTTCTAGTTTGTTTATAAATCTGAGATTTGTGTATCGTTATTTTCTTAGCCATAAAATGCAGCCATATAACTGTAACCGAACATTCATTAATAATTGTGACTTTTTTCATGATGTATTTTTTTCTTGTGACTTTATTACAGCCACATAAAATATAGTAGTTTATAAGAAACTTTTCAAAATTATTAATTTGAGTTTTTCACCTCAGGATTGATGACGCAGGTTTGATAAGAGAAATACTTATTGCTGATAGAAAATAGTGAAATCCTTATGCATACAAGTTGTAACCTGCAATGATCAATTGGTAGAAAGGCAAATCTGTGTCAATAATTGGAAATGATTAAAAAAATTATAAAATTTACAACATGAGAATTATTTTATCTTATGTAGATAGTTGTAAGGATTGTATGTATTGCATTTGGTTTATTTAATCATGTATTAAATCTTTAATATTGAATATGAAGTCCTTTGTGAATTTCAAAAGGTGCTTATTGTATGTGAAAGTGTGTTGAACAGAGATTTTTGTGGGATGAATAGCTCCTACAAGGACGTGTTTATTTCTTAGGAATGAGTCTATCAAACTTTATGTTGAAAAGATAAATGACCTCATTCAAACGGTGAAGTCACCATTTCATTGTTGACTCAGACGAGATACTGATTTTACCTGTTTGCATATCTGTCTTGTATAGGCTTCATAAAAAAAAAGGGTTCAAAAACTCGGCCTTTAGTGGGGGATTTTAATTCAGCAAAATATATATTGTATTATTTTGCCACCAAATTTTCTTTGCTGGTTAAAAGTGTTTGATTTCTGCGTCCCTATTGCTGAACCCAGTAGCATATATACTATGGAAAATAGTGCCTATAACAAGCACTGGAATTGCACCCCTGCCTAAAAATCGGAACAACACATTTTTTTTTGATAAACTTTACCATAAAATCAACTCAAAAATACAAGTCAATTTCATTAATCTTTTTATTAATAAATTATGGCACTACTGAAAATTACAATTGCACTTTCCTTGCTTTTACTGATGCAAATTGGCACCCCCTTTAAGTACCCCCCCCCCCCGGACACATGCCCTACCTGCCATAGCATAGATACGCCACTGGTTGAACTAAAATGACATTGATATTTTGAAGAGTAAAGATGGTCACAATAAATTCATCAAGTCTTTATTCAGATTGAACAAAAAAAAAATAAAAGTTATTTTTTAAGAATTGGCTTAAATCTTGGAAATGAAATGAAATGAAGCAAAAACTAATTCAAATGAAAAAGGAAATAAATGTTTTCATTTTACAAATATTTGATTAAGTAGAACATAACCTTTGAAAAAATGGTGTCTCATCATGGTGTAATGGTTTGTAAGTTAGTCTTGCAGATCAATTACTACTGAATAGTGACTTTGATCCTCACTAGATGCCCCATTCTTGTGACCTTGTGTCACATCATACTTGTGGCCAATGGGTTGAGTAAATGCCTTTAAAGAATGGTGAAATCGTTTGTAAGCTAGTCTTGCAGATCAATTATTACTGAATAGTGACTTTGATACATGCAACCTTGTGTCACATCCTAACTTTGGCCAATGGGTTGGGTAAATACCTTTAAAAAAATTACCCAAAAATGAAAACATGAAATAAAAGCATACCAAGATTCTTCTTCAAGAAGATGTAGAACATGAATATAAAGGTCATACCAATAATAACTGGAGCACTGTAAACTACAAAAAAGAAATTTAAGAAATAAAAAGGTTTAAGAAATAGTTGAGAGAATTCAGAGCACTGTATAATGAAAATCTTGGAGAAAATTAAGAAAATGTAATTATAAATAGAAAAGAATTGAACTTTTGCCTTTTGATATTCTTTTTAGTGTGTTTATATTCATAAAACTTTTAAAAGTGAAATATTTGACATATATATTCAAAGGATAACATGTTTTATGATATCTGTATAAATTTCAGAAACCATTGTCCTTAATAAACAATCTAGACAGCATCTAGTGTCCATACAGAGCTGATGAATTGAAGTTTTTAATAGAATCCAAACTTAGTAAAGAATGGGTTAAAAAAACCCAGATATGTTTAAATATCAGTGATTACTGTAATTCTTTTCAAATTTATTCTTAATTGATTCAGAAAATAAAATGGCTACACAAGTTTGGGGATATAGAGATTTGATTTTAAAATCATAATATTGCATCATAATATGCAAATTTAAATAAATATGCAAATTTAACTTAGCTCTGGAATAGATCAAATGGTGGAAAAAGTGAGATAGGAAGATTGTGTTGTGCCAATCATCCAAGTGGGGAGGGGCTGGTTGCTTTGATTATCAACATTGCAACTTCATTTTTTCTCAGCTACAACAATGAAATAGTTTTTTACAATTTTATGGGCCATCCTTTAGGCCTCAATCAAGAGCGCTTGTCCAATGGAAATCCTTTGGTAAAGAATCCTTTAGTTCTCCTCAGTATTACAAGTTGATTGTCAATGATTGCAAATGGACTATGGAAAGTATCAGTGTTTAAGTAGTGAATCAGCCGCACATTATGGTTGTTGATTGGAAGAGGAATAGACCACGTGACCCCACCTAGTCTATCAATTTAGGTGGTGTATTGCAGGACACCTTATATACAAAAAATCCAATTATTATGGCAATTATTTCACTTAGCGCTAATACCCTTGGGAAAGGTATGAATCCTACTCTCCCTCCAGCTATGGGTAAATAGTAGGGCAGACTGGGCTCTTTAACCTTGGTTAGGCAACCGGTCTAGGAGAAGGAAAACTCTGAATTCAAACCTGTTGAACACTGCTTAAGAAATTGACCTTGTGTCGCATCCTGCTCGTGCGGAGGGGTTGGTAAATATATATATACAAAAAATCCCAACACACAAGGCCACACTTGTTTTGCATCCAGTGAGGATCAAACTCACTACAACAGTAATAAAATCTAAGACTAGTAGTACCGAGCACTGTTCCACATTAAGATATGATTTTATGTGTGTGTATTTAAATGTGTTTGGAAGTGATTTTTCAGTAAAATTAAGTCTATATTATTAAAGAAATATTTAGATATTTTGTTAAAACTCAAATGCTGGCTAAATAAAACATTAACGATAATTGTCTTTTTTTTGGTCTTTTTTGGAAACTGACATATATGCACACAAACACATTCAACGTTTATTTGTACCCCACCAGCCTGAGATATTGTTCTTAAATTCAGGAATGGGTTTGTACATATATATACACACATATATATATATACATTTATATATATATATTTACCAACCCCTCCTCATGAGCAGGATGCGACACAAGTCAATTTCTTACATGGAGTTTAACAGGTTTGTATTCAGAGTTTTCCTTCTCCTAGACTGGTTACCTAGCCATGGTTAAAGAGCCCTGTCTATGCTGCTATTTACTCAGAACTGGAGGGAAAGTAGTTGGATTCATCCCTTTCCCAAGGGTATTAGCACAATGTGAAATGCAAACAGTTTTGTCCAGGATTTGAACTCGGGTTGACGAGTTGATTTCCTATGACTCTAACCCCTATACCATGCACATGTCTCTCTCTCTGTATATATATATATATATATATATATATATATATATACTCACAGATATACATATATATATATATATATATATACACACATATAGATAAATATATAGACACACAATCATATATATACTCACGCATATACATTGTTTTTGAATTCAAGGGTGGGTGTGTATATATATATATATATATATATACGTATATATATGCACATATATATACATATTGACACACACAGATATTTATACACACACACACAATATATATACATATATATATGCACTCATATATATGTGTGTGTGAGTGTGTATATTACTCATGTGGTGTAATGTTTAGTGATCTCACATAACAGATCATTACTAATGAGTTTGATTCTCACTGGGGGTTCCATAATTCTGACCTTGTGTCATAGTTAAGCTATATATATATATATATATATATATATATATATATCTTTGAAGAAAAAAAGGGGACATTTTTTCTAGTTAATTTGAACAAATAGATAATAAAAGCCTGCGTTATTCCAAAAAACCTTGTTTATTTATTTTCCTTGTGTTATTTGTATTTTTTCTGTATTCATTTTTCAACTGAAATCTAAGATCCAAAACAAATAATGATCGTTTTTCTTTTTGAACCCAGCCCTACTCAGGCTGGAGGGCTCCAAATGAAAGCGACATTTTTTCAGACCTTTTTCGTTTTTTTTTTCTACCACATTTCTTCTCCCTCCTCTCTGCCTCCAACCAAAATGGCCCAATATAACAATAAACATCAACACTAGAATCATATATCTTCTTCTGCACGGATTTTATGAGTCGAAAATAAAAATTAGACACTCGCATAAAAAAAAAAGAACTCGCTATATTTGTTCCAATTTTTGTCTAAGTAATTCGTCTACCATAAATTTTAGGGTCATTTTTTATTTTTTTAGTTCTTCTTTTGGGGTTGGGAGTGAAGGGTAATGATACCTAATTAATAACCATACAAAATAAATCATTTTATCATTTTGCTGAAAGTGTTGGAAAATGGGGGATCAGTTTGTCAATAAAAACAATTCGAAAAGGATCCCCGAATTGTGGACAGTATTGAAGGAATTACTTTTCATCAACCTGCAAATTAAGGTCATTATTCATTTTATTGAAAGCCAACTTCGATTTTTTTTACTGATTTTTGCCCGACGGAATCTACCCGAGAAAATTATCCCAGACATGATTTTGATTTTTGTTTCCAAATAAACGTTTGTTTGTTTATTTTTTTACTTACGATCTGTAACAAATATCTGATTTAATGCAATAATTTAATGTTGTGAATATTTCTTTTATAATTAATTTTTTTAAAGGTTAAAGCCGAAAAGTAAAAAAGTAAAGAAAAAAAAAAACAAAAACAAAATGAAACACTTGCTGGGGTCTTTTTTTTAATCATTCACCAGTGTCAGTCATGACTGAGAGAAGGGGGAGAGAGGCATGGAACTTACACTCTCATGTTTCCCGATTTTCCACAAGAGTTCTTCTTATTAGCCTTCCTATTCTCTTCTTTTCATTTATTAAACAGATTATAATAAGATTTTGAAAAAAAAAAAAAAGAAAAAAAAAAGGAATCTGTTTTTTAAGGGCGGTATTAAGGAAGTAGGAGAAATGAGTGGAAAATAAACAAACAAACAAACAAATAAACAAACATTAAGTGAAAATTATTGAATTAAAAGCAAAATAATAAAATAATCTAAATATAAACGAGAGAATGAAAACATTGAAGAAGGAAAAGAAGAAGAAAAAAAGGAAGAAAAAGAACCGGGGGTCGTTATTTATTATAGAGTGCATACACAGACACTAAGTCTATGATGAAGGGAATGACAAAAAGGGATTTCTTTTCTTCCTTTTCTCGCCTTAGGCCATGTTTGATAAAAAAAAGGCCCTGTTTTTCTCTCTCTCTTCGTAACATGCTTTCAGCTATGAATGCCCCTCAATTACTGTCCAACAACATATATGCAATTCCTTTCATTCGAAGCTTCCAAAAGAAATCCTTGAACTCATATATACATACATTTTTTATTGTTTATTTTTTAAGAAATGCCCTGAAAAAAGAAAGGAGATGAAAAACATATTTATGAATTAACTTCATCGATTGACTCCTTAATTTTGATGGTACCGATTTCGAGAAAACCTGATTGACCTATTTTCATTAATACGGGAACCTCTTCTTGCTATAAAATGAATATTTATTTCAGTCATATTTCTTTTTATTTACATGCTTAAGGGACGTATTTATAACTTTACAATATTTATTTAATTTCGGTTTATCAATTTAAAATGAGTCGCTTCTCTATCTAATATTATTTTATTAACCGGTAAAGTTTATTAAAAATACTATATGCCAAATATAAAAATATTGTTTATCCGATAGATTATCGAACTGATTACGATCGAACATGTTCTCGTGTTATTTATATTTGCTAAAGTTAATTTTAATTCACTAACGATTCTGTTGCAAATTACAATTATTGTCATATTGTCCATCCGTAATAATAAAAAAAATGTTTTTTTTAAGTGATTTTCTGTATAAAGTTATAGCATTAAAATTAGGAATTGTGTTTCATAGAGGAATTTCGAATTTGATAAGTATGATTAAAAGTATATATATATAAACTTCCAGTCCGTTATAATTAAAATAGACAAATGAATAAATAAATAATCCAGGTAATTTTTGTAAAAAAAAAAAAAACTCAAACTTTGCTAATTAATTTTTAAATAAATTGCTGTTTTTTTTAAATTCATTTATTCATTATTGTTGATACGCCTGAATTGTTGATTTAATAGTGCGTGAAAAAAACTGAATAATAAACCAAGAGAAAAAATCTTACAGTGCACATTTATTTTTCCTGAATCTTTTTATTTTTATTATAAAAAAAAAGAAAGAAAAAATGATTTTTTAAAAGCTTTCTTTTTGCTCAGTAACAAATTGATGTTTCTTTTAAAATTGTGTAGCAGTTCGACGTAGTTTGCGATTTAGAGATGCTGATAGCAAATAATATTGAGAAGTTGAGTTATTATTAGTTCTAACAACCACCGAGCCAAGAAAATGGTTATGTCACTGAATTTTGTAAGGTTGTTCAATGTTCTTCCCTGATTTTCTTTCTTTCTATTTCTCTTCTAGCAGCCGCCATCCTACCTTCTTATCTCAACCTTTACTTCTCTCTCTTTTGCAAGTGCTACAAAAAAGAAAGAGAAAAAAAAACACTAGAAAGACTCTTACAGCAAACACAGATTTTATTTCTTCCTACATGTTATTAGCCAAATGTGATTAATCAAATTTTTACAATTAAAGAAGCGGGAAAAAAAAATGTCTTAATTTTTCGTCAAATGGATCAAGTTGACTCGGGGCTGCAAAATGGAAACGACGTTGAAGTGAAAGAAGCAAGCCGTGCGTTTATGCAAATCAGCTAACGACAGTCACGTGACAATGTTTTCGCTGTTCCATTAATCAGACACGTTCATACGGCAAAGCATTCTGACATGCTCTTTTACACACTTTAATAGCCCTACAACTACATCTTAACGGGTGACTAGAATTATTAAAAATCAAGAATAAAATTTGGGTTCATTGCTTTATTGATTTCGTGCATTTGGGGTCGGTTGAAGGGACGATTTTTTTTTCTTAGCCGGCAAAACGTCATAGTGGGACTCGGTGTGCACGCTGGTCTCAACAGCGTTACAACATGGCGAGCATGTGTTAGTACGTTACCGGCTTGCCGAGTCATTTTTGAACGGAACGAAACAAAAATATTTACAAACAAAAGCGAATAATTTACAAAGTCTTTTACGCTTCGTCTACACGCATTATTTTCACTATCTTACCTCGGGACCTAGGACGGATTAAAGGTAAGACTGTGTACCGTTTTGACGGTCCTATTCTTGATTAAGTGGGTCCTACCACTTCTTGGCCGACATATTCAAAGGGTCTTCCTCCTTCTTTTCTAGTTTCTCTCTGAAAATCGACAACGACTTTCTTATTTGCCTGGATAGATTTATATCACTCTCTTTATTCTACCCTAGTTTTTCTCCCCTGCTTCTAAGGGTGACCCTCTTCGATCGAATATCTTCTTGGGTGAGGTTTACTTTCTTTGTTTTTGCCATTTTTATATAAAAAGCATAACAATAAAATGAGTCTGCTGCCCACCCTGCTGTTTTTGTTGTACATGTGGAGACGAATGGATCGTTGCTAGTCGGGTGTTCTGTCTAATTAGGGGTGGCTGCATTTAGAAATTAGTTTTCATTTCTTTTCTTTATACCCAGAAAAAGCTTATTTTGAAATCGGTTAGAGAATTCTGAGCTGCGAATTGGTTGATGTTGGTGGTTAATTGTGGAAAAATACCGACATAATCAAACATGGAAGCGAAACGAAGAAGAAGAAAAAGGCAAAAAAAAAAAAAAAAGAAAAGAAATATAATAATTTAGGTCAACTTGAATCTTTTAGTTTAAAATTTATTTTTCTATTGATCTTTTTCTTAAATTTATAAACATCTTTCATCCCCAAAAGCAAAAGCCCCAATTTTCATCAGTTTGCAAAAACTCAAATTGATAAGTCATTTCCTTGATTGTTGCATTTAGTTGAATGTAGTTAAACCTTTGAAAAATCATTTGGGAATAAAGTGGGAGGTTTTTGGTCCCCCCTCCTTTTTTTTTTTTTTTTTTTTGGTCGGGTGAATTTTTGGCAGTGGCCTTTTTTTATATTTTTTAGTTTTATGTAGGATTTGCTCTTAAAAAGGGGTGGTTTTATTGTTCTACTTAAAATTAGAATAAAAAACAAGTTAATATTTCTTATTTATTAAATCTCTCAGCTTTGTCATAATCTGATGTAAACAAGTTAAATAAACAAACAAGCAAAAAAAAAAAAAAATCCCTAATCCATTCACTTTTGGGATTTAACCCTAAACATTAAAGAGATCCACACCCACCTTGTTTGGCGGGCGAAAATAATAAAGGATTTTATTTTTTCTTATTTTCTGTTTGTTTTATTTTTATTTATTTATTTTGCCCTTGTAGTGAAAATTGTTTGATTATTATTTCATCACAAACAGAAATAAAAATAAAAATAAAAGGTAAAACAAGTGCAAAGTTAAAAATAAAAACGATGCAATTAAAAACAATAAAAAAAAATTGCCAATAAATTGCGTTACTTTTATTTTTGATACTCAGATTATTTTATTAATTGTATAACAAAACTGTTGCACACGTGTAGCTTCTTCATCATCATTATTATTATTGTTGTTGAATCTATCATTTTATCGATTTTAAATTCAGTTTGAAACTTTTTTACTGGGATGAGGTGGGGGTTTCTTTTTCTCAGGTCAAAAGCAAAAAGAAAGATTATTTGGTTGTCTTTACTACCCAGCTCACAGATTATATCCACCCCCTCAATATTTCCTTCACACACATCAATAAATAAATAAATAAATAAATTTTAAACTGTTACTAGTTTAATTTCTTTTTATACTTGTTAAAGGTAGTTATGTTTCTTGTGGGTTACTAAAAACTGATATTTTTTTTGTTCTTTCTCAACAACAACCACCGGTGCTGGATTTTTTTTTCTCTCGTCGTAGTCGTGGTGATAATAACGATGATGAAAAAGTAAAAGAAATAATTAAAAAAAAATCTTTTTTGTTATTGGGGTGAGGTTTATGAAATATGTTTGAAGAGTAGTTAAGAAGAAGAAAATAAATATTTTTCAACTTGTTTTTCTTTTCACTCAAATGAATCAACGTCAAGTTGTAGGTCGGGTATATCCTTATTCCTTGGGAATTTAACCACCCCTTGTTTTAAAGTGGTTGTTGCTACCTGTGTCAATTTTACTAAGTCTTCTCTTATATAGACTTCCCTTTTTTATGTGTGTGTGTGTGTGACCCTCCCCCTCAATCTAACTGTTTTTGGTCGCCAAGGAGGAGGGGAGGAAGGTATCTTCGATCTCTTTCAAATTCCATATGTGATGCGTAAATAAAAGAATAAAAAAAACAAAACAAAACATGTTTTCTTTATTGTTTCATCGATGTTGGTTTGATTAAAAAAAAAAAAAATTTTGAAACATTTATTTGCCATTTTAAGAAAGATTTGTATCCCTTTTTTTAATTTCTCTGATGCCGTGTTGATCTACCCTGCCCTTTTTCCAAAATAATTTTATTTTTATTTATTTAACAGTAAGGAAAGAAGATTGAAGTTATTTCTCCTTTTATTTCTTTTATCCTTTTTAAATCTTACCCATGCATACACCAGCAATAATTTTACTTCGTAATTCATTTTATTCTGCTTTTTTTCTTTTTTTTTTTTTTAAATGGAAATAAGGAAAATATTTTCTGTTGCCATAAATTGTTGATAATCATTCAGTCGGGTGGAGATATTTAAAAAAATACTTATTGCATTAAGAAAACAATTTTTTCGTAGTTAGATTTGAATTTTTCATAAATTTTTAGTAATAAATAAATAAAAACTAAAAACAAGAAGAATCTATTGAAGGTGAATCTAAAAAGAAAGTCGATCACCTCACCATGTTGGTTGGAAAGAAAGGAATCGTCCATTATTTTGTTTGTCGTTCTTCCAGTCTCTAGTACGATTTACGGCATGTATTGGGTTTTTCTTCCTTCCATCATATATGTTGTATTTTTCAAATCAATTCTTCATAGGATCCCCTCTTCCTTCTCTCCCAAACAACTTGTTTCTTCTGTTATGAAGATGAGTGAGATTTAAAAAAAGTTGTTGGTGCTACAAAAATTGTGTAAATTGATTAAATTGAAACTTTTAAGACAGAAAATCTCTAAATAATAATAATAATAATAATAATAACGTATCTTTACTTAACTACGCACTTATATATTTGTTGTTAGGAATATCGAAAAATAACATTCTTTTTTCATGACTCTAGACCGTTTTTTCTTTTTCAAAAATCTAGGGGGAGGGGTAACGTATATTTTTCCAGACTTTTTCAACTCCCTTTTTTTTTTTCATTCGAATATTCCCATTACAATAATAATTGCTTGGTTTCCTTTTTCTCTACCACCGGTGACTTCCCGGTGGGTTCTTCTTGATGTGACATCATCATGAGGGTCGGGAAGTCTCTGGACTTGGAAGATTCTCTTCTCCCCCACTCCGACTTTTCTTGACAACAGGTTTTTTTTCTTCTTCTTTTCTTCCTCCTTCCTCCACCCTTTGTAATTCCCTCACTGAATTTTGTTGGGTGAAGGGAAAATGCGACATCACTCTCACCATCACCCACTCTACCCACACCCCCCAGTTACCTTCCTCCTCCTCCTTCTCCTCTTTTTCGGTTTTTATTGCTGATTTGGATGGGTTTGACCGTCTTGTCCTCCTCTTTAAAAGTACATGTCAACTACAATTTCGCTCGCTCTCTCCACATCCACCCAGTGGCACCCTCATCATCACCCTAGCCAATGATGAGCGACCACATGCATTTTTTCCATTCATTGTAGAGGGGGGGGGAGATCAAAGGTTCCATTTGTGATTTTATTTTATTTTATTTTGTTTTGTATTTGTTTTATGTGATGAAATTGTAATTTTTTAAATTGAAGCTTACACTTAGTGATTAAATATATATATATATATATATATATATATATATATATATATATATATGAGGACTAATAACGTCCTCTTTATTATCTCTGTCGTTGCTTTTTTTAAATATTCCAATAAAAAGCACTTTGTTGTCGTTTGCCTGTGGTGATATTGTTTCTTCTGCAACTTGACAACAAGCACATGTCACTCATTTTTTCCACCATTCAGATATCTTTTTCATTCTAATTTGTTTTTCTTTTCTTCACTACTAGTTGGAGGAAATGTATTTATATATTTGCCAATATGCTATGATGATATTTGCCTCCCCCCTCCCCGCTATTGTCTTAGAAATCCATTAAAAATTTCTCCAGTTTTTCTTTCACTCTTTGAGCAAAAATAGACTTAGAAAAAATTCGACATTGACTTTATTAAAACGAAGTTAATTTTAAATTTTAGTTGTACCTTTGTAGATCGATCACCTTTACAACATACCTGGTTGTTTGTTTAACGACCTTCTTTGTTAAAAATTTGTTAGAATAATCGCCATCATCATCAACACCATCATTCTATTTGAAAGAAACTCAGCAGCCAAGACATGTTAGTTTTTAGGTAATAAAAAAAGAAATATATTTTTCTTTCTCCACCATTGAAGAGAGACAACCAATATTAAATGGTAGAATGATTTATAAATAAATATTAATCTTTTTTTGTTTTAAATTCTGTCCATCGTGGATTTATTTTATTACGTGTATCATCATTTACCTTATTCTACTTTAGCTGCTTCCCAATCATTGCATTCTGACAAAATTACTACTATGCAAATAGTGTGTGTGTGTGTGTGTGTGTTGTTACACAGTACACGCATGTAATGTTGCTGGTTGTCGAACAAGCACCAAAGCTGCCGTCTTTTAAATTATTTATTTTTTATAACAAGGTTGATCTTACAGTGATGATAGTTTTTTCTCTTTAGTTTTGTTTTGAATGAAAAGAAAAACAATTTTGTCAATTTTTAGTTCCTTAAACAAGAGTGGGGTGTTCAGCTACCTGCAACATTCTTCATAGTAAATAATAGTTTTATTTATTTTTATTTGTGGATTCACTCATTTGTACCAAAAATGACTTGGCTTGAGATTTAATTTTGAGTACCCCCCCCTCTTTCAACAGACGTTTCTTCTTTTTTGGTACTTTTCTTCAAAATAAATCATCCGATCTAATAAAGATAAAATATCACAGGTAATAACAAAAGGGTGATAACTTGTTTTGTTGAATAAATGAATACATCATCATCATCATCATAGATTGTTGTCAGTGATTACTCCTTTCTTATAAGGTTTAGGTGTTCTTGTGTAGGGAATTGTTTTCTCATTTGTATTTATTATATTATCTTTATTAAAAAGAATAAAATTCTATTATAGTCTTACTCCCCCACACGCCCCGTCGAGCCTGTATAAAAAAAAAGGTTGAATTCTCTCTCTCTTTATGAGGGAGATTTTTTCTCCCGTCTTTAGAGATCGAGTTTTTAAAAGTGCAATTTAAATATGGACATTCATTGACTGACCAAGTTGATGATTAAAAAGATTTTGTACTTGTAAGATTAAAAAAAATATTTGAATGTTTGGGTGACAAGTGTTTAATTTGAGGAATCCTCAATATAGGTCACTAGTAGATGTATGCCATGTGTAGGTCAGTGTGTTATGACCAAATTCTTTTTATTCACAACTGGTTTTATAAAATTTGAATTTCTGGGCAACTTTCCAATCTTTTCATTGATTAGTATAAGAATAAAGTCATTGTTACTTCCTCATAATATCGTAATTGAATTGTTGATTTAAGAAGAAACCTTGAATGTTATTTACATAATGAAAGTGCATTTCACCTATTAAATTTTTGAATTAAAGTCAGATATTTTTTGAACTCTAAATCTAAAACTGCCATTTAAAGAAACAAAATCTGAAATTTAATTAAGGCTTTAAGAATGTGAGACTAGCATTCTAAAATGTTCTCATTTAATCTTATTAATTAATTTTTAACCTAAAGCTGTCAACAATTGTAAACTCAAAATATGTTAAATCTATGTATGTATGTGTTTTGTTTTCATGATATGGGGGTGGGTGGGTGAGAGTGAGAACTCTTTAATCTGAAAGATATTTTGATTTAGTCATGAAATGTGGAATAAAAAGATCCAAACAATTTCTGGATGTTATACTAAACTTATGAATATTCTTTAAAAAGTTTTTTTTTTTTTTTTTTTTTTTTTTTTTTTTCAAATTAAAGAATTATTTATTGGTGGGGTGGGAAGAATTGAACATGCAGGTGAGTATCATTGTGTTGGTATGAATGATTGTTTTTCTTTTACATGATCAAACTTGAAAGATAAATAAGAAAAAATGATTTACTCTACAGGTAGGATTTGACACAAGGTCACAAGTAAGGGGTATCTAGCAAGGATCGAACTTGCTTTTCAGTAGTAGTGGATCTGCAAGATTAACTTGCTAAAAAAAGTTTTGAATTGCTTTTCATTCTGAACACCATACAATCTTGAACAACTCTTACTTTCCAGTAAAAGAAGCAAATCATTGTTTTAAGGTAATAATGTTTGATTGAATATAGTTACATCTTTCAAATGGTGTCTTAAAGCAGTTTTAATCCTTTTTGTTCAATTTGTGATAATTAGTATCACTGACCCTGCAATGAATTCTATTGTTATGCTATTGTGTCTTGACCATAATAATCACTTAAAGAATTTAGGAATAATTATAAAAATTCAAATAATCAAGATTTTGTATTTAAAATCTTGACTTCAAAACTGACCTTGACCTTATCCATTTTTTCATTGTATGTCTCTTAAACTTGGTTATCTCAATGAAATTCTTGAGATATTTTCAATACAACTGGAACATTAACTTGTCAAAGGTCATTAAATATATATATATATATATATATATATATATATATATAAAACCAATGAATTGTAACTTTTGCATCTTTATGGCTATCTTATGCAAATAGATTTGTAGACAAGGGAAGTAATAAGAATTTAACTAAATATCTAAAGAATAGAATCACTGAGATTTCTGGTCTAATTTTTAATTCTTTTATTTAATAATCATTATATCTTTCAAATGAATTTTTTGTTTTGAAAAAAAAATCCTATTCTATTACTTGGTTTTTATTAACTATTTCATCTAAAAACTGAACAAGTTGCTTCTTGATTTCAAAATGTAACTTGTAATTTTTATTCTAGTTTTTGTAATGCCATGTGCAATTGTTATAAAATATATTTTTAGGAGACAAGATTTACTTACCAATGTCTCAGTATCTTACAACAATTTAGTGTTTCATTGTATTAACCCTAGTATGTTCAAGATGTCAAATGAATAATATCTTATTGATTACCTAACTTTTTTTTTGAGTAATGGGTTAATAGTGTTTATACAATATAAACTTTCTTTTAAAAGAATATCATCTGAATGATTCTCATGATTTAAAACAGAATGTATTAATCTTATAA
Organism: Doryteuthis pealeii; assembly: GCA_023376005.1. Lineage (NCBI taxonomy): Eukaryota > Metazoa > Mollusca > Cephalopoda > Myopsida > Loliginidae > Doryteuthis > Doryteuthis pealeii. Next base: position 6,906,676 of record CM042168.1, read on the forward strand.
GTTTGGAAGTCTTTTTCTTAAAAAGTTTTAAAATTGGATTTTCTAGTTGCCCTATACATTTTTGTTATTGATCCCAAATTTTGATATTGCGATTTGTTGGCATCTTATTTTAAAGGTTCTATTTCCTCAGTGAGAAGTCTTGCCAGCATTTCTAAGCTTTGCATGACCACAATTTGACCTGTACAAAATTTGAAAGACACAATCTAATTGTAATTTTCCCAAAATAAATTTCAGCTTAGGTAGAAATTAATTAAATTGTCCATGTTAGAAGTGCAATTGAAATTGTTTTATCAGTGCCATATATGAAGGTAACTGTGTAAACATGTAATTGCAATGAGAGGTAGACACATTTGAATGGCTTCAAAGCAATTTTGTTTTTTTAGATCCCTTCTTATCAAGGGTTAAATTATATAAAAAAAAACACAAGTTTGTTTAGCAAACACTTTTTTCATCATTGTTTATATGATGCTTCAGATTCAGAAGAAAAATTTTTTTTTTTTTTTGTGTACATAAAAATAATATAATTTTCATTCAAAAATGAAAATCCACATTCCAAATTATTTGAATGGGGGTGGGGGCAAGAAAACAAAGAAACAAGTTTCCTTGATTTTTTTTTTTTTAACAGTTGGGTTAAATATTTCATCTCTATAGTGATCATCTGTTTGCTACTAAAACAAATTTATCTTTATCTATAAATGATTAAAGGAAATTAATTTTTGTGATTGGCATAATTTTATAATCTATTTTTACTTATCAATGGAATTTCATTTGACCAAAGTGAAAGGGGGTCAGATTTTGGGAAAAGTATGAATCCACCTCCAGTGTTTTTGAATATAAGTTCTTTATTTTAGTCTTAATCATGTTACATTTTGACTTTTGACCTTGTTCATTTAACTAATTTATTGGTTTTAGTTTACAAATGTAGTTACAAATATTTAATAAAAAAAAACCTTGGTGTAAGCTGTAAACAATTGCTCTTGTATATTTCATCATTAAAGTATTGGGACTGCCAAAAAGTTATTTCTATCTTTGTCATTAGAGATGGCACTAGGAATATTTGATTTGAATTAAAATCTATTATTTTAATGAAATTTTGTGACAGTTGTCAGCAGACAACATTTATCAAATTTGTTCTATTTTTGCTTATTGATTCTAACATGTATAATTTTGTAACAATCTTAACATTTTATTCTTTTTATTTTGATTATAAAAATGCAATTCAGATGCAAAAAAACAGCAGTTTTTGAAGAATGTAGCTTGAATGAGTAAATGTGTGAAAAGTAGTTAATGTTCTAATCTCAGATCTCTGCTGAGATTGATAGCAATCAAAACAATAATAATAATAATAAAAAATGTAATAATATTGTTGTATTAAATCCAATTGATAACCAATGGATGCACTGAAAATGATTTTCACCAGATTTGGTTAAGTTTTCATGTTTTTCTTTGACAAAAAAATCATGTTGAAATATTTTTGAAAAGTGGATATTTTAGATGTAAGAGATTGTTTGAGAAGTGAAATGAATGCCAAAGAAAATGATGGGGTGTATAGTTATTTACTAAGCTTCGCTTAGATATGGCACAAGGCCGAATGTAAGGGGCAGCCAGTGAGGCTCAAACTCACTAGTCATGGTTTGCCAGTTTTCCTTGCTAACCGTTATGGTGATATTGAAGAAGCAAATAATTCATTCAAACCAGTATGGCACCTCACAAAGTCAACAAAGAAAAATATTCAGAATTAATTCAAAGAAAGTGTATCATATTCTATAAAGATAAAACTGGACCCCCAACTGCTTGTTTCTTTTTTGGTAACCAAGCAAAAATTGCTAAAGTTTGGCTGAGAAAGATTTAACTTGTCCACTGAATTCAGCATTTTGGATTATCATTTCTGGTCTTTACAGAATTCTTGATGCCAAAAAGAAAATTCAATTCCACAAAAGACTTCAAAGAGCACTTAGAGCAGCTATTTGCAGAGAAAGATTAAATTCTGATAGAATTATGAAGTTGCCTCAAAGATGGTAATGTTTCCCAATAGCATTTGCAGATGGATTCTATCTTGTGGCAGTGTTTTTTTTTTTCCTTTTTAGTAGACTTGTGTAATTTTGTGTTTGTGTTGCCTCTTAGTTGACATTGATTGACTTTTGATTTTTTTTTTAGTTAGAAAAAGAAAAAGAAATCCATTTAAATTTTTTTTTTTTCTTATGCTTCTTCCATGAAGGTATTCTCTTCCAAAACATATGCAAATCATATTGATAAATATCTTTGCTTAATCTTCTAAGACTTTTTTTTTTAAAACTCTCTCTGTTTTTGTCTTGAGAATTGTTAATTTCATTCAGTTTTGATCTCTTATCAACAAAACATTCAAATAAGAAGTCTACAAAATTGAGACTAAACCCTCCAAACATTTCAATTCATTCAAATTTAAAGTTTCTTTTTCTTTCTTTTTTCTTTCTTTTTTTGTTGTATTCCTTGAAACAGTTTAAAACTATAAGATTGTTTTTATTGTTGTTTGATGGGCTTATATATCTCTGTATAATTTTTTTTTTCTTTTTTCAGTGGAACCTATTTACAATATCACAATATCACTATGGATATTACCCCTGCAGTTACGGTAAGATATTTTTAATGAATTTGAAAGGGAAACAAAACAACTTGTTACAGATGTGCCGGTAATAAAGTCACAGGAAAAAGTCACTTTTTTTTGGCTAGGAAAAAAGTCACAATTGATTTATGTTTGCAGGTTAGATTTGTTTTTTAGAGAAATGTAAACACTTTTGGTTTAAGATTTATTTATTTATTTACCTGGATTATAAATCTGCATTTTCACCTGTTGAAAATTAAAGAAACAATTCTTCATTCTCTTCGGTGTGCATTATTTCTGAACAGTAATTTTCTAAATTGAAATGATCTTGTGAAAGGAATCACCATGACTGTATAATCCTTTTAAATCTTCAAATATTAATACTGTTTGCTTAATTCAACTAAGCTGATTACACTTAATCTTAATTTGGTTTAAAAGTTTGTTTTGATTAAATTATAAAATAGTGTTAATTTGTATTTACTAAAATCCATCAACATTTTCTTAGAAGTAAAACTTATAATCTATTAATAATAAAGATCTGATTTTTTTGTATAAGTGTTTATTACAATAATAGAACAAAAACAGTACATTGTAGTAAACATTTTATTAGTGCAATATATTTAGAATGTTATAACTTGGACAATAATAATTTGGTCCAATTTTAAAATGAATAAATGTATGTTATGCATTTGTGTTCATTCTGAATGATCTGAATTCTCCATGAAGATAACATCAAGTATATTAAATGCTAATTATAGAATAGTTCCCCTTAATTATTTATAAATATCATCAATAAGTTGGATTGACAGCATGAATTCTCATGACTCTCTGGTCACATGTCCCTATCAGTCATCACTCCTGACAAGTCCTCATCACAGCATCCAGTGTCTGCACATCATTGCTGTAAGTTTTTGCTGGTTGGCCAACACTAGTGTGTCCATATATAGGTGTCACTTTTGTGGTTTGTGTGATAGGAGGCCATGTGGCTGCTTTTTTGTGGCGTGCTGCTTCCAGGATTTATTCAAAACATCACACACCATCCTTATATTGTTCCCATCTAGCTATTTCAAATTCTTTAAATCCAAAATTATTTGTTCTGAGCTTAATGTCTGTGTTTAAGTTCATTTATAGAAAAACTTATTTTTCTATATCTCTATTGGGTGGAGTGGGGTGCTTAGCAAGAACCTCCAACTTTTTTTAATACCAAAATAAAAACAGATGAAACTATGCATACCTTATTGATTAATTTCTTTTTATTAAACTGAGGATGAGAAAATGTTAATGCCAATTTTGTATTGTTTAAAATACTAAGTCTAATAAAGATATTTTGGACTGTTGTCCTTGTCTCTATTGTGGTATGTAAAAACATAACGTTTCAGCCATTGTATCCCCTGACCTTCCTCAGGTGTTCCCTGTCTATCTGAGCATAACAATGACCCAACCTGGGGAAATAATTTTGGGTCCTTGCTATGCTTGGATAGACATGGAACACCTGAGGAAGGCCGGAGGATACAGTGGCCAAAATGTTGTTTATTTAGATACCACAATAAAGATGAGGACATCAATCTGAAAAATCCTAATTATACACATTAAGCCTCATCTCAAAACTTCAGTCAAGTACTTTAGTCATTCTGAGATTTTGATAATTGATCTCTGATTTATTAAATGGTATTGTATCTGCAACATGCAATTATTTAAATTGTATAAGAATTGAATACTATGTCAACATTAGATGACAATTTCTTCTCTAAAAACTTGGCAGGCTTTTTAGTTATGCCTAATTGATCTACCATTACACAGTATATGTGAACATGATTTGATTAATAATACAATAAAGAGAAAATCATTGAGTAGTCAATATTGTCTTCTCTCTATTTTCTTCTTTTAATGACTACGGAGAATATAAATTTTTCAAAGATGCAATGGTCATTGTATTAAGGGTTGGTTGTTACTTTATAAAGTTCAATATAAGTAATTCTAATTTATTTATCAAGTTTGTCTTAAAAAAACAAACAATTTCAATTCATTCTGTTGCAAAGTTAAGTGTACAATCAATGCAGATACTTTTAACGTGTCCTAACATTAATAAGTAACATTTGGAACAAAATCACTAATGATATATGTATTAAAAAAAAATGTGCTAATCAAAATTGTAATTAAAAAGAAAAAGTTTATTTGTTAATTTTGAATTAAAGGAAACTTGATAATCAAATGAACTGAAAATTTTTTATCGTCCTTATTTTAACTGAATAAACTATAAAATGTTAACTTTTATAACAATAAAACAAATAATTTTTTGTTTTAACTGTACACAAAATGCAATTAGACTTTTCTTCATAAAAAATGCCAAACTTTCCTTTGGATGTCATTTTAATCAAATCTTATCATGTTGAATGATTTAACCCTTGTGCCACTTACAAACATGAAAACTTTGTCTTGTTTAGCACAAACATGGGACTACCCAGTCAGTTGTGATCTTTATCTGATTTATAGACACAACACAATACTAGCTATACCAATTGGAATATCTAACTTAGTATCAATTTTATTTATCCTATATAATAACAATGATTCTATTTTTAGATATTTAATCCTCTAACTTAAAAAAAAGGTTATATATGTAATAATTTTTCTTGTTTAGCCTTTGTATTAAGTCTTTAAAGAAAATCTATTAAAAAAAATGTTATTGCAGTTTCCTTTCAATTTTAGAAAGTTTCAAAAAGATGCACAACATTTAACTAAGCATTAACCCCTTTAACTCTTTTCTACTCAACAATTTCTAGTTGGCTTTTTATTTTTTTGTAAATAATGCACTAGACACTTATAAGTACATTCTCTCAATTCATATAAAATGTTTTCTAATTTCATTAATTTGATTAATTAAACTAAATCTTCATTAAAAGTTTTTGTTATTTGCTTGTTAAATTTTCAATTTGATGCCATGTTATTATTGCCTCATTTATATGAAATTGAAAATGTTAAGAAAAACAAGTTTTATTTGGAAATACTTTAATAATGCAGATACTTCCTTATGTCTTAATGTAGAGTTAATTTTTTTTTTTAAAGAAATGCACAGTAATGTTTAAATCCCCCCTTTTTTTTATGCTTTCAACTCCAACTTGGAGCTTGTGTAATAAACTGTTTATATATACACACAATAATTGATAATATGCATTTCTTTCTTTTGAACTTGATTAAATGGGAAAAAAAACCTGGAAATCTCCTAAATGCCCTGTGATTTGAATGAGTAAGTTGTTAAGTGTTTGTCTAGTTGAAAGTTAATAACTTCTTTTGTTGCTTGTTAAATTCTCAGTCAGTTGACTTGTTTAGGTGTCCACTTGAACCTTACCAGTTGTCGTTGTCTGTTATTTTGATACAATTAGAAAAACCTGACGATGCCTTTTATTATGAATTTCATCTAAGGCTGAATTCACCAAATGTCCCATATCTGAACAAGACCCACATTTCCTTAATAACAACAACAACAATAACAACAATGTATTCTTTTCATTGTTTACTGCTTGTTTCTTTTTTTAAATTTTTTATTACTTAATTTTACTCACCTTTTATATTTTTGATAATATAAAATACTACATTAACTCAATAAATAAATAACATTAGATGTTTTTTTTTTGTTGGCATTTGTATTTAAAGCTTTATTATTATTATGAATTTGAGTTTTCTTTTCATTTTTATTCTTATTTTGGTTTGAAATAAAAACTTCTTTTTAAAATGTTGACACTTGCAGATTTGAGAATGTTGGATTAAACAGGTCCCTGATGCCATCCACACCAAACGAGAGATAAAAACAATAAAAATGAGGATATTAATTTGAACATAACTAAAAAATTAAAATTAACCTTTTTTCTTTTGTCTTTTTTGTTGTTAGTAACCTTTCAACTGTATTGCAACAATAAATAAAGTATACAAAAGCTAAATGCTATCTAAACTCATCTTGATAGAAATATTATCATCAGTGAGAATCTTAAAGGTTTGAATTAATATATATATATATATATATATATATATATATATATATATATATATATATATATATATAACAAATAAAATGAAAATAATTTTTTTAATTTTCAAAATGTCTGTATCCAAATTTTATGAATTATTTTTCAATATCAAATTCTCTATGAATTAAACAAACTTCAAATCCTACCTTTGATCCTGAAAACTGAAGATGACTAAATGTTATGAATTTTGATTTGAAGATTTTTTTTACTAATTGTTTTTGTTTCTCTTAAACAAATCTGACATTTTGATAATTGAAGAAAACTCTTTAAATCAACAAGAGATTTTAAAATCTAAGTTTAGAGAAGATATTCACTTAATAAACTTTAATAAAACCTTATAATAAAAAGAATTTTATTTAAAGTAACTCAAAGCACTGAGACTTTTTGTCTAAGAAAATGAAACATTTGAATCTTTTAGAAAATTGTAGCACAAGTTGAGGTTAACTTGGATTATTTACTTCAATGATTTTTTTTTTTTTTAAAGATTTTCACAAAACTTGGTTATACATTCCAAGATTCTTTCTTTTTAATTAGAACTAAATAAGTCAGTTACCATTTTACATTGTTAATATTTCAAACATCAACTTTTAAAAATGTATTTTAAGACCTGGAATTTGTGAAAATGTTTATAAAACAACTTGATTGATTTGATGTTCTTAGGCAATAAATTGCTTTTTTTGTTGTTTTTTTAAAATTTAAATCTTCTTTTATTTTATGTTGTTGGTGACCAGAGTTTTGCATATTGATTTCCTACCTTTTTTTATTATTTTCTCTGCTAATATGCTTACAGGTTGAGTGCAACTTAATTTATGCCATTGGCCAATCAGTTATAATTTGATTGGCAAATGTAATTCTTGAAATCTGTTTTAGCAGCAAAAAACTTTTTTTGTATTTAACTAAAAAAAATATTCAAAACATAATCTCTTTTAATATAGAAATGTTGAATTTTAAAAGCAGAGTAAATTTTATTTTATTTTACCTTTTCTCTTGTCTAGGTATTTACTAAGCTTAATTTTATCACAAGGTTGGTATTTTTGTGAACGTAGAACATAACTGTCAACTCTTAATTGAAATCCTCTCAGATCTTTATTCTAGGTTGTTGACTCTGTGTAGTTGAGATATTCACATTGATGTAAATTTAGAAATATAATGAATTGTTTCTCTAAGTCAGTTTTATTATTAAAGGATACTAAACAATTATTAATTTTTAAGTATTTTTTTTCATTTTAATTTCAGTTGCTTTTCATCTCCACACCTTTTTATTTTATTTTTTTAAATCCGTGTTTATTAAGGGTCATGGAATGAGTCTTGAACAGCTGCATTGAGAAGCAGTTTAAATTAAGATGAAAGAAATACTAATCAAAAGTTTATAATGGGCACTAAACCAGTTTTAAATATAAAAATAAAAACAGATCACATTATGATGTGTATATCAATTATGTAGACTTGGGCTAAGAATATTGTTTATATTTGCAAAAGATGGATCTCTATCCAATTTTCTAAGCAATTTAAGACGTTCATTTTATTTTTTTATGTTTTTTAGCTTTTCTTTTCCTTGTGATCAGAAACTCCATTTTATTATCTTTTGTTGAATGATTGCAATTTTGGGAACATCTCTTTTTCTTTGGACCCATCAAGAAAAAATGATGATTATAAAATTATTATTATTATTTTAAAATGAATCTGTTGCAATAACCTGTTCTATGTGGATGCATTTGAATATCTTTCTCAGGATATTTTTGTTAGCCGATGTTTGAAGTGTGCATCCTGTTGCATTGAACAGAAATAGATTTATTGTATTCTATTTGAATTAATTGGAATTTATAATCAATACTATTAAAGAGTGAAGAATCTGGTGAAAAAAAGAAAACAAACTTCCTACTTCAAACAGAATAAGAAAATAAAATTTATCTACTGTTGCAGTGATACCAATAGCTTTTTAATTTAATAAGAGTTGGGACACACAAATTAGATTTGAATGAGTCCCTGGGGAATTTGATGGGTCCCAACTAAAGTTAAAAGTGGGGTGTCAATGCATGAAGTAAAAACTTGAAAAAACATATTGCTTTAAAATTTAAGATAAAAGCTCTTATTTCATTACTTCAATTAATGAAATTTATATTAAAATCGGATTAACTTTTTTCTTTTTTAATTTCCTGTGATCTGCCATTTAAGTAGGTGATTTAATTTTGGCTTCAAGATAATATAAATTTAATTGTTTGAAAGATAAAAAGGAAACATAGTTTTTGGGTGTATTTCAAAATGTAAACAAAAATGAGACTGATATTTGAGTTTTGTGATCTTTACTGTTAATACACCCCAAATAATGTAAATTTATTTATTGTAAATATTAATTCACTCCAAGAAATTATAAATTCTGTTATTTTGGGGGGAATTAACAGAAAAAATAATTTATTTTTAGATTTTTTCTTTGCACTTTTTTCAGCACTAAAAAAACAACAGTAAAAGGCTTTGTTATTTGAATGAGTCATTTAGTGAAGTAGTAAAGATAAAGTTTGTATAATTAGAAATATTTTGATTAGTAAAATCTTACTTCAACCAATTCGGTAAGAGTTTATCCTCCTCTATGGAGATGACAGTATACACTTGATAATTTAAATGCTCTTAATTTTGTTTGTCAAATATACATAAAGGTTTAACATCAAATGTATTTATGAACTGGGGAGAAGGGACGGGAAAGTTTTCTTTGATGAAATAATTAAACCAGCTAACTCCTACTTTGTACTCCCTCCCACCTTGTACTCTCTCCCATGTAATTTGTTTCTAAGAAAATATTGAAATGTTTATTTCCTGTTAAAAAAATTAATCTACTTTCTGCTAATTTGAGAATTCACATCCCTGAACTGTTACAAGTTTGTTGTGGGCAATGTATCAAGATGTTTTAATGGAAAAATTGCATCCCTAGGTGTCTGTTTGGGATGCATGGATATAATTTTACTGTTTCCTTTAAGATTTTTTATGTGTTAGGTATACACCGTGTGTCCCTATCAGTATTTCTGCTGTTGAAGAAATCACCTGTTTACATTTGTGTATCAGTATTTTATTAGAATTCATCTAATATCTTTTCTTTTCAAAATTTGTTGCATAAATGAAGGATGTGTATTTAACATTTAGTTTTTGAAAATTTTCAAACAACTTTAAGTTTAGATTAAAAAAGTTTAAGTCCAGTGCTAAACTTGACCCTTACTTTTTGTCCCTCAGATTAGCTAAACTGAATCTTTCTTTCTTTCTTAACTAAATAAAGTAGACATTCTAGCTGAAAATTTTCTCACCTGAAATTTTTTAGAAACTTAAAATCCCACCTGTTGGGTGGGTTTTCATCTAGTTTATACAATTTGAACTTTTGGTGATTAAAAACTCCAGTGATACTGATTTGGGGGGCTGTTTATAGCAGGTACGGCTTCTTTTTTTTTTTTTTTTTTTCAAAAGATGATGTTCAAATGAGCATTAAAATATGTCTAAGTTTTTATTATTTTTAAAAGATAAATTGGCAAGACAAGAAAGGTGATATTTTCTGTCAATTATTTTCTTTCCCTTGTACTTTTCTTACTCCTGTTTTCTTTTGCTGTCTTCACTCACTCCACCCCCTTTAATGCACATGAACTTTTCAAATTTCATTAACATATAAAAGTTTTGACAAAATCAAAATGTATTGAGTGTATTGAATCAATAACAGAAACAAAAATAAAAAGTTAGGCCAGACAAGAAATAACTGTACGAAGTAATTTATTTTTTATTGCAAGCAATAGCAATTAAAAAATCAGCTGCAACACTTGATACTAAGTAGAATTTATGTATGAAAGTCGTCTGTAAAGTTCATAGGTTGACCAAGATACTTTCATGGAATGTGCAACGTTGTGTCACATTGTACTTTCATGGAATGTGTGACCGTGTGTCACTTCCTACTCTCATGTGAATAAAACAAAAATGTTTTCAGCATAAAATGACTTGATTGGTTGAAATGCTGTAAAAACCAACCGATCAAATCCTACTCTCATTGAATGTGACCAAATGAGGTTTATTTTTTCAACATAGTCCCTTTTGTGATCCACACACTTCTTCCAGTGGTGTTGCAGTGCTTGGATCCCATTGGTCAAAAAGACATCAACAGCAAATACGATATCATCAAATAAACTTTTCAGCCCACCCTCATAAATGTTCTGTTTTATATACTATTGTGTATACCTAGTCACCTGGCTATTAACTACAAATTTGTCCGAAACAAATTAGACATGAAATTATTGGTAGCACTCAGTGACATTGATAAATATGAAATCTTTAATATTTAAAAAAAATCTTTTTTTAGTGACACCAGTTTTGCAGGATTTGATATATGTGAACATAATGGATGCAAAAAATCCTTTTTTTAATATATTACACATTAGTAAAACAGTTTATTATCTAATGTGAATTGTAAGGAAAAGTTAATGAAAAAATTGAATGAATAAGATTTTGAAATTAACTTTTATAAAAAAGCAACTTTTAAAGAATTCATAGTTGTCATATGGAAATCAGACTTGGGAGATTTGTTTTCTGAAGAAAATTAGTAAATATACAAATACAATGGTAATGTATGAGATTACAGTTTAATAAAAAATACAATTTTCTGTTAAATATACAGTACAATATGACCACCGTTATAACACTCTGGTAGTGAATTTGTTGCCATTCTGACTTGTCTAAATTTCAGAACTAAGAGCCAGAATTATTCCAGCTGACCATTTAAAAATTGGGAATAGCACATCATCAGATCTCTTTCTCTTGTGTTTTAGGGAAATGAATCTTCTTATTTAATGCACAGAAATATAAGAATTGGCTATGGAGCTTGAAGCATTTTTAAAGAAATTGGACTTTGTATTTCTTAAAAAGGGTTTCTTGGTAATAGGAAGTTGCATTTAAATTTCCATGTAGAGTCACTAAAAGCAAAATTCAATTTGGTATTTCAGTTCCCTTAGTTGTAAAATATATTCTCTTTATTTTCATCTTTTGATACTTTATCTTTTGTGCTTAAATTTTGTTTTTTAACAAGACCAAATTAATGTGCAATATGGAAAAAATTGAGTTATGGCATTTTATTTACCTATGCATCACAAGTTAAATCTTAGAAAATACCATATAGTAATAATATTTCCTGGTATTTTTCCTCCTGCATGAAATGAAGTATAGATGTTCAGACTTAAGCTCAGTTTAATCTGACACATGGTCATATATTATTGCACTAATCTTTTAAATAGAAGAGACATCTTGTCTTTTTTGACACTGACTCTTCAGGTGTGTTAGTGGAAGGTGCATAATTATTTCAATCAAATATCAAAGAAGTAGGTGTTCATTGTAGTTGTGTAGATTTTTATTGGTCATATATGAATATTTAATTTTGTATGTGAAAACTTTTTTGTTATTCAACCTTCAGCAAAATTAAATGTTATGATTTCTATTATAGTCAAATGACAAAAACAGTAACGTAGCTGCAACCAATTGAGAGAAGATTTAGATTTTTGATCATAAAAAGGGAAACTTTTTGTTTTTGTTAAATACAAAATTAATTTTTCCAGAATATTCAGACTACAAAAATGAGCTGTAATTTCAAGAAAAGGAAGACTCAATTTGCTAGTTGATTTTTATATTATATTAGTTATTTTTCATCTTTTTTTTTTCTCTCTTGTCAGTGACAGTGGATATGCATGTATAAAACGCATGCAATAGAAAATTAATGTTTATTTGTTTAAGGAAATGTTTTGATCTTAAATCCCATCAGCTTCACTTGATTTGTCAGATGAGTTTACTTTCCTTCTTGATTTTTTTGTATCATCTTGGCCATTTTTTCATAGCTTTATTTTCTGAGAACACCAATTCCCAACAAGAAGTGTGTGTGAAACTAAGGATACAAAATAAACTGCAAATAAGTATGTATATAAATGTGATAAATGGTAGTGTTAAGCACAAATGAGTGGAGATTAGAACTCAGCACTTATAGTGGATTATAGTTCAACACAACAAATGGTGTTGCTGATGGGATCCCTTTTGATCCTAAATGATTCTGATATGGTTCAAGGCCACTACTAGGGTTGTTACAATTTTAGTAGCCATCCCTTATCCTTCAAGCAAAAGTGCTTGTCCAGCGGAGATCCTTTGTGTTAAGCAGAGCGCAATCCTTGGTAAAGAATCCTTTGGTTCTTCCTTGGTGCTCCTCAGTCTTGCAGGTCATTTGTCAATGATTGCAAATGGACGTCTCTCAGTATCAGCGATTAAGTAGTCAACCAGCCACGCACTCGGGCTGTTGATTGGCTGAGGTTTAAATCACGTGACTTCACTTAGTCTATAAATTTAAGTAGTGTATTGCAGCACACCTCATATATCAAAATAATCCAACAAGGGTAAAGAACTTGGCCAGTTGTGAAACCATAATGAAAGTATCATTAATGATTTATCCTGAATAATTAGTGGAATATAGCAAGCAATGAATAGTATGAGTAGCATTCCAAGTTGATTTTTTTAGTTATATAGAGCTTTGTAAATGGAGTTCAGAATTGTTTGAATTATGCAAATATCCGCAGTGGTTCAAAAGTTATGAGAATTTAAAGCCCCGAAATTGGGTGTACAAAAGTGGACATGAATTTTGTTAAAAAAAAAATGTCAAATCACGACCAATTCAAAACAAGAAATTTAGTAATTTCTTTACCATTTCTTTATTTTTGGAGCAATTTTGATAAAGCTTTGCATTCTTATGTAGAATTGTATGTTCTTTCTGATTCTGCACTTAAAGGTTAAGTATCTCCATGCTCGAACCCATTATTTGGGTAATAAAAAGTAGGAATATCAAGATCTTTTGCTTTTTTAAAAAGTTTACCACAAGATTATTCAACATTTTCATTTTAATACGGCATATATACACATACATAGTATTAATTTATATAAATAACATCACTTTGGACTTAAAAATACTTTTTTAAATACCTGCTATGATGTATTACATACAAGAAATAGAATAACTATATAATTTTATCTAGCATGTAGCATGTACAGCTTTGTTTAAAAATAATACTGTTTTAACTCGCCGTAAAAAAATAATTCAATGGTTAAAATCACATAAAAGTTTTCTTTCCAACCATATAAATATTTTTAAGATTGGATAAGAAATACTTGAGAAATTGCAAATTTAACCGATTAAGGTTGCAAATTTGAAAATGTCCGCCGATATCAGCTAACTGCTTGTAATGCTAGTATGAGACATCTAAGTTATATATGTTTATAACTGAAAATACCAGGTTTATATCTTTATACCAAAAATCTAGAATCTATTCTAAAATTCCTCTATTGCCTTTATCCATTTTATGTTCTGAGTTTGATAAACTAGATCAAGTTGATTAAATTATTGAAGATGAATTAATACAGATGGTTCATCAAAAGCATGTAGGTATTTACCCACCTCATTGACCATGGGTTGGATGTGACACAAGGTTACAAATATGGGGCATCCAGTCAGAATTGAACTTGCTATTCCATTATAATGGATCTGTGAGACTAGTTTGATAACCATTACACTATGATGGGATGCCTTTTCATTAAAAACATGTATAATAAATTGCATAGATAAAAAATGTTAGAATGACTTCACTTGATGATATTGTCTCTTGCTGCTTGCGTAAACTTTAGGTAACAATAAGAATTGATATTGAGTTTTAAAGAAATTGATAATCCTTGTGAATTAGTCCCAAGACTCACCATCTTGTTGAAATGAGAAATAAAAATGTTCAGCAGAGGAAAATATGTAAGTTCTATAAGGAAAGGCACCATTTTCGGTCAGTTTGTAGATTAAACAAAAAGAAAAAAAAGTGGATTGTGTGGAACAAATTGATCTAAAATTTTCAAAACTGAGAATGTTTGAAACTGAAACAAATATAAATAAAATACAATGAACAAACAAAACAAGACAACTCTTAATTCAGGTTAAAATAAATAATATTGGATACCATTATTAGAATTTCATTAATCCCAATGAATCTTTGAATTAGTCAACCCAAACTTCATGAAAATTTAATTGTTACAATCTTGAGTTAATTCAAAGGTTCTTTAGAAATAGATATGAAGTCCTTTGATTAGCAGTTGGCTGATTTGACTATAATAAAGTTATGGTCTTTTCAGAACTGATGTGTTAAACATTAATAGGACAAGATTAAACACATTTATTGAATCCAACATTAAAGACATTGGTATGCTCAAGTATTACAAAGAGAGAATTAAACTTGAGAATGTATATTCTTTTGTATTTTGAATCATGTATTATTGATTAATATTTATCCTTTTAGTAGTAATGAAATTAAGAATGAATAAGGTATATTAGAACTTGTTTCACCTGGTGGTAACAAGTGGCTATTACTTATTGTGGTTTGAAAATCAGATGGAAATTTACACATTTGTGATGACAAGATTGGTTCAGATTTTGATCCAATTTCTAAAACTGCATCTGCTTTTTACTTGTTGCTAAAATGAAGTATTTTATCAAGATTAATCTTGGAGATTCAAATAAATGATTACTATCAATACTCCTATTAGTTTATAGAGATGAAGTAGAATGCTCTATGGTATCAAAACTACAAGTGCCATATTTCAGAGAAGACTTTAGGTGATGATATAAAGAATAAAATAATCAAGATCACAGGTTTGGGAGCAATTGTTGAGGAGAAATTAAAGGTTAATGATATATTGGAATGACTAAAAGACAGAGGTATGAGTATTACCCCCCCCCCCAAAAAAAAAAACCAACAAAAAACCAAAAAAACCAACAAAAAAACAAAACGGTCTTCAACAATAAAAAATAACTTTTTTGGGATATTCCATTTTTAAGGAAGGCATTTCACTTGTCTACTTAAAATAAAAAAAAAGAAGAAATTGGTTCCTTTCTAGAATTAGTAAACTTTTACAGTTGGCATTTGCCAAAATATATGGAAATAATCAAACCATTTGCAAAACTATAAAAAGAATGTTGAATTTGTATGGACAAATGTTCAGAAAAGTTCCTTTTACAGAAAATAGTAAAAATGTTTGATCCTTGCAAAAGTGTTATATTAACTACTGATGCTAGTGAGCATTTTGCTGCCCTGTGTTTCATTTATCAAGAAGACTAACTTTTAGAATCAAATTATTTTAGCATTGAGAGAGAAGCTTTAGCAATTGTGTAGAACACCAAATACGGGCCCAGTATTTTTTTATAAGGAAAGGAGGAAGGTGCTTGGTTAAGTGTGACTATAGGCCTCTTGTGTTTATTTTCAATCCACAGAAAGAACTTCTTAAAGTGATTTCTTCAAGGATATTAAGATGTCCCATCAAATTTATGGCATTTGATTTTAATAATATATGTAAAAAGAAATTCTATTCTTTATATTGACAGTGTATGATGATTACACTTAAGACCCCAGTCAGAAGATGATAGTTTGGATTATATAGAGATGAATCTATTGCCATTTGACACTGTAGCTTCTGAAACACGTTGTGTTCCAATATTGTGCAAGATTATTTCAGTCATAAAAAAAGAATGTCTGGAGTAATTGTTCCAATGCAGAAAGACCATACAAGTGTATTAAAGATAAAGTAACTTTGGAAAATGTCATCATTTGTAATGGTAATCTCATAGTGCCACCAGAGATATCCAGAAGAGAAGTTATTAAGATGTTTCATGAAGATATCAATTGTGTTGCTACGGCAACTCAAAATCAGTTTAAAAATTTAGAGCATAGTGGTTTGGTCACACACACACATATATGCACTAAATGTCCAGAAAAAAATCCACAAATTCCCATCATGATTTAAAGAATTAGAACCTTGAAGACACACACACACACACACACACACACACACACACACACACACACACACATACGCATCCTACATAATGTATTGGCTTATATTAGATTCATTTTCAAGCTGGCCTAAAGTTATTTATATAAGTAATAAATATAACAATAAAACAAGTTCTGTGAATATTTTTTTCATGGCATGGTGTGCTAAAGGTTTTGTCCGATAATTTTCAAGTTGAAAACCTTTGTTCTAGGTTACAGAAAATTGGCTGCACACCTTACAGAATTCTGTTGTACCATCCACAATCAACTGGGATTGCTGAACAAATAATTTAAACTATTTAGACAAGACAAAAGGAAAAGATTTGAATCTTAATTTCCTTGGTTATTATTTAGCTACCAAACCAATCATCCTGCAGGTAGGCTAAAAAGTTTTGCATTGATGGGGCAACAGATTCAAGCATCTTTTATGTTGTATGCCAAAGATGAACAAATATGATAGATAAAAAAAGGGATAATGATTATGTGCCATGATTACTGCATCCAACTGCTGCAATAATTATAAGAAATGAAATATCTGGTCAGGTAAAGAATTGAACCAGTTGAGACAAGTGATAATGTTTGCTATGATGGGTGTAACATATATGGTTTTAGAAATATTTATGCTGCCTAGATGAAGCAAGTGAAACTATAAAGAGAATTAGATTGATTCAGAGGTGTCAAACAGTTGCATTTCAAGGAGATGCATATGTATGTATATCAAACTATGAATACAGAGTAACGTTCTAATAACCCCATCTGGACATAAATGGGGTGAGAGAAGATTAAAATGCAAAACTTGTGGATTATATATTCTGATATGACAAAGAGAAATAATTCTTGTTCTTTTTAAATAATCATAGATTTATTTTTGGTGTGACCCATTTTGCAACAAATTTAATGGCTCGAATTCACTTTTGACTATGAAAAAAAAAGCTTGCAAATAAAATATCTTGCCGTTTCACAATTACAATACACTATTGGTGTTGGAGAGCATATTGCACAAATGGGCTTATATGAGAATTTTTTATTCACTGATACTTCTTAAAATATTAAAGTTATAAAAGTAATAAAGTGTTTATTTATTTTTTAAATTTTAGGTCTGAGTTATATTGTACTAGATTCAAAACTTTTAAGTAATGTGGACTAAAGTTGCATTTCACCCTCACACATTAAGTATATTTGGGCAACTCGATAGTTAAAACAATTCATTTGGTATTTGTTACATTAAGATTGAATTATACCTCCCCACAAAAATATTGTACTAAATGGTTTAAAGTTTGGTTTAAGTAAAATATATTGATCATTTTTTTTTTCTCATAGAATTTCTGTATTAACTTAATTAAACAAAATGTTAGTGTTCTATTATCTTTTAGGCAACTTTATATTTCCATTCACAGAAAGAGAAACAAAATACACTAGGTGCCTTTTGTAGTTTTCTATCAAACTGAAATTCTTTTAATAAGAATTATATAAAGACTAGACTAAATGGTAATCAAAAATGCAATATTTATTAAATATGGTGGATGAGTGAAAAATTTTCAATCAAATTGTAACAGTTTTTGCCTGATCACAAAGAAACATTTGGTTTCATTCTCTTGACTATTTCTAATTAAGAGTTGGACTTGTTTGAATTGGTTATTAGGAAGGAACTTACACCACTATCTACATGGTGTCATTTTCTGTAGATGATTGACTTTTATAGTTCATTTCACTTACTTTTTATTTGACTGTTGTTTTTATTGGGAGCAATACTATCTTCAAATCTCATCATATACACAAATCACTTTCTTTTAGATGAAGTCTTTTATATACGTTTTGGTCAACTGATGTCTGTAATTTGAGCTGTTCCAATTAGATCATCATTTAGTAAGAAATCTTAAAAGAAATTTAATCATTAATAATCTTCTTTTTTTTTTTCCATTGAATTTTTTTACTTGCCTTAAGATAAAATTTTTAAAAAATCTGCTGAAATGTTGCTTATTTTTCCATCTTCAGTATTAAAAATTCATAAAGAAAAACATACCAATTTTGACTTTTAAAAAATATGCCTTGATATAACAGCTATCACAATATAATTAAATTAGATAAAACTAAAAATGTTGGCTAAAATGGGACAAGCTTTTTAATATTTGATATGTGAATTATTCTTTTAAATTATTTTCTTTTTTTATTTAAGTTTCTGGATCAAAGTTTATTGAACTTGAAAATTTCATTTCTCAACTGAAATTGTTATAATTTTATCTAAAGAGAGACAAGTATTTCATAAGTTGAAAACCAACTAGAAATGATAAGTTGATAATATCTTGTTAATAATCTCAGCCTTTTTTCAATGTCAATGTATTAGAATAAGGTAAATATGATAAGTGAATATTGTTGGGGAATACAAGTGGTCATGAAAAGCAAATTGTGTCAATTTTTTTTCTCAAAAAAAAAAAAAAAAAAAAAAAAAAAAATCAAGAAAAAAGCCAAAAACTTACAGGAAATTGCTTTTTCTGCAAGTGCAGATTTTTCTTCCATGTTGGCTTTTAGAAACTTGTAATTAAACTTCCATAAGTTCACTTATTTTTCTTTTCATACTTCTGCTTACAATCAGAGTGTAATATCTGTGCTCATAGAACTCATGGATTTTTTGTTTTTTTTTAACTATAAGATATGAAATATTCAAATGAAATCAGTTATGATTTCAAAAAGTATAAAATTTAATATTTCTCTAAAATAATTACTAAATAAGAAAAATCTGATAAGTGATAGATTATTTTTTGACAAAATTATTTTGTAATATATTCAAAGAGATTTTCAGGGGTACAAATTATGCTCAGATCCTAAGCAGAAATTAAACAAAGAGAGAAAGAAAATGAAAAAAGTTGTCAAACTGCCAATTATATAGATAATTATCTTGAATTATTTTGGATAATTATATAAAATATCAATTTTGTTTGGATTGCTTTTGATTTAAATCATAAGCATTTTTTAAAAATATACCATAATTTTAAGATTTAAAAAAAATGTCTTTTGAAATAATATAATATAATATGTCAATTGTGCTGCTAATGCAACTCAAAATCAGTTAAAAAAAAATCAGTAAGATTTTAGTAGATGATGTTATTTTTATTCTTAATACAAATTATGTAAGGATCTGTTTTTACTATTAGTGGTTACTTTGTTAACCTGGAAGTATGGTATTTCTTCCTGATTTACATGTTTGTAATAGGAAATCTTTACTTTTTTTATGGTTTGAAAGTGAAGGTTTATATCTTTCTACTCTTAATCTTCTATTAATAAAAATAAGATAACCTTTAAAGGATTGGATTCCATTTTTCTTTCCAGAAGTAATGTTTATATTTATATTTTAATTGGTGTGATTTCTGTTGAATTCTAATTCAGACAGTCATTTAATTTATATGAAAGATTTATTTTTAAGCTAATTGTGAAGTAGTGAAGATGATAGTGTTTATTAAATATCACTTCTTTTATTGTTGAAAAACAAATTTCCATGGATGTAGAGTCCCTTTTTTTTTTCAAGTATTTTGCTCATCATCCCTACAAAGTCAATTGCACTTACCCTTTAACCATTTACTTTCCACATGAAAATTTCATCAAAAATAATCTGTCTAATCATTTGTTTTAGGTCTTTTGAATCTATGAATATGCTAAATAAATAAGTAAAGTTTTCTCTCTCTCTCTCCCCCTCTCTCTCCTTAATGGTCATTTGTCTTTTTAGCTAGAAAATCCCTACAAATCACAAATGGATTAACTCTACATTGGAATATTTTGTCTGTTGGATCCAAATCCAATTTACAAATTATACAAGTCTTATCTTAATATTTCACTTCTCAGCCAAATTGATTGAAAAAAAAATGATTGCCATAATGAAATGAATAAATTACATCAATTGGATGTTTCTTTTTTGAATTGACACATTTTTTACTAAAAGATAAATATCATATTAGCCATATTTTACTCTTAATTATTGAATCTTTTATTAAATTTCAATTCTATTCAGTTAACAATGATCTTTTGAAAAGTAGATATGAGATATTTTTGGAAAACTGCCATGCGTTGAAACTGGCTTTGTGATTGTTGTTAATATTTTCAGAAGAAAAGAAAAAAAAATCTCTTATTTAATTGAAGAGAGAGAAATGTAGACAAGTGTCTTTTTTCTTATGGAAATAGTTAAATTGGATAGCAAATTTCACCCAGGTGTTGTATTAGCCTTGAAAGAACTCAATGAACATTTGTTAAAAGTCTCTTTATTTATCTCTTTATTGCCTACTTTACTGTAGGCTTTTATTTTCCTCATTACTTTGATACTGTTCACTATGTTTTTCTTTCAACATTAGTTTCTCTTAAGAGTTTTCAGTGACCAAAATTGTGACTAAATTTATACAGAAAACTTACAACAACACTCCCAATTATAAGAAGCTTTTTATGTATTGTTTTATATCCAAATTCAAAGAATCTTTTTTTGTTTTATGATAATGTCACTGCATATATCAACAACCTCACAGGAAGTTTTACCACTCAGGATTAGTAAACTGTGAAATTAACTTAGATGATAATCAGTACTTTATGATTTTTTTAAAACATTAAGATATATAGTATAGGTTTGTGTTAGTATTTTAAAATTCATTTATCATTTTGTAATATATATGCCAAGTTTTGAAAACTTATGACCTAACATTGTTGCTTGAAATTGTTATAACTTTTGAGTTTTTATGCTGTTTTATTGGTAAATAGACAAAAACAACAAGTTCCACTATTTTAATCTGTAACAGCCAAATGTGCCCTAAAAGGTCTTTTAAAATAGTCTTATTCTGCTTGTGTCTGTTTTCTCTTTAAGTTTTTTTTATGGATTAACATCTATAACCGTTTCCTTTTTTTTTGGGGGGGGAATTTTCTAGTTGTGTTGTGACTGCTTTTTATAAGAATAAAATTTGATGATCACTTTATGAGTCAAATGCAGTGAAAAGAAACATTTTTTCAATGAACATAAAAGACAAGTGAACTATGATGATGATGATGATTTACTCTTACATATTAGTACTACTAATTTTAACATATTCTTCAACTAGCTACTCATTGTCTTTTGGTGTTCATTTACTTATTGATAAGTCTTATTTTCATTCCAGTTGGGTTGATAACCACTCTCCTCATCTACTCCAAAATGAGATTGAGGAACTGGTTTAGTTTCTGATGTCATATGACATTTGGATTGATTTTACTAGGTTCAAAAGGATCAAATTAATCTGCTCTATTTACCCATAGCTGGATGGAGAAGTGGATTCATGTATTCTATGGTATTGTTAAGACTGAAATCATCTTATATATACAGGTGACCTTTTTAAGGGCTTCAGATGTTGACTAGTGTTGTCTTTGAATGACCAGAAATGTTTTTATTATAGATATTACCTAGGTGACTCTAGGGATATACTCAACTTGTTCGTTTTGGGTAGGATATGACACAACGTTACAAGTGTGGAGCATTGACATCGCTATTCAGTAGTAAAGGATATGCAAGATTAGCTTGCTAACCCTTACACTGCGGTGTGCTGATTTGCTTTGCCTATTTGATATGCTAACCTTGGTTACCAGCACAAATAAGCTTTGTTTATTTTCAGTAGGATTTCCAAAAAAGCCCTGTGTAAATATTAGCCCATGTTCTCAGCCAAGATAATATATGTATGCTGGAAATTTAGCCAAAAAGTCAGTTTGAGGTGTTCAGGCTTGTGATGCAACCTAGATGCTCATTACCCAGAGGGAAGAGATCTGGACTGGCAGCCAGCCTGAAGGGAAGCTGATAGAGAACTTGCAGTATGAAGAAAAGAGCCTAATACACAGACAAAATGATTTGTCTTAGAAAATAAAATCCTTCATGAATGCAATAGACTTATGACTCCATTCTGTTGTAACAAGTGGCTAAGATGATCAGCCATCATCACCCCCCATGATAATTAGTGGTCCCTTGAAAGTTGTAGTCTTCTTCCTGGCGTCGATATAACAATTGCTGCAGTCCCACTAGTCATCCATTCCTGTTGTTTATAATAAAGCAAATCCTCACTGTACCAATAGAACTAATATTTCATATTTGGTTCCAATTCTATGCTGCACTAAGGGTGCATTAGTGTGAAGGGACCACAAATGAACCCCAATCAAAAAGAACTCAATTTAATGATTCAGTTTTTTTTTTTACATCAATAATTCTTACACCATCCATCACTTCCTTGTTAGCATTTTTCTTTCTTGACTTTTAATAATTATTTAAAACTATTTACCTTTTTCTTGTTTCTTTTGAATTTCTAGCGGTCTTTTCTAAATAATTAATTTTATGTAATTTTATTTTATTTGAACCAATTTGTCTGTTTCTATCGGCTAAAAGTTTGTTTCTCAAATGATTAAAATTCTATTTTCTTTGTGTGCATACAACTGCATATTATATCTGATGTTAATAACTCCATAACTTTTAGTCTTTTGTGCTAATGTTTTTCTTTTTTTAACTCCATCTTAAAGTAAATACTGTATCTCAGTTTTTATGGAGTTAGATTTTGTGAAAAACATTAAAGTTCTTTTTCTTTGTAATTAGGTGTGAGTCAATAAAATATATTTAGCCTTTAGGTAAAATTCACAGTTGTCTTTATTATTGGAAAATATTTTTAAAAAATGATAATTTGATAAAATATTGTATTTTCTTTCTTTCTTTTTTTTTCTTTTTTTTCTTTTTATTGGTTCTCATTAAGGAAAAATGATATGTCTGGCAGTTTTGCTGTAGCTAAAACAAAAAAAAAAAACAAAAAAAAACTGGTAGTGTTTTTGTTTTTAACTTTTTGGCCCTATGCCACATCCCTGTTTGTAACTTTAGGCAACAAATCCTATTCCAAAAGAAGCATCAGTTGTGATTTGGAAAGTATTCAATGATACAGTCTGGCAAAAGGACATCTGTTAGTGAACAAATGAAACAATATTCAACCATTTTTAGAATGTTAGTTGCAGTTATATCAACATTTCTGTTGAAATGTATGAAGCAATTTTTATTACTCACTTTACCAATAATGCTTTGAACTGATTTAATAGAAATAAAGAGAAAAGTTGTGATTAGGCTTTGCGGTCAGTATTTGTTTGTCACTGAAAACTTTTTGACTTGAACTGAACCATGGTGATCCTTGTTTTCAAGTCAGTTTGGTTATGGGAGCTGAGTTAGGGCTACTTTTTGGGTATTCTAACTTGGGAAATTATCAGATCTTGCACACACCACTGAAATTATCTCTATTATTTTTCTTTTAAAATCAAATCAAAACTAAAATAAATCGTACATTAATATTAGATTACTAAAACGATGACAAATTGGAGGAAAGAAAAGAGAAAGAATTAGATAATGTTCACTTATATTTTTTATTTGTTGTATCTTTTTTTTTTTTTCTAAATAATTGCATAATTAATTTTGTCTTTAGAATTTATTCAGTAATGTGTGTAATTATTTGGGAATTTTAATTTTTTTTTATTTTTGAAAAACTTTGTAGAAATATACTCTCACTTGATTTATTTTTTTGAATTTTCTCAGAAAAAAACATTTCTGCATGGGAAAATGCTTAAATTTTTCTTAAGTCCTCAGAGAATTTAAATCATTAAAAAAGGTTTTGAAAATGGCCACCTTTCTTGCAGAAAATCTGCCCTGAATCATCAGAATAAAAACATAAACATTGCCTCCACCTGGCCAATGTAGGGTAGTAGCCCTTATAATGTTTTAATAAAAGAAAAATATAAGTACTGACACTTTGTTGTAATTTGAAGTTTTCACTGGAAAGAAACTCTAAAAGAATTCTAAAAAATGAATTGGTAGAAAAATTTAAAACATAAAATTAATTTAACTTAGAGAATTTAAAGTTTTATTTTTATATAAATCTAGATTAAATTTTTGTTGCTAGTATTACAAGGAATATTTATTTTGGTATTCTTTTTTTAAGTGGAATATTTTAATATTGGCTGGGTAGGATATATGGCACAAGTTTTGTTTGCAGAGCCCAATATTCAAATTTGTTTTAGAACCAAACATGTTCTTTAAAATGCAGAATGAGTAAAAACACTTTTTAGGTTTAAATATATTCATTCTTAATGAGAAAATTAGAAACAGTAAATTTTAATGGTTTAATTTCTACTTGAACAAATTTTGTTAATGATCAACTTTACTATTTGATATTGAATGTTTGGTGATGTTGATTATTTTGTTTGCAGTTAATCTAAATAATATGAAATCTTCATCTTTTTTCTTTCCTTCAGGGACCTGCTGCTCCCCTAGAAACAGAGAAAGATAATGAGAAGGATAAAGAGGATACTACACCCAGGGTAAATCATCTCATTCTATTTGAAGAATGATTTTTACTTTTATTTTTACTAAGTTTTTTTTATTTTTTATTTTATTTAATTTTTTTTTTTAATTCAAAGTCTCTTAGTCTTCATTTACTTTTATTTTAACTCTTTTCTTTGTATTTTTACCAAATTTCTATTTTTTCCCTTTTTTTGCCACATATATCATGGAAAAAAGATAATAGGGCAATAAAAGCCATAGTGTCTATCTAGAGTACTTGTTTTTGTGTGTGTGTTTTACTTAGAAGCAATAAAGGACACAATGTAGTTTGACAAATAAGTGTTGTTGCCATCAACAAGTGAATAAGAAAAGAGGAAATAATTCTCTAAATGTCCTGTTCATGTATTGATTGCTGTAGTATCCATTTCCTGCCTTTTCAGTTATTCATTTAAGGTTGGGAAAAAATGCTAAGTAGAAATTCATCTTGGTAGAGACTGATAATTTTAGAGAACACCAATACTAAAATGTACATGTTAAGAAATACTTCCTCTATAAACTGAAGTAAGACCAAAACTGAATGGTTACTTAATTATGTATAGATATTCTCTTTCTCTGAATAACTCTGGTTACATCACATGGTAAACTTTTACAAAGCGCTGGAGTCATTTTATATGAGTGACTGCAGGGAATTTAATAAAGTCTGTAATATGTTCAATACATGTTCAGTGGTGAGGGTGGAGTGGGGTAGCAATGGAGTACCTGGAAGTCAGCTGAGTTTATGGAACTAGTTTTCTATGTGGATGATGGGGGAGTAGGGATATTGCATTATTTTGCTGGATTAAATTGTCACCACTGGGAAACTGGTGAGCATGGTCTGCAACAAGATCTTTGTATATTACAGTTTTAAAGACAGATTCTATTTCAGTCGTGGTCCTTGTGAACTCCCAACAAAACATATCCTACAAAGAAAGTATCAGCTTGCACAACATCCTGTTGATAGGTGGGATTCATAGTCACTTGTGGTTTTCTCCCTAGACAAATTTGATTCAAAAAGTGAGAAATGTGACTTGTTTGACCAAGTGACATGACACCAGTCTTTCTTGATCCATTGCTGATGTTCTCTTGACACAACTAACGTATAGTAATTCATGTTGTAGTATCAATAATGCTACCCTTATTGGTCAATGACTACAAAACCTTATGGAATGCAGTGTATGCTGTTTAAGGTGCATTGACTGATGCAAGTTGTATTGGGAATTGATATCATACAATGTTTCCCTTGTGTTAGATAATTACCATTCTTCTCAATTGCTGGTGGGATCTTTGTCTTACATTACCTATGCCCCCCCCACCCCCGCCCCAACTAAGATATTTGACACCTGGTCAGTTTAATGAAAGGATCTACAAGAATTGTGATTGACCAGGGTAACTTTATTTGTGATACACATTTGCCAAAGTTGAAGTCATAAACAGATACTACACTTAATCTCACCCTGTATGTTGGGTATCTGTCTGAAATTTACATATTCATTTTTATTGTTGTCTGAGAAAAGAATCTTGTGCATTTGCCACTCTGAAGATAAAGGGCTTTGATCATTCCTTGGTCAAATCGTGTTTGCATCTCATTACTATGCTGTCACTTTACCTATTACAGGACATACACATCATCCTGCTAAGTGTGTGTGTGTGTGTGGGGGAGGGAATGGTGATACCATCCAGTTTATTGTTATTTCAAATTTAATGGCACTTAAGTTTATTTAAATTGATTCTCATTGGTCTTGTAACAATCAACACTATATGAAATACTCATAATATCTTGATAAATACTGCAGATATCAATTCTGATTCCTTTTTAAGTGAAATGAAAAATAAATGGTGGAGAAATAAGTCTGATGAAATAAAGCTGCATTTGATTTCTGACAATAGAAACAAAACAGTTAAATTATAGTTAGACTAAGAGAGACATACAGTCCATAATCTTTATCAGTAACACACTGCTATGGTCTAAGAATGAAAAAAAAAACTTGTTGGCAACTCATCTGTTATCTTGAAAAGGTAGCAGAAGCACTTTCATCAGCTTCTTAATCTCTCTTCAACCGTTGATGAAGAATTAATGGATACAGCATCTTAAATAACCCAGTAAAAGGGATAATCTATCAAATCCACCCTTGTTTGAAAGGTTAAAACAAATCTAAACAATATTAGATAGTAGAAAATAATTTGGGATAGATGATAAAATGTTCTTTGTGATCTTCATCAACTGTTGTGGGATATTTGAAATTATGTGTATTGCTGGTCGAATGACAAGATGCTGTAATGTTTGTTCTGTGCAAAAAGAATGTACGCTAGTGATGATTGTGAAAATTATCAGAGTATTGCACAATTGTCTGTGGTTTTATATAGGATTTTGTTAGACTGTTTGCTTTGTCATTATGTTCATGACTTTCCTGAGTTGCAGTCTGTTTTCTGCACTGGTTATGCAACTACTGTTATGATCTTCTTTTAAGGAAAAGTCCATTAAACAGGGTATGGATTTTTATCAAGTCTTTATTGACCCAAGGCCTTTGATAGAGTCAACAGAATTTTACAATAGAAGACTTAAAAGGTGCTTGGTTCATTGCTATATTTCAATCTTTTGATGATTGCATAAAGACTTTACTTAATGTGAATGAAAACCTGTCAGAATGAATATATTAAGAATAGAATATTTATCCAATCCTTTTGCCACAAGCAGGATTTGACACAAGATCAATTTTTAAGCTGACAGGTTTGAATTCAGTATTTTCCTTCTCCTAGACTGGTTGCCATAACAAGGTTAAAGAGCCCAGTCTGTCCTACTATTTACCCATTGCTGGAGGCAAAATAGTTGGATGCATACTTTTCCCCCTTTTTTTTTTTTGGTATTAGTATTTTGTGAAATGCAAAAAGTCTAGTCCAGGATTTGAACTCTGGTTGATGTGTCCATTTCCTATGATGATAACCATTACATCACAACTGCCTCCTAAAGAAGAATAAATGGGAATGGAAATTTCAGCTTTCACCCTGATTGTTATTTTTTTGAATGTTTTTTTCTGTGTGGTTTTTACTGACTAATTGTGCTAACTATATATGATATTGCACTTCTGGCAATGTTTTTAACATCTGGTAATTTGTATTTAAAAAAAGATCAATGTTTTTGTAAGAAGAGATCTATTAGATCCAGATGATTGTGATCTTGTAGCCCAAACTGAAGAGGACATGCAGAACTTGATGGATGGATTTACTAAAAACTGCAATGATCTAAAAGTTGAGTCTTAAAAACAAACCAACAAATAAAAAAAAAAAAACTGATAATGTTTCATCCTACACTTGACAAGCATTATTGTGAGCAAAAATATCTACATTTATGGAAAGCACTTAGCAGTGGTTAACAGGTTTTTGTATATCTAGGAAGTATAATCAACAAGTTATCTACTATTGACTGTAAAATCTTGTATAGAAATAAAATAATTTCTTTATAAAGCTGGAGCAACACCTCTAAGGACAGCAGCATGGAATATCCTAAAGTACAAAGATAAGTTTACCCTACTTGTGTACTGACCTTTTTTATTTTGAAACATGGGCTGGTTACTTAATGAGATCAGTTAAAACAGATCGAACATTTTCACTAAAAATGTTTGCAAAGAATTATACAGGTGAACTGGAAAATGCATATAGTTATTTACTAAGCTTAGCTTAGATGTGGCACAAGGGGCGTGCCCAGTGAGAATCAAGCTCACTATCAATAGTGTGCTAATCTAGCTCATTAACCATTAGACCTCAAGTGATGTTAATGTGACAGTATTGAGGCCATTGTTGTGAAGCATGAAGTTCTGAAATAGAGAGGACATCTTGTTAGAATGAATCATGGAAGCGACCTCCCCATTAGCCAAAACTGAGATTCAAGGACTGTTTGATGGTCTTAAAGCAGCAAATATCTCAGTTGATGACTAGGTGTTTTAGGGCAAATAATTGTAAACATTAAAGAGAGCTTGTTTATCTGGGGACAATTGCATTTGAACAATCCTGGATTGAATATGAAAAGCTTAAAGGGATTGTTCAGAAAGACCTTGAATTTGAGCTTGCTCCTCTGAAAGGTGATTGCTTTGAACTAATTTGTGGATGAAAAGGTATTTATATTATGATGGAAAATTGGCAACTTGTGAATTATCAAATAGATACAAATTTAAACAATACCTGTTACACCTGTGGAAAAAAAGGGCATATCTGCAAATTAGCTTAAAAGACTAAAAAGAAGAGGTGTCTGTTGTGTTATGGTTATCATCATAGGAGATGGACAAATCCTGGATGAGGTTGGTAGCATTTTGCTCCTGCCCTTGGTAAAAAGTGTGGCAACCAATATAGGAAAAGAAAATCTCTGAATTCAAATCTGTTAAACTCAGCTTAAGAAATTGACCTTGTGACAGAAGGGTTGGCAAAATGCATAGCCAAATTCAAAGTGTCAGTCATTGTAAAAGTGAAGACAAACCCACACACCATTGACAGTCTTGCAACTGGAAAGAGGAAACTTGATTACAATTTCCTATTTTTGATTTTTTGTATCATAAGTATAAATTGAATTTCCTAAAATAACCTCATTAGTAGTGCTGATGAGTAAGTATTGCAGAGAACTTAGAATAAATTATTAGTTAAATTTATATGAGAGCAACTATTATCATTTATATTTATATCTTCCCCTCTCCTTCCTTAACTTGGGAGCAGATTACATTTAGTTAAAGCAAAACATTCAATATGGCCATTGATATTTTTCCTTGTGGTGTTAGTGAAACAAACATCATCTTTTTTGCTTGAATTTAATTTTTGTTTCTTTGTTTTTTTTTAGCCTGGTCGTAAAAAAGTTTACAACATGGAACCACGAACCCCACTGAAAAGACAGAGAATCCCAGTGCAAAGATTCCAATCTCCTGTTCTTGAAGAAGGAGCACCTAAACCAAAAATTCCTACAGAGGAGAAGATTTTGCTCTTCAAAAAAGGAACTTTTCTTGCTGTTCGGAATCCTGAAGGTTTCTTAGTTTTTCATTTTTCATTCTCTTAATTGATTCAAATTTTTTTTTACTCTTGACCCAAAGGTCAAATATATTGCTATTTTTAGACACCTTTTTTTTTTTTAAATTTAAAAAAAATTTTTTTTTTGTATTGACATCTTTTATTATTTGTTTTGTCATTTCTCCATTGGACTTTCATAATGTTTTGTTAAAGTTAACCAGAACAATACACTTTAGAAACGCTTCCCTTTTTAATGCTGTCCCTAATTTAGGATTATCAATAGTTGCATATTCTATTGTTGGATGATAGATAAATTGGGCAAATAAATTTTGTTTGCATGAAGGAGGAAAAAATGGCTAAGGTGTTAAATCCTATAAATTGTACTTTTATTTGTAATAATGGGATCATTTGTCATCTCTATGAAATATGGTTGACATAGTGTGATCATATGAACTTTTTTTTTAATGAAATACAGTGGTGTATAGAATTGACCCAGTTTTGATCCCCCTCCCCAACCTTTTGATTATCCCCACCATATTTTTTATTTTCTTCTCCCCACTATATTCCTTTTTTCCATGCAAATTCTTATGATATAATCTCAACATTTTTCATAGGAGTTTCAATATACTTATATTGTATCAGCTAACAACTTTTTATCATTATAGCTAGTTCACTCCTAACCCTTTTTCCCCTAAAAGTATATTCCTTGAAGTTCAAGTAGAATTGACTTTATCCCACCCACCAATCAATACCTCTATTCCTTACTTAATCCAACTTATACCAAACCTAACATGGTCATGTGATCAAAATGGTATATATAAAATAATAGAATTTAAGATTTTTAATTTTGAGTCAAACCAATTCAACTCTGGATATATGTAATATATAAATATAACCGTTAATCTGGTGGGAGTGTCCTCATGCCGTAATCGTTTAAGTGCTGGACTGCAACATTGTTGTAGTAAGCAACTTCAAACTCCAGTCACACTATTGTCACTTTTACCTTTGGACTAATATCCTCATCCCCCTCCAGATATTAAACAAAGAAATTGATTGGAAAATGAAAATGTTCTTCCATTTTTCTTCTTTAAAAATGGCAAATAGATGTTAGGTGTGTATAATTGATAAGACTGTCGTCCCAGTTTGTGTTTTTTTTAACTACTTTTCATTGTTGTCTGAATTTCTTTTAATGATCTCTGGAAGTATCTATTCTTTTAATACATGAAATAAAGGAGAGTTTAATGAAATTATTAAGTTAGCAGCTACAGGGTCTCTAATTTTATAGACACAAATGTTCATAGGGGACTCAACATTTTCACAGTTGTAGGTGTTTGGTGTAATAAACTGAAACAGTAAAAACAAACAAAAAAATTGTAGTTTTCTTCTTTATCATAAAACTTAAAAAATAAATAAAAAAAAGCACTTCTTGTTGGGTCCATCTGCATCTTGCTTTTTTTTTAAATTGAGAAATGAGATGTAAGATTTTGCAAAGTAGCAGCAGCAGCATCTCTATTTTTACTTATCTTCTTTTGCACTAATTGAGGATTTCCTATTTTTATGGTCAAAACTAAATGTTTTGTTTCTTCTTTACCGTCACAGTTGATCTCAAAACCATTTTGTTTTGTGGAACTTGTTGACTGATGCTTCAAATATAGGAGGAATTTGAATCCTTACTTTCAACAAAGTTTTTATTATTAAAATCTAGACTAAATATTGACATTTCTAACCCCTTTATAATATGATGAGTAAAGAACCTAGGTTCCGGCTCATCTACAAGACTAGCTACCTTGCCTTTTTCAACAATCTTGTGTGTTTAGGATTTTCTAATTGTCATAGTTTGATGGCAGCAGATGTTTTACTCTACTATAAGAATTTTTAATTCCATTTTGAAGAGTTAGGATATGAACAGCTGGAATACCTAAATTTCTTTTTGATTTTTTAATGTTTTATACAAAGGATCTTCAGAGCTTAAATTCATCTTTATCAATCTGGCACAATTGGTTTAAATGAGTTTCTCATTTATTCCTTCTTTTTTGGAGAGTTCCACACACTGGACACTGATTTCTTTTTGTCTAGAAAGAGAACTCTCTATTTTAGATTAAAGGGAGCATATCCATCTTTTCTATTTTTAGCATCTCTTAATATATTTACAATCTTTTCAATTTTTCTTTGATTTTTAATTTTATTATTCATAATTTTCTTCTACCTCTTTTCCTTCCTTTTAAATTTTCCCCCTTGAATTTTGCCTTTGATTTCTTCCCCCTTTCAGAGAGAGGGGGGGGAGTAGTTAACTTTATACAAACCTGAAATCTGGTTGCTATGATGTGATCAGTTTCTATTATTTTTTATGAAGTCTTTTTTACCCTCCTGATGTTTCTCAAATATAAAAGGAATTTATTCAAAAATACTCTCCACCCCCTTAATAGTCTTAAGTTAAAAGTACAGTGAGTTTTTATTTATTTTATTTTTTAGACTTTATTTTTATGATGCAGATATCATTGAGGAATGAGAAAAATTTTGAACAATGGGCTAAATTTTTCCTTCCCCAATGATACTTGCATCAGAAAAATAAGGCCTAAAAATGTTCAGCTTTGTGTTACCCTTACTGCGCTTTTAATATAGGCTATAAGAAAAATGAATACATGTAGGTGGGGGGAAACCAAACAGTTTTTATTTATTATTTTTTTAATAATTGTTTTTATATTGTGTCATTTTTTTCAGGAAGCTTTTATGTTTGCAAAGCCCAACAAATTGTTTACCGCTCCTCCAAACGTTTCCGTATCCAATGGCTGAATTTGGTTCAGCCTCCAGATGTTTACAAATTGGATTATATGGATGCCACAGAACTGGAATGTGTGTTGTGTGATGTCAAACTTGATCGGGTTGAGAAGGATACTTACCGACTACACTTCACCCAGCAGTCACGGGCAGAAAAAGCTTTGAAGAAAGTTTTAAATATTGAGAGAGGCTTGCCTATTAATGAAGGAAGTAAGTATTTTAATGACTTTATCTAAGCACACACTGCATTTCTTATCATTATTTTATTATAGTCTTGTTACTGATAAACAACTTTCTTTTGATCTTTTATCTTTTACAAGATATTTTGTTTCTAAGATAATTTCTAATATCTGTTATATTTGTTTCTTGTTTTTGTTGTTGCATTAAACAAACATCTTTTTCACGGTTGATTTATTTTTTCTTCTTTAGTTGATGATGATGAACCTATAATAAAAAGGAAGAAAGTTGTGGAAAGCTCCCCTAAACCATCAGCAAAAGATGCCAAAGTCACATCCAAAGGTACATACACTTCTTTCCTCAAAA
Source organism: Doryteuthis pealeii (assembly GCA_023376005.1). Lineage (NCBI taxonomy): Eukaryota > Metazoa > Mollusca > Cephalopoda > Myopsida > Loliginidae > Doryteuthis > Doryteuthis pealeii. Next base: position 6,939,784 of record CM042168.1, read on the forward strand.
ATTAGTTCTGAATTTGGATTTAAAAATTAAAAAAAAAATCTTTTTTCTTTCTTTCTTTTCTATTACAATTTTTTTTCTTCTTAGAAGGAAAACTATTTGTATAAAAGTTGCAGTGAAACTGTATTTTTCACTACAAGAAAAGCTTATTAAATTATTTTTTATGGTTTGTTTTGTTTATAATACTGAAGCTATTCATTGGCTGTTGAAAGCTTTTGTTTTCATTAAGCTTGAAAATTCTTTTTTTAATTCTTTGTTTAGGAAAAGGCAAAACTGAAAAAGTGGGGAAACGAAAAGGAGGTGGAAGAAACCCAGATAAAAAGCTAAAACCAAATCCAAACATTGTCGTTCTTGATAAAGAACCTTTCTTTGAAACCAAGTAAGTGTGTTTTTTTTTTACTCTTTCTTAATCCTTTTCTATGTAAATATTTTAAGCTAACAGAACTCCACTATTATGTCCCTGTTGATGAAACAAATATAAAGGTGGACTGAAAATAGTTGTTAGCATTAGACAGACTTGGAGAGCAATTACCTATTATTCTTCCAGTAATACTGCAATGGCTGAATTCTGCTGAGGAAGTTTACCCTCGTTGTGGTGAAGAACTCCACAGCAGCTGAAATTGTATAAATAGAACAAGGCACCATTTAAAGATGTTGGGCCTTGATGTTTTCATGACACCTGCTTCAATAAGGTAATTTGGTCTTCTTTATTGTTTTGCTCTAGGGAAGACACATTGTCAATTTGCAGTCTTTCTTTTCAATCCTGAAGCAGTTTTTATTTTCTCTCCAGTTGATCCAAGGAGGACTTGATTTTTTTTTGATTTTTTATAATCCAGTAGTTGGTTCCATATCAAGACTGTACAATTCATTTGTTGATGTCTCTTTTAACCAAAAAAGAAAAGAAAGAAGAATATGTGATAACAAGAAATTGGACATATAACTTCATTCTGAACTTGATGCCAATTGTCTTTTATCGCAGAACCTGATAAATACAAGAATAGACTGAAAAGTTTATTTTTTACTGTTGATGACTTTTTTTGACTAATGCTATGCAAACACTGCTACACCAATGGAAAAAATGTGTGGACCACAAGGGAACTATGTTGAAAAATAAACCTCCTTTGATTATGTTGTGGGGTTGCTACGGGTCACAAATAAAGACAAACGACTAGTGAAAGTTGATACAATTGTATTGAACAAAGAAAGTAGAATTTACAGAAGGAAAGTGAACTTATGTCCGACAATACAGTCTAGAACTGAATCGCGTCGCTTGTTCTTCAAGCTACAATTGTCTTTGCTACTTATAGTAGTAGTAGGATCATTCCATTATGTAGATAGATTATATCACCTATAACAGATTACATTCCATGAGAGTATTTTGGTCAGTCTATGAACCTTTCAGCCAACCCTTGAATTTGTTACTGTGTGGTCCAAATAGCATTGGGGGGGGGGGCTACTGTTGTCACAGGATAATACCTACTGACTTGTTAAACAAGTTATTTTGTTTGGGACTATAAATATGTAAAGAAAAAGGAAAAGAAAGTTCTATGATTATTTCAATTAACTTTGATTTTTCTCAAGTAAATTTAAAATCTGTTTTTAATATTGATTCCAAAGCTTTTAAAAAATATTCTCATGTGGTGGGGAGCTATTTTTAGTATGCAGGCAATATTTTTATATAGCATTTTAAGACTTATCATTTTTCTTAAGAGTAGAGGCCGTCTGTTTACCATATCATTGGCCACAATGCGTTTTCATTCCTTCTCCCCTTTCTTCTCCCTCTTGATCCGAATAGTTTGACATGTTCGTCTTCACATTGTTACAGAGATCTTTTGAGTGGTTCTTTCCAGTCTCTTGGATGCCTCTCAATAACTTGATGAGCGCACTTGTTATCTGTAAACCTTGCAACATTTCTGTCCCTGTAGAACTTTTGTTCCAAATGACTTCACTTTGGATCATGCTTACAGAATGATATTACCAGCATCGATCTTTCCATAGACTTATTAGATTTTAGTCTTATTTTGAACTTGTGTGATTGCAACACACTATTTTCAGTCATTTAAATCTCAAGTGATCAGGAAATGTCAAATCTGCCCCCTCCCCTAAACAATGAAGTTATCAGGTTTCCTAACATTTATAATCTCATCCCATTTAAAAATGATGATTGCATTAAATAGACTGTAAGGAAAGACTTGTATACTTTTGGGATTTATTAAAAAGCAACTTTGTATTTGTGTCTCTTAATAGTCATTTTTTTGTCTTTCTCCTTTCAGTGAAGCTGTGCCTTTCATCTCTGCCCAAGTGAATGGGAAATTAGCCATTCGGGCTGTTTTATTAAATGACATGACCATGCTCAAGTCTCTCACTTATGGAGTAAGTTTTCACATTCTTTCATATTTTTTTTTTTTTTAAACACAGTTTCACTTATGATAACAGAAATATTATTTTTATTGACTTGTGACTATTTTAATTTCAGCTTGATTATCTGAGGTCACCTAGTAACAAACTCACTGCTCTACACTATGCTATTCAACGACAGAATCGAGGGGCTGTCATTTATCTTGCTGAAGATTTTTTTGGCTGTAACCGCAAATCTACACAGCAAAAGCCAAACTTGTTGATCAAATGTATGAACACTGGATGGTAAGTTATGTTTATTTTTTTATTTTTTTATTTTATTTGGTTGTGATGCTTTATTTATGGGACATGTTTGAAGAGTAAAGATACAGATAGGTATAAATATTGTGAACGCTGTTAACACAAAGCAACAAGGGGGATATGTAATACTTATTGTAACAACCAGAACAGCATTAATGTGAATGTGTATGTGATATTACAACAAAAATGACTAACACACAAAGAATAATAAACAAATATGTGTGAGATGTAAAAAGATTTTTGCATGTCAAGGGCAAAAATCTAATAGAAATTCCCTTCAAAATTGTTACTACTTTATAGTAAATATGTTATGAGGCAACAGGTATAGTGCAGTGTGTTCACAGATGGGTATAACAATCTGCAGGGGGTGGGGCCTCATGTTGGGGGGTCCATACTCATCAACAACAGAAGACAAAATTGTGTGCATTGAATCTTTTATTCAGGACAAAAGCGCAAAGTTGACTTACTTTAAAAATGAATATTATTTATTTCTTAGAAATTGTAATGGTGTTATTTCTCTGAATGTTTGAGATGAGGCTTGTTGATAAGTATTTTCTGCGTTATTTGGACTATTGTTCTCATCTTTATTGTTATCTGTACAACGTTTCGGCCGATATGCCCTCCTGCCTTCTTCAGGTATTTCTTGTCAGACTCTGGAATGGTGTTGTTATTATTCTACCAACAACTATAAATGATAACAAAGATGGATGGTTCTCTAATTTTTTTTTTTTTTTTTTTTTTTTTAAATAAAAAAAAAAGTGTTCAATACCAGCTGGCAGAAATAAAACCTAAAGTAAATGAGATTCACTTACCTCTCCCTGCCTGCTGCATTACTACTAGTTTCATGCAATATATATATATATATATATATATATATATATTATTATAAAGGTGAAGAATATGATAAAGATTTTGATATGCCAGAAAACTGATATTTGTTTCTTTTTGATATTTTTTGTTTAAGTTTTTTTCTTTTAAATTAACATAAAAGATAACTAATATTTCTAATGGATTTTTGTTTCTTTCTTCAGGTATAATCCAACTTTCCTTGGAATTCGTAATATTCGATCCATCACTGTTGGCAGAGGAAATCGTGAAGGAAACAATGCATTAACAAAGGTCAGTTAGTTTCTATTTATTCCATTTACATAATTTGGATCAAGAAATCATTTAGCCGACCCCCCTCCCCCATCATTATTAAGAATTTGTATTAAACTGCTTAGTTTTACATTTATCAGTGGTAGACATATCTATATCAGCTACATTGTTGATTTTGCTATAATGAAGGTAGGCCAACCACAGAATCAGATTATCATGAGAGAATAACAAAAAGTATAGACATGAAGATCTTTCTTGAATTGTAATCAAAGGACTTTTATTTCCTTTGTTACACACGTCTACATCTGTTGATATTTTTTACTTTGGATCATTTTAAAAGTTTTAGACAAAATGAAGTAAAAATTATATATTTTTTCTCTTCTCAACTAATTCTACATAATTATTATGAAATAGTCTGATCTTTTTTTTTCTCTGAGAAAACTGCATGGATGTTTGGAATCTTAGATTTTTTTATATGAAAACCTATGAAAATTTAACTCTTCTCAGATGAGCTTACTTTAGTCTAAATTCTCTCACTAGTCCCATAACCTGGATTGGTTTTTGGGGATGTTACTCATGTAGCATGTCTTTAACAAGAATAGCTTGACAGAACACATCCCTCCCTAGGCCTATAACTTCTTTGAATTCAATTTTTTTCTTCTAGACTGGTTTCCATATCAAGGTTATAGAGCCCAGTTTGCCCTACTATTTTTGAGAAAAGTTGGATTCATACCTTTTCCAAGTGCTATTAAAAATGCAAATTTCCTTGATTAGGATTTGAAGTTGGGTAGTTGAATCAGTTCCTATAACAGTAACCATCACACCCACCAACGGTGTCATTAAAATACTTAGCACTATTTGTCTAAGCTACTTAAAACTATTTTCCTTAGTTGAACCAAATATTCTAGTTTACCTTTTTTTTTGTTTTTTTTTGTCTAAAATAGATGCCTCATTTTTATTTTTGTAATTTTTCATTGTTAGAAAATTAAAATATTTCACTCTATTAATTCACATGTGAAATCTTATTCATTTGTTGTTTGTAGGATATTAATGAAGATGTTATGAACATGCCTGAAACGTTTTTTGAATATGCTGTATCAATTGGAGCCAGCAAAGAAATCTTGGAATTACTCTTTGAAGCCAACCCAAATGAAACCAGAGATGAGCAGGTTAGTTTTTATTTGGGAAATTTATTACAATTCATTTTTGATTTAAAAAAAAAAAAAAAAAAAAAATCCTTGAAATGTTTCTTTAACTTCAGTTTGTGCATAGAATATACATTTTTTTGTTTGTTTTCATTATCTTCATTTTTAAGGATATGGTCAGTAAAAGAGAAAATTTTCTTTTTTTAAAAATTATAGAAATGTTTAAAATTGAAACCTGTAGATTAAATTCTTCCACTCAATGTCAGTGACTGGAATTTTGTTATTTAATGTGGGGAAAAACTCCCTGAATAGATAAATATAACTGATATAGTGAAAAAGTATTATAAGTTTATATTTGATTCATCAACTGCAAAACAATTGTCTGTGTATATTTCTTGTACAGGTTTAATTTCTGCCCAGTTGGCTGGTGCTGCATTTCTGCAGTGGGGTAAGACACTTCCAATAGGGCCACTTGTCTGCTGTGGGTGATGACCCATAATGCCTGAGGATGGGATCTTAGTGGTTGAGCAGTCTGTGATCTGGGTACTGAGTGGTCACATGACCTACAACACTCCACTTTGATCTTTGCTTGGGCTAGGATGAGCAGTTGGAGAGTCCTAATCCAATCAATTGACTGGTTATGTCAAGCCCTAGCATCTATATGATTAACTACTGACCATATTCTTCAAATTGCTTTTTTGTTATTTTTTTTGTTTAGATTTATGTTTTTATTATAGACAGTTGAGATTTTTGCCACAAAAAACTGCTTCTCTTTTTGTTCATACTTTTATTTTTATATATATATTTATATAAATGTTATGTGATCTAACAAAGGTCAAAAACCAATAAAAATTTAAGATATAACAAAAATGAGCAATAGTTATGTAGGTGGGAATAGAAAAGGTTGAAACGTAAATGTTTTTATTGCACATTTGAAAAGAATATTAAATGAATTTTTCAAGATTTTTAAGTCATTTAAATAAAAAGATTGAATAGAATTGTGACTCATTTAGGGAATTTGATTTTCTCTTTATCTTTTTTCTATTTTAATTTTTATTTGAGTGTATTTATCTTTTTTATTGAAATTGTTGTTCTTCAGATTTTCATTTTGCAATTTTGCTATTTAATATCTTTTCAGCTTTTTAATGTATATCAAAACATTCACCAAGCAATCATTAAAGGTCATCGTAAATTGGCTGGCAAATTGATAGAAGAAGCAGAAAAAGCTGGTGGACATGGTTATAATTATCTCCACAAAGAGGTAAATATCTTGTTATTATTACTGTCATTTTTATGTTTATTTATTAACTCTTCTAAAAAAGGAATATTTTCTAAAATGTCTCTTTTTATTCTTGTTCTCTCAACTTGTACAACTTTTATTATTGTAGGTTCTGCTTTTTGAAAAGGAAGATTTAAGGACAAACATTTTACCTGCATCCGTCAAAAAGAAACCCTTTTATTCAAAAGTGAGTTAAATTATTTTGAAATATTTTTTCTTCTCAGTTTTTATAAAATTAAAAAAAAAAAAAACAACACTATATACTTATAAGCACTTTGGAGGAGAATAGACATGGTTCCCCAAGTTCAAATTCTGGATGAGGCTGTTTGTATTTCAAATAGAGCTAATACTTTTGGGAATAGTATGAATCCAACTATTCTCCCTCCAGCTATGGATAAATAAGGCAGACTGGGTTCTTTAATTTTGTAATGGTAACTGACCAAGGAGAAGGAAAACTCTCAATTCAAGCCTGTTAAACTCTGCCACATCTTGCTCATGCAGAGGGATTGGCTAAATATAACTAACTTGACTGATTTACATTATTCACTTAGTTCAATATGGGAGTAAAATATGGAAATAAATCCAATGTGTGTTTTTTATTTTGGTGGGATATTAAAAATAAATGTAATTATTCTTTTTGATATTCTTCATAAATCTTTAAAGGCTTTTGTAAATAAGACCCAGTAATTGATATTTAAAAAATTTGTCTTTCTGAAACATTGTAAAAAAAAAAATATTGATAAACATTTTTTTATGAATTTAATCCTTTTCATTTTCTGAAAATAATTCCTAATCTTTAAAATTCTACTTATTTTTTCCCCCCTCTTATGAATAAATCATTAAACATGACCTACCATTGAATTCTACTGGCATTTAATACTTTCTATTTTTTAAGTTGTTTTTATTTTCTCTAATTGAATAATTTGTAAACTTAATAAATCTGTTATAGATTAAAATTTGAAATATGATTTTTTTTTCCTCCTAGATAACACCATTGCATTGTGCAGCTATCAATCCAAATGTCAAATATCTTCAAACACTTATATCAATTGAACCTGATATCAATATTGTTGATAAATGGCAACGAAGACCAATTCACTATGCTGCAGCTTGTGTTTCCTCAGCAACTCTTGAATATCTGCTTGAAAAGTAAGTCATTTTATTTGCTCAAAATTGTCTTTATAGTTTCCTGTGTGTAAAAGTTTCCAGCATCATTTAAAAAAAATAGATTGAATATACTAACAACATTTTTTTTTAGCTAATAAACAACAAACACAGCCAATATATTTGAAAGTAAAAAGAAAATCTTTTTTTCACTTCTTCCATCCTGTCAGCTCGGTGTGTAGAATATGCCAACTGCACCTTTGCAGAGGGGTAAAAAAAAAAGAAACCCAATGGGGCCACTTGTTGGCTTTGGGTAGTGACGTGTGATGTTTAAGGGCAGAATCCTGGGACTAAGCTAAGTAGACCCCTCTGATTAATTGTCTAGTCACTTCAAGCCTTAGCATCTATATGATTGTCAAGACTATATTGCTCTAATGGTAAACCCCCAAACCTTTTTGATCATATAGATGCTAGAAAGTGGTGGTTGAGGGTCTTTGTGTTCTGGGTATGACATTAAACTACAGTGGTGGAAAATGATACCTATAATTTGTTTTTATATGCTGGTAAGACTTAAAGAATGTTTCTGTTGATATTAACCCTTCTGCAGACAGAGGAAACATTTTTGTTGCTAATGGTACACAGGCAGAATGATTTTTGTTTTTTGTCACTTTATCTACTTGCAAAAGGGTTAAAAGATAGCTTAATGAAAACCAAACAAAAACATTTTGATTTGATGAAAATCAGTAATCTTGGAAAAGTTGCTTGTTTGCAAAATATCCAAGTTGAAATAATTAAAAGAAGTTTAAGATTTTTCACTGAATACTTTAATGCTTAATTGAATTCAATATTTTAAATTTTTTTTTCATTTACATATTTTATTTAGTTTTCCTATTCTAAAATATTTCTTGGTAATTTTTATGATAGTCTTAATATAGTGATTTATAGAGGATTATTTGTTATGGTATATATATATATATATATATATATATATATATATATATAAATATATAATAATAATAATAATAATAATAGGTTGTACTTAATATTGCTTTTATGATTTTGTAGGTTATTTTTTATTTTTTTATTTTATTTATTTATTTATTTTTTTTTTTTTTAGCTCTCTGATTTGTGTGTGAAATTATTTGGATTTTATTTTGTTTTTGTCTTGTTAGATTAGCAAACCCAGCAGATGAGGACAGTTCTGGAATGAATGCCCTTCATTTTGCTGCCCAAGCAGGTCGACCTCAAAATGTTGATATTTTGCTCAAACGAGCAAAAACTAGTGAGTAATCTTCTTAAAGTTTTCTCATCATCTTTGACTTTTCATTAGAAAAGTTAATTACTATGAAGTTGAAAAATCTTAATCATAATGTCTTGATGTTTTTTCTATTGTATTTTTTTTAATGAATATTAAACACAAAAGGAAATTATTCTTGACAACAAAGAACTTTATTGATTAAAAAAACAAACAACTATTTTGTTATAGATGACCTTTGTTGGTGTCAATATGATTGGAAATTTATTCAATTTTTAATTATTATAAAATTACAAGTTACAATGAGAGCAGAAAAATCTCTTCTTTTACTCTTTAATTTCTCATATTTTTTTAAAGAATGTTTATATTTTGTTCCTAACAACCAACTTGTAAATTCCTTGGTATTAAATCTTTGTAAAATTTGCTTAAAGTTTAGAATTTGGCTGAAAGCAACAAAAGAGGGATATAATATCTATATAAAAATTAATGAATTTAATAGACCAGCATTTTTATACTTGTTCCATTCTTAATGATTAAAATTTGAAAGCTAAGGGAGAGTATGAATACAATATAAAATAATTGATTTAAAAAAAGGAAATTATATCTAAGAATCTCTTTTTTTTATTGATTTTTGTCGTATAAAAAATCCAGTTGTAAAATTCAGTATTTTCTAATGAATTAATTCTGTTATTTATCAGTGAGCACTGAATCTGATATTTTTGCCAATAAATATGGTCCTGGAGGAATCAACCGACCAAACAGATTTGGATCTTGTCCACTACATCTGGCTATAACAAATGGTCACACGGTAAGAGGCATCCTCTTTTTATTTTTTGAACTAAATTATTTTAATTTAATTTGCTTTGTCACACCATCCAAAAATTGCTTTCCTTTTTGATGACAATTTAATTCTAACTTTTAAAAAAGACAAAATTTATATTAACAAAACAGTTAAGATTTCATTAAGATTCTTTTGCTTTAATTATTGTACCCTTAAATTTAGGTTGGTGAATCCTTATCATCTACAGTTGAAAGGGAATATCACTTATATGCCAATCTTGGGCTAGACGGGCAGTCGGAGAGGCCCCCTCCGATCAATCGGCTGGTCATGTCAAGCCCTAGCACCTATATGATTTTCCCAACCCTATTGCCCTTATGGCAAGCCCCAAACCCTTTTTATCATATGGGTGCTAGAAGGCGGTGGCTGCGGGTCTACATGTCCTGGGAATGACGTTAAACTCTATCTGATGGTGAGGTTCCAGTTTTGGAGGTTTGGGGAATGTGGAGCACCCCATTCATCACCATTGCTCCCTGGTCCACTCTGACCCGGAGTGGTAGTACCTGTTAGGGTCCCATCTATGGGTTAAATAGAAAAATGTATTTATAAAAAAATTGTATTATCCATTAAGAATTGATTTATTTCAAAAACTTTATCGGCATTAAATGACCCACTGAGGTTGATATGCCGTAAAACAAAACAAACAAACTTATATGCCATTAACAAACTATTATATATGTGATTGTATGCTATATTCATGTCATTGTTTGGGCAGCCATTTGAATAAAAAGAACAGACAAGGAAGAATGTATTCATTTTTTTAAAAGTGTTTTCTGTTTATGAAACACAGGAAAATAAATCTAGATCAAATGAATGTAGAAATCATCTGAAAAATGTTTGGTTTCAAGTGCTTTCAGTCGTGTCTTCAATCATTGTCAAGAATGGTACAGTTTTTCTAGGATTTGAATAAGGTTAATCTTTTTATTTTGGCTGATCATAAATTGAAGTTGCGTTAGATAACAGAGGAATTGAAGATATCAGAAGGCAGTGTATTCACCATTTTGCATGAACATTTGTCAATGAGAAAGCTGTGTTCAAAGTGGGTGTCGTGTTTGCCATAAAAAGGCCACAAATGAAGAAAAAATGGGCTCTTTCACCAAGAAAATACAGTGTCTGTTTGCAGATCTCAAAACAATGCTCCAGGGAAAGAGATTTGGCTCCAATGAAGAAGTTATATTGGAAACTGAGGCCAAAGAAAAATCATTATATAAAAAAGGCATTGAATTGTTAGAGAAGCGTTGAAATCAGTATATCATCCTAGAAGGAGAGTATGTTGATGAACAAAGTCGAATTTTGCCTAAAAAAATTGTTTTATTAGTTAGGCCTGGGACTTATTGAATCATGTTACAAGGATGGTTTTGGTATTGAATAACCTACAAAGGTTGATATGCCATTAAACAAAGAAACCAAACTAAACACTTGTTCTTGATATCTACTTAATTTCAAAGTTGTCAGTGACTGACTTGTAAATCGACTACCAAATTGTTAATTACATGTGTTCTATCATTTTTTAATAGATATTAGGATGTGTGATAGCAAAGATTGTAGAAGAATGTTGTCAATAGTGATTCTTGTCACCTTGCTGTCCAATATGATACATATAGTTGATTTTTTTTTTTTCAAATTGTTTTCTTATTGATATTCAGGAAGTTGTCAAAATTTTGGTGAAACATCAAGTGGATGTTAATAAACCACTAACCGCCTCCAAGGATAAATTGACTCCTCTTATGATTGCTGCCTGTAAGGGACATTTGGAAATTGCCCGACTTTTGGTTGTTCAGAAAGCATTTATTGAACAAACAGGTGGGTGAAAAATATGCCATCAATTTACAGATATTCATTTTTTTTTTTTTTTTTTTTGAGAATAAAATCATTTAAAAATTATTCATGGAAACATTGAAATGATTTTGAAATGAATTAATTTTTTTATATTTCAAAGTTTTGAAAAACTTTTCATTTTTGGACATTTGAAAGTAAATTTTTGTTTTGAAGTTCATTCTAAAAAAAACAATTGAATTCAACCACTTAATTTAAATTTAGATTTTTCTTAACCCTTTTGCTACAGAAAGTAGATATATCCACTTAAAGTTTTATTACTATTTTCGAAAGTCACTGAGTGTATTCATTTCTTATAGAATGAGAGGTTTATTCAAAGCCCTAGGGGTGAATCTGCTTTGAATAAATCTCTCCTTATGCTACGAGGAAGTGGATACACCCTCAGTGACTTCCAAACATTGTGCCAATCTTTGCCAATAATGATCATAAAATTTAATTACAGTGAAAAACCTTAATTTTGATCTATTTTTTCTTGAGACTTTTCCTGACTTAGGGTGTATTAATTAAATAAAAACGATTTTGAGAGTGATTTTTATTAGATTGTCTAGTTTTTGTAATTCTGGATAAATATGATTATCTTATTTTTATTTTTTTTATTTTCCCCCTGACAGATAAAATGAAACGCACTGCATTGACTCATGCTGCCATGAATGGCAACACCCACCTTGTGTCATACTTTTTGTCTTTGGGAGCTGATCCCAACCACACCGATTCTTCAGGCAATTCTGTGGTTCACTATGCCGCTGCCTATGGATGGTTCTTCTGTTTAAAACTCCTTGTTGCCAATGGTGGTGCCAATCCAAACCTTGCCAATGATTGGAAGGTAAGAATTGATCTCTCTTTATTTCATTTTAATAATCATTTTTGCTTTTGTATATACAACTTGGTTCCTATTCTATTATCTAAATGATATCATATTTAGGTAAAGTGAGATACAATTTTGCGGTTCTGGATGCATTTGCTGAAACTGTGAAGACGCAGAGCTCACTTGAAACTTTCTAAGTGTTACTCAAAGGATTTGTCTCTGGCTTGGAGTCCAGCTTTGGAATCTACTGTTTTTGGCCTATCTGACTTGGCCACATCATTGAAGGTTTTGCAACCCAAGTAAAATTTCTTCTACACTCTGGTTATTATACTGTGATCAATTGCATCTTCTGAACTTTTGAACAACAAATGTTTTTGGGTGCTTCTGCTGCATTATGGCCCATGTCAAATTTGTAAAGAACAAGTTCCTGAATTAGATTATATTGCTTGTTCATCTGTGTGACTTTCAATTCATGCATGGATTGAAGCAATGCGCTACCAATCAGCACACCAACTATTACAATACTACCAAGCACAATAAGTACCTGCCATGGCTTGAACTGTTTCAGTCATGTGATATACATGCTGCAAACTAGCACATTCTCAAATATTGCAAAACCTTTAACTCCTGGTTTTATCTAAATGTCATATGATGGCTGTTTTACAAATTTATTTTTGCATTTAAATCTCTGAGGAGGCATATTTTTTTTTTCTTTATTTGGAAATAACAAGGAATATGCTTAATACTTTATATATTAACAGAAAATTTAATCTTTGCAAAATATGTTCTAATTGAATCAACCAGGAAGAGTTTTCGCTAGAAACAAATAGAATGATAATTGTAAGCGCAGAAAATTTTTTTTTTCATTTTTTTTTTTTGTTTTTTAAGTTACTTTCTTTACTGTTTTATTTTGTATCATTTGTAATATATGAAAAAATGATTTATTTATTTTGTGTGTGTGGTGAACTTCTGATGATAAAAATCTGTGGTTGAAATTTCATTAAACTATCAATGAAATAAAAAAAATCAGAAAAAAACCTCAAATATTAATAGATGTGCCATGTTATGTGAATAGGAGGTGTAAAGATATATATATATATATAAGTGTATAATAAATGGAAATGAATCTAACAGTATGATAAAAAATAGATACAAAAAACAAATGATAATATTAGTATGCTGACAGATATCTGTTTTGACCTTTTAATAAAGCGGTCATCCTCAAGAGCAACTATATTTATGAAAGAAAGACGGAATAGTTAACCGTTTGGCACGAGAGGCACAAACAACACTCTTGTTATGGGCTGGAATGACTTAAAATTTTTATAAAAATGTGTATTTTATGTTAAAAAAAATTTTTTTTTTAAAACTAGAAGTATTAACATCCATGAGAAAACCTCAATAAGGTTTGAAGTAAAAATATATAGTATAAGATAAAAGTCCATAGCACAATTTAGGAAGATACAGAAAGTTCCGGGAATTCGTAAGGTTAACAAATCCATAGTGCTACGGTCTTATATATATATACTTGGTACCAACATAATGATGTGTTTAATAAAAGATATATTATCAAGTTGATTGTTCCAATGAAGATCTCTTTGCCTTTGGATCAAAATGAAATTCTGAAATTTATGTTTAGGAAAAGAGATTTGTTTGGATCATTTAAAATGTCACCATCAAATTTCTATTTTCCTTATTATAATCTGATCATTAGAATTTTGGCTTTTAATGAAATGAGATTTATTGTGTACAGTGTTCAGGTGCACCACAACTCATCAAAGTCTCATGTCTAGTACACCAGTCTTTAATTTTGTGTGTTTTTCTTTACAGATGACTCCAGCTTGTATTGCTTTCCTGAAAGGTCATTTTGGTTTAGTAGATCTTCTGCTGAATCAACCTGGAGTAGACATTAATTTTAGAGATGATAAAGGTAAAAGCAAAACTTTTTCTTACTTTTCTGCTACTTCTATCATAGCTTGGAGGATAGGTATCTCACAACAAGAAGGTTTATAATGTTTCATAAGTAGTGATTAGATATACATGTAAAATCTGTAAGGCCAATTGTCAGTTTTTCTATCAACCTGACAATTTCTTTTTGATATATTTGGCAACATAATGGATCCACTATTACAAGGTTTCGGTTTCAATACTTGTCCTCACCAACTTTGCACATGAGTAGCACAGCTTAGGTAATCTGATCTGTCCAATAAAGCATCTGGGAGCTGACGGTAGGTGTGGCGCTCTACCTCAGCAAGAACAATCGGGGGATAGATTTCCTTGTTGTTTAACTGATACTAACAAAAGACCACTGTATAGACTTTACTACTACATAAGCCAATATTGAATACATTCATTTGCACCATTACCAATGTTTTTTTTATGTCTTTCCTCAAATATACAATCTATATGGAAAGAAATGATTTCTCTCATTTTTGTCCACTTGTTTATGCTTAGTACCAATACTGAGAATATAAAACAAATATCATTATAAATATTCTGATAGGAACAATCCATTTTGCTCCACAGTTGCATAGGATACAGATGATTCCATATTTTATACACATAGTTATTTTCTCATAGTTTCTGTGTCAAAGAAATTCAAACGGGTTTCATTATTCCAATCTTTTATTTGGACATCATCCCAAAGAAGACAATGTGAACCTCTTAAATTCCATATATGGTCATGCTTAAATTTATGATATCATCTTGTGGCTTTCTGGTGTTCTTATTATTCTATGATATAAGAGAATGAATTGTAATTATAGAAAGATATCAATATTCTATGATATAAGAGAATGAATTGGAATTATAGAAAGATATCAATATTCTAGGATGTAACAAGTTAATAACTGAAGTTAATTTGCTTTTTCATTTTCACAGGTCGGACATTGATTACTATAGCTGCTTCAAGCAAACTTGTACCAGAACTAATGAAACAACTGAATTATTTGTTAAACAAGAAAGCAGATTGTTCCATTGCTGATCTTGAAGGCTTTAATCCAGTAAGTTTCTAATTTCATTTCTTATAAAGGATAAAATCATCTATCAGTTGTATTGGCATTATTGTTTGTTTTTTTTATCCAAGAAATTGGATGAAAGAAACAAGAGACATTTGCCTATAAAACTTAAAAACAAGTATTTCTTCTTGACTCTTTACATGAAGCCATTCTTGCAGGAAATCTGGTTTCGCTGCTAGGATTTGAACTTGATGTTTTATTTCAACTTAATATTTTACTAAATGAAGTCTAAGACAATTATTTAAGAAGACTGGGATAGTCCCAGTGGTTAACGTGCTGGACTGCAATATTGTAGTAAGTGAGTTTGAACTCTAGTCAACTATCATGTTCACTTTCAGACTAATACCCATGGGAAAGGTATGAACTCCCTCATTCTCCCCAGCTATGGGTCAAATACTAGCACTACTGTTCTTCTTCAAGGATGGCTTTAATATTAAATAACTCATAAAGGTTGATATGCTGTTAAACAGAATCAAAACAAAAAGTATTTAAGAATTAATATAAGAATGAGCATTTTATTAACAATTTTTCAGGACTTTTAGGCCTGAATGATGTTGAAAAAAAAAAAAAGGAATGTGATGAGTAAAATCAAATCATAAATAAAAAATTGAAACAAAATTCTTTTCTGTCAAATAGAATTAAATATTAAATGTTTAAAATTAGAGAATGAATTGATTTTCTTTTTATCTTTTATTTGAAATCATTCATCTGCCTTAATTGAATGAAAGAATAAATATCCACTTTTATTTTTCAGCTTCATCATTTGGCCAAAAACAACAGCTCAAAATCTGATTCGGTAAGATTTTTATACGGGAATTTCCTATTGATGTTAATAATTATGTAAAAGATAAAACATTTTGTAACTTTGTTTCTCATAGAAGGATAAGGTGGTTCTTGTTCTTTAATCAATTTTAATATTAGTTAATGTTTGTCATTTGATGCGATTAGAATTGCTTAGTTTTTGCTAACTTTTATTCAAAATTCTTTTTTGATTGTCATCACTGTAGATCAAAAGAATTGTGTTCATTGAATCTAACATTTTATAAAATGAAGAAAAACATGGAATATTTTTAACTGATTATGTTTTTTATTTTAAGAAAGATTAAAATCTGATGAAGTACAAAAAGTTTTGTGCAGTTGATGAAGTTAGTGTAAATGATTGACTGTTTAAAAAGTAGTAAAAGTTTCCTGCTGGAAATGTCTTGTTTAAATGATGCTATGGGATTGATCAGTTGATATTTTTTAGAACAAGACATGAGAATAATCAACATTTTATACAATGTTGGACATAGATCAGATAGTGAAAATCAATTACATTGATTTGTGGCCTTTACAATAAAGCCAACTTACGGCACCATATTTCCATGTTCTTCCATTGGTATAATACTTGGAAGAAAATTCAGCACTTTTGGATTACCATTTATTCTACTATTTACAGAATTAACTTTATGGAAAAATAAATCTGTAGCCTGAAAGACTCCAAAAGACATATAGAACAATTCTTTGCTGAGAAAGGTAAAAAATTTTGGAAGGATGAATTAAGAAGTTACCTGAAAGATAGTGAAACAACAAAGTTGTAAATATCTTGTTTAATTTTGGAAAAGAAAAAAAAGAAAGATTTAATTTTAGTCAATAAACTGACCCATAGTTTTTGTTTATCCATAATATAAATAGCATAATTTTTAGTTATCTTGATATTTTTCATGTGTTGTCAATTATTTTCCAGACTGATAAACCAGTTACTGAGGCAATGAAAGTGAGTGTTGAGGTGGCTAATTTTCTCATTGAAAATGGGTGTAACCCAAATGCCCGTTCCAATGATGGCGTCACCCCCTTGATGCTTGCTATTGAAAAGGTTAGTAATCTCTTTTCTAAAATTCTTACCTTTTTTTTTTTTTTTCTTCAACATGTCATAAGAAAGAATAGGAGTGAAAGGCTTAATCAGTTATCTTATTTATTCATATTTCTACATTATTGGTTTCAGTTTTTTTTATATATATTTTTTTCCTCTTTGTTATTGTAGGTCTATTTTTAGAATAAATTTTAGTTAAATATCTTGCAACATTGGAAATAATATTGAATAACTTGGTATAATTACAGTTTTAGAGGAGAAGAGTAATAAAAAGAATATTTTCTATGTGGCCTCCTTTTAAGTTTATTCTAACCATTTTAGGACAAGGAATGAGGATTGTGTTTTTGTTCTATAAGTAATTTTGTTTTCCACTCTTTCAGAACAACGTGCTGCTGGTGAAAGCCTTGTTACAAAAGAAAGGAAGTGTTTCATTGGATAAAAACATGTATAATAAAAACATTTTGCACATGATGGCAGAACTTTGCATCAAGGGTGACATGTCTTCAATATTACGAGATGTTATTGAACAGGTATTTAAAAAAAATGTTTGGCATTTTAAAATTAGCTCTTTGCTAGATTTTCCTTTCTGTTTCTTGATTTGCATAAAATAGTAACTTAAATGTTTGGCATATAAAATCATTTAAAGAATTTTCATTGCTGTTTGTATTAATAAGATTTTAGGCTGTTAAAATTATTCTTTCTTTTTTCTTCCAGAACAAAAAGATGTTAGAAGAAGCCACCATGGAAATTGATGGTGTTTCTTCACCAGCAGATAAAGATATTTTAAAACAATTGGCTAAAATGGTGGATAAAGAAGGTTTTACTCCTCTTCTACGTGCCTGCCAAAAATACAAAGATTTACAGGTGAGAAGAATTTTCAGCATTTTCATTCATTTTTTAGAAATAACTTTAATAAAAAAAAAAAATGTTTTTACTACTTATTTACTTTTTTGTTTATTTATAAATCATTTCCATCTACTAAAATTGAATATTTTACAGATTGTTTAATAAATGATATGCAAAAATGGAAATAATTTTGTTAAAAAAACAGTTTTTATCTGTAATATGTAAGCATGTGTGTATATTTTGTAGCATTTTTATTATTATTAATCCTAATTGTGAAGAAGTTTAGATTTGTAATGCAGCCATTAACAATCATTACAAACATGAAAATAATTTTTTTATTTAAATCACTGACCAATCTGAATATCAAAAACTGATTTTTGTAATTTTTAGGAAATGTTTGTCGTTCTTTTGTGTAAAGTTGAAATTCATTTTTCTTTGTGACATCTTGATGAAATATTTGATATCAAATCAAAGATTGTTAAGCAGGAAAATCATTTCCCATTTTTATGTGCGGATATTATTATTCAGTTGATACTTTTAAGAAAAGCAGGATTCATCTTGTCAATTTTGTTACCAATTGTTATTCTTTGTTTTTGTAGCTGTCTCGGTACAGTCAAAAGACCGAAGCTGATCTTGAAAAGGCTCGTGCCAATGCCCGTAGCTTTATTTTGATGTTGATTGAGGAGGCAGGATCTGATGTGAATGCTACAGTGCAAAAACTCTACTTTAAAGATAATATTTTACCTGCATCTGAGGAAGAACATTATGTCGCAGAAGGTGAGCACAGATTAATACAAAAAAAAAAAAAAAAGATTGTTTTTCAATTAATCATTTTGGGGGTTGATTAACATTTTATTTTTGTCATTTTCTTTTTTCCTTAGGTAAATGGAGTGCTGTCCATTTCATGGTTGCTGCTGTACATGAGACCAGTATTACTACAGATGGAATAATTACTTATTGTCCAGGTCTGAAGTTAATCTTGACCAAAAAACCTAAACTTGACCTTCAAGATACAAAAGGTTGTGTACCATTGATTCAAGCTATCAATTTGAACAGACCAAATGCAGTCAAACTTCTTGTAAGTATTGTTTTATTTTTAGTTCCTTTCCTCTGCTAAATCGGATTCTAATTCTTATGTAATACTTAACCTTTTCTTCTTTTTTTTTCTCCCTCTTTTTTTTAGCTGATGGCTGGTGCCAATCCAAATTGTTCTTGGTCAACAAAGAATCTTGGTCATCAAACTCCATTACTTCTCATTTCTCAGTAAGTTCTCTTCAGTTTTAACACTACAATTCATCTTTATTATCTTTCATTGAATTTAAAAAAAATCTTTTTTTTACTTTACTTTTCAATATCAAAAATCTATGTGCAGTTTTGAATGATTCTTCCTTTTTATTATAAGAAGAAAAACCAAATACGTTTAAAAACTATTTTTAATAAATGTGGTTTTTGTTTTCCAGAAATGGCAAACCAGAATTGATCAAAATGCTTGTTGATTCCCATGCCAACCTTGATGTTACCCATGCATTGACGCAACAAACTCCATTGCATTTAGCTTGTCAAAGCACAGGTAAGTTTCCAATTCTATAATTCATCTTCAATTTTTAATCCCTTTTAAGACTGTGTTCTTCTTTTGAAGTTGCATCAAAGTTTACTGCAACAATAAGAAGAACCCAAAATTAACAGACTTTGCCAACGACATTGCCTGAAGTGAAGCCAATGTGGGCCGAGGGGTCTAACATTCACCTAATTTTAGGGGATCTTAAAATAAATTGGGATAAGAAGTTTTGATGAGACTTTTATGAATTTAATCTGAACTTTTTATTTGTCATTTCTATCCATTCTAAATTTAAATACATTAACTGCCCGAGTAATGTTATTAAATAATTAGTTCTAAACTCTTTTTAGATCAGGATTCTAATATTTCTTTGTCTATTTCTTTGTTTTGTGGTGTAAAAATAGGATTTTTGCTTTTCCAATTGATAAAAACTGTTAACATTTTATTTGTTTTTGATTTTATTGTAATTTTTTTTCTATTGATTTTTATGGATTTCTTATATTATTCTTGTTTTTCTCATCACATTTGTTGATTATATATATATATATATATATATATATATATATATATCTCAAGAAAGAAATGGATATAAATCCAACAGTGTAAATGTAAAAAAAAAAAATGGTGAAAAAACATGAATTAAGCTAAAGCATTTTTGTTTTAATTCAATCCATCAACAGGGCTATTAATCCTATAAAAGGAACATCTACAAAGTCACAATAAACAAAGACTTACAAGGTTTTGCTTGTCAACAGTTTTCCTTTTATATGATTAACAGCCCTGTTGATGGTTTTTAATAAATCAGAAATGCTATTGTGTCGGCTTTAAAAAAATGTTAACTTTTGGCTTAATTGATGTTTTTCCACCATATATATATTTATATATATATATATGGCCAGGTTAGCTCAGTCGGTAGAGCGTTCAGCTAGAAACCACAAGGTTCCTAGTTCGATACTGGCCTTCGCCAACTCAGCGTATGAGTAGCACAGGGATCTGTGCGGTAAAGTGAGGAGCTGATGGTAGGTGTGGCGCTCCACCTCAGATGCTAAAATAATCTCCTTGGTCTAGCGCTATTGAAAAGGGGATAGACTCCCTCGCTGTCTAGCTGATACCGACATTAGGCCGCCCTGACGACCCCCCCACCATGACGACGACGAGATATATATATATATATATATATATATATAACTTTATAATTGTGTGCATCTGTCATTATTATCTTAAATAAAAAGAAATAGTTAACTTTGTTAAGGGCATGAGCTGTTTAATAGTATTAATTGTGTTTTAAAAAACAAATTGTATTCTGATTTTAAGAATTTTGAATATGCTGAAGAAAATCTTTTTAGTTTAGACAATTTTTCAACAATTAAAATCTGATTTTTTTGTTTGTTTCCCTAAAATGTCATGTAAATTTTTTGGTTGTATTTGCAGCACGAGATGCTGATGCATTGAGAAGAGTTCAGATATTAACTGAAGCTGGTGCTAAAGTTAATGTTATGGACAACAAAGGCGTGACCCCTCTTCATTTTGCTGTCAAGAACAACACTGGGGAATTAGATTCCAGCACTGACATGGAAGAACTACTCATTAAGATTGGTGCTGACGTCTTTTCCAAAGACAAAAGGAATCGTTTACCATTGCATTATGCATTTGGTGACATGGACAGGTAATTGCAATCAGTTTATTTTAAAATGTTCATGCAGATTTGTGAGGCTGATTCTTTATTTTTCAAATTATTTTCTTTTTATTTCTATTGATTTTCTTTTTCTTTTCTTATTTGCAGCCCCAGTTTCAGCACAGCAGATCCTATTGAGTTGGTTCAAACCCTAGCCAGTGCAATGCTGCATAGACAAATTGATGACCCTGATTCTGCTGGCTTGACACCTTTACATCGTGCTGCCTGTAGAGGTGCCACAATTTCATGCAGATATCTTATGAGGGTAGGGGCCTTTTCTTTTCTTCTTCCATTTCAAATCTCTCAATCAAATAAAGATCTGAAGAATTTTTTTCTCCTTTTAAAAGTTTTTTCTATCAAATATTTCACAATCACAATTCTAACTTTAATATAAATTTATAAATCCTTCTTCACAAGTAGAAAATGACTCGTTTTATCTCCTTTGTTTGCTTTTCATTAGGTGAATGCTGATACAAATCGTAAAGATTGTTATGGGAATACACCTCTTGCATATGCAGTGCGCTACAAACATGACAGGTAAGCAAATATTTTATATATTTTTATCTACTTGGCTGATTCAAAAGTTTTGCAATATTTTATTAATTCAACAGCTCCAGAGGATTTTGCTCTGAATGATACTCACCAGATTTGCTTTTATGACTTAAAGCATGGATTTCAGAATACATTTAGGCCTACTTGATCTTGCCTTTTTGGTTGCTTTCGCAGCGTTATGGCCCAGTTCAAACTCGTAATGCATAAGTTTCCAGATTATACTACATTTCATATTCATTTGAGTTGCTTTCAAATTTTACCTAAAGTGGAGCCATCTGTCAGTTTGCCGACCATCTTGATAATATCCACAGCTTGAAATGCTTCAGTCATGTAATATCTGTACTGCAACGTATTGTTTACCAAAATGTTGCAAAACTTGTGACTCCCCTTTGTATATTAGCCGACAGTTGAAACAATATTTTCTACTATGAAAATCATGCTTAGAGTATATATTACACAATGTATGTAAATGTCTCCTTTGAATTTTGCAACTCCAAATTTTTCCAAAAAGTAATTATTTATTCTGCTTCAATATCCTACAACCTTTTTTTTGTTGATGACCTGTAAGTTTGTTCAATCATTCAATGCAATTGATTTTCAATGTTTCATTTCATGACTTTTGATTTCATTTTGTTAAATTGTTTTTTTTCTTCTTTCAGTTGTGCTATTATGCTGCTGCAACAAGGTGCTAATGTGAAAGAAAATGTGATAATTCCTCCTGCGGCTGATGAATTGAAAAAAGATGCTCAAAGTGCTGATAGAAAGAGAAAATCCATTTGGAAATGGCAGCCCATCAGAAATATTGCTAATAGACCAGAAAAGAAAGTGCATTCCATTTTTCAGGTCAGTAAAGTTGATAGTTAAACCCTACAATATGATTAGTGGAGGTTTATAAAAAAAAAATCATTTTGCTCATTTTGCTTTGCAAAAGAATTTGTTGCTAAATCTTTTCAAGTTTTCATCTGTAAAATTAATTTTAAAGTATTTTTCAATCTTTTTCTTTTACTTAATTTTTTAAAATTTGAAAACATTTTTCTTTATTCAAACTAGTTTGTAATCTACCTATTTGACACCTTTATAATTTGACTGTTGAAATAAACCAAATTTTTTGTTAAATTATGCATGAAAACATTTCAATAAATCAGATTTGTAAAATTTCAGACTTTATTTTTCTGTTTAATTTATGTTTTCCAGGAAGCAATTGCATCCGAACTTCAGAATGTTGCATATGTCATGTTGGATTCAAATGGAATGGATCTTAGAAGTGGCATTGAGGTAATTGATCTATCAAAAAAAACAAAAAAAAACATTGGATGATATTTATATTTTGTAGATAAAGATTTATCTTTCATAATCGTTATTAATTTTTCACTAGTGTGAGGAGTCTCACCAAAAGCTAATCTTATTTTAGTTACTTTTTATCATAAATCACTCAGATCATTATTTTTATTGCAATAGAATGTATGAAAGACAATAATAAATTATAGTCTCATACATTCTATTCCAAGCTGCAATATTTTAAAATTAATAAATCAATTTTTTCCCTATTATTGTTCAAGAAATTGTGTGAGATTATTTAAGAAATGAATATTTTGTTGGAAGAAATGAGATTCTGAAATTATCAAAATTTCTTAATTTTTCTATTATGAATAAGGAATATTCTCCACCCTCTTCATTTTCTTCTCAAAATGAGATTTTAGAAATCCTTATATAAAAACTGACGTGACTTTTCTATTTCTTATCAAATAATAAATGATTTACTTCAATATAATTCTCTTGAACTACTTTTCTTTTTTTTTTCAGGCCGCTTTGTGTGTGAGCAAATATAATGTTGCTCATCGTCTTATAAAGAAAGTACATGACATGACCAGACTGCAGTCTACTAACATGGACGGTCGCAATCTCCTTCATATGCTTGCCCTCCGCACTAAACCAGGAGTGGATACAGAAGCACAACTAAAGGTAACAGTTCTTTTGCTCATCTTTTTATTTGCCTTATTAACATCCTTTTATTTAAATGTTTTCCTCTTAATAATAAATGTTGCTGCATTGTCTTTTTCTCTGAAATATGTATATATGATTTGGGGTTGTTTTTAAAAAAAAATTGTTTCTTCCATTCTTCTACAGATTGCTCGCATTTTATTTGAAAAAGGAGTCTCCTTAAACCAGACAGATATGTATGGCTGCACTCCCCTAATGTATGCCGCTTTAATGCACCAGCCTTTTAGACTGGGGCATTTGATGTCAAGTAAGTATAAAAGTTGAATCGTATTTCAATTGTGATGGGTCACAATAAAAAACAGATAATCTTTTAAAAATCAACCTGTTTCTATTTAATTCTGCATTGCATTTTAAGCAAGCACAACTGGTAAATTTGAAATATTTCATTCATTAAATTCTAATCTCTAGCAATTTTGAAAATAATGTTTTTTGTTTTCTTTCACATTCTGTTGGACACAATTAGCAGATGCTTTTTGGTTGTGCATATATTGTAAAGAATCTACTTTCTCTCTTGTGCATTTTTAGCTCCTTTTGAGAAAGGTTGACAGTTATACATTTTAAAATAATTCTTTATTGGGTGCATGTTGTCTTACTTTTAAATACTTTGTCTCATAAGAGTATGATTGTCTTATTATATACAAGGGTGAGTCAAAAGTTTTTCAATATTTAGATATTTGCTGTGCATATATTAAATGATATGGGGAACATTGTCTATTTTGGGAATTTGTTTTCTGCTGCAGAAATTAATTAAAATATTAATTGTGCAAAATTAGAAGGCACTGTTGATTACATTACAGTAACCTGATGTTTGAAGAAATTTTGTTTGGGTTGCAAGAATCTTGACATCAGGCAAAGTCATGTACATCTAAAACTGTTGATTCCGAGTCCGTGCTCCAAACCATAGATGAAAATCTTGTGAGCTTGGTATCTCAGTTTAATTAATGTTCATCATCTTCACAATGTTGGCAAATAAATCTGGAGCTGCCAAATTGTGTCTCATATTACCAAAGTATTGCAAAACTTTTGACTCAACCTAGTAATTAATTTTCAAATGGATTTTTATGGGTTTTAAATGAAGTGCAATCAAATTGTATACATTAATAACTATTTTTTAAAATAATTTTTTGTTATTTGAGTTTGTAAATAGAAAATGACATGACTGATGTTTTCTATAAAACCAATGAAACTTTTCTACTTTGTGTTTTAGGCAGAAACCCGAGGCTTGACATCAAGCATAAAGACAGACATGGACGTGATGTGATGGCCGCCTTTTTCTGGCACTATGACAAAGTATCAGATATTGATACAGAAGCAAAGTAAGTGTTGCCAAATTCCAACATCTCTCATTTGTCTACATTCTTTGGACACTTCTTTGTAAAAGAAATTTCTTATCTTTTAATTGACATTTGCTTCTTTTTTTATCTTTCAATCATTCAGTTTATATGAAACTATTATCTCAACCTGTAAATCCTCAACTATTTTTTGGGTGGGTTGGTGGGTGGTGGTTAGGGGATATTAGTTTTCTAAGCATTTTAATATTTCCTGATAATGTTGTATATTTCAATAATCCTTTTATTTTTTCTTGTCTTTTCAGAGATTGGTTAAAGATGCTGATAAGTCTTGATGCTTCTCTTGATATCTTGTTTGATTTGCCTCCACCACACCCACTCCTGTTTGGAGAACAAGTAACATTTCAGCGAATGAACTACTTCACAAGATGTGATGGCCCACTCATAACGCCTCTCATTTTTGCCATCTGTTCTTACAACATAAACCTCGTCAGGTTTCTCCTGAAAAATGGAGCTTCTCCAAATTTTGCTGATGAAAAAGGTCTAACTCCAATTATGCATGCAGTTAAAAAGGTAAGTTTTTCTTTTGCCTAATTTTAGAATGTTCACAACGTGATATACCACCAGTGTTAAATAAGCTAGTCTCGCAGATCCATTACTACTGAATAGCGAGTTTGATCCTCACTGGATGCCCCATGGTGAAGGATAGACAATTTGAATATCCCATACTGGTGTAATGGTTAGCAAGCTAGTCTTACAAATCCATTACTACTATGGGAATAAGTCTTGGTTCATTCGTCTTGTATCCTATCCCCCAATCAAAGTATTACTTACTTCGTATTGGCTGGTGAGCTGAAATAGAATTTAACGAAGACAAGGCGAGGACAGAGACAGGGATAACTTTAGAGTAAGACCTTTATTATCGGGTTCACACTTTCGTTGAGGGGATATATTTCCCGAACAATTCAATAGGTGTTACCTCTCCAAAGTCTAAACGTCCTAGAGACTTTTTCGAAGCCAAGAACATGGCTTTTTTTTTCTGCAAATGCCTGCAGGGCTCTTCCTGTCCTAAGCCCTCTGGGAGATTGTTGTTTTTGTGTCTTTTTATTTATTTAATTTAATTTAATTTTGTTTTATTTATTTTTACTTTTATTAATCCCCACACTACTAAATAATGAGTTTGATTCTCACTGGATGCCCCATACTTCCAACTTTGGGTTGAATCCTATCCGTAGCAAATGTGTTGGGTAAATACCTATCACTGGTGGTACATTGTCCTATTTGTTGTGTAGCACTGGTTGCTACAAATAAATAAATGTAAATTGAAATGTACATTTATAATGATAATTAATTTTTATTTATTTTCAATCATTCAAACAAAAATTGATGGGGCTAAAACGAAAGATTGTAAAAATTGCCTCATGTCATGAATGTGTTAAAATGAAATTCTGGGTATTTTGTAATGTTAATTAAATTTTTTTTTCTTTTTGTTTTTTTGTCTTTTTAACAGAATGATATCAACATAGTGAAATTACTGCTGAACTATGACTATCACCCTGAACAGACCCCTGAAGTGACCAAATTAGTGCTGGCCAAGATGCCCTCCTCTCAGCAGTTGTTTACCCTAAAGATGATGAGTGCAGAGAACAAAGTTACTGCTGCTACTCCTGCTGCTGCTTCTGCACAGGCAAATGGCAATGGGTCAGCTGTTGATGAATTATTGCCCGAAGTTGCATCTGTAATGGCCGAGGAAGGCACAGATGCAACAGACAAAATTGATGACATTGAAAATGGGGCCAGTGACATGAGTGATGCGGAAGTGAATGATGTTGACAATGATGGTAGTGTTGGGAGCAGTGATGATAATGATGAAAAAGACGGAGACAATGATGATGATGAGGATGATGACAATGATGGCAATGATTATAATGACGATGATGATGGAAATGATACAGATGAAGTAGATAATGAAGATAACAGTTTCCAGCAGAAGACACCAATTTGCCCACGACTTAACTCGAAAGCTTCTTTTATGCTAAAACAAGGCAATCAATCAAGTTTCAGTTTCAGATTTGGTGAGGAATTTTCTCTTTCTTTTTTATTACCTTTCTTTCTTTTTTCTTTTTCTCTCTCTCAATATTACCTTTCTTTTCTCTCTCTCTCAATATTACCCCTCTCGCTCTCTCTCTCTCTCTCAATATAACCTTTCTTTTCTCTCTCTCTCTCTCTCTCTATTAATATTACCTTTCTTTTTTCTCTTCTCTCTCTCTCTCTATTAATATTACCTTTCTTTTTTTTCTCTCTCTTAATATTACCTTCTCTTTATTCTCTCTCTCTCTAATATTACCTTTCCTTCTCTCTCTCTCTCTCTTAATATTACCTTTCTTTTCTCTCTCTCTATTAATATTACCTTTCTTTCTCTCTCTCTCTTTTCTCTCTCTCTTTAATATTACCTTTCTTTTCTCTCTCTCTATTAATATTACCTTTCTTTTCTCTCTCTCTATTAATATTACCTTTCTTTTCTCTCTCTATTAATATTACCTTTCTTTTCTCTCTCTCTCTTTTCTCTCTCTCTCTATTAATATTACCTTTCTTTTCTCTCTCTCTCCTTTCTCTCTATTAATATTACCTTTCTTTCTCTCTCTCTCTCTCTATTAATATTACCTTTCTTTTCTCTCTCTCTCTCTCTCTCTCTCTCTCTTCTCTATTAATATTACCTTTCTTTTCTCTCTCTCTCTCTCTCAATATTACTTTCTTTCTCTCTCAATATTACCTTTCTTTTGTTTTCTTTCTCTTAATATTACTTTTCCTTTTTTCCTCTCTCTTAATATTACCTTTCTTTTTTTCTTTGTTTTAATAAATCAAAACAAGTTTTACTAGTCCTGAAAATATTTTACTAGGGTGAGTCAAAATGAACGACTCTGGACTATGAGAATTCAAATTCGCTTGATATTCACCAAATACTACACACTGGATTTACCTTTTATATCTTGAGAGGCACAGCCTCAGAATCCATGGTTTTAGGCCTACCTGACCATGCTTGATCATCCTGGTTCTTGAATTTCTTGAATTATCTGCTTACTGCACTGTTATCAACTGCATCTTCATCTTTTGAACAAAAAATCTTTTTGGCTCCTTCTACTGCGTTTTGACCCAGTTTTAACTTGTAAAGCAGAAGTTTCTAAATTAGACTTTGTTGCATGTTCATCTGTGTGGCTTTCAAATCATACATTGAGTGAAAAAATGCATGTGCCAGTCCACCACCTACCATTATTTGTGTGTATGTATGTATGTATGTGTGTGTGTGTGTGTGTGTGTATATATATATATATATATATATATATATATATATATATCCATCCCTCTGCGAGCAGGATGCGACACAAGGTCAATTTTTTAAGCGGAGTTTAGCAGTTTTGTATTCAGTTTTCTTTCTCCTAGACTGGTTGCCATTATACTACCAACCACAGAAGATATCTTTATGGCTTGATCTGGTATGTTCACCTGATATATGTATAATACAAACTAGTATTTACCAAAATACTTGTAAAACTTTTGATTCACCCTATTAGTTTTATAATTAAAATCTTTAAACAATTTCATGTACTTAGCAAATGTTTTTCCCACTTGACTATTGCATAGTTGTATATTTTAAATTTATCATGTTCATAATTTGTCTTTGTTGTTTTGTATTTCAGACAATATTCCTACAGTTGAAAAGACGAGCATTGTGAATATCAACTGCATTGACAATGATGGCCGCACTGTTCTACATCATCTTGTGTGTCCTCTTGAATATGGCACTTACGACAATGATGAAATTCTCTACGTTCTCTTCAAAGCCGGAGCCCCTGTAGAATTTGAGGACACGGCTGGGTTATCCCCACTGAAACACGCCCTAATTAATGGAGCGCCACGATTGGCCCGCATGCTACAGAAACTCACCGGTGTTGAGCGGGACAAGTGGGTAAGTGCTGATTCCATTTTGACTCAAAACTTATTTCCAATACAATTAAAATTTGCTTTACTAAATTCTCTATGTATGATAGATTATTATTGTTATTTTTTTTTTTTAATCATTAGAAATTAATGAACTTTCTTTGTGCAATGACATTTAATGATTTGTTTGTTTGTTTTGTTTTATGGGATATCAACCTCGGTGGGTCATTTAATGCCAACTAAGTTTGGGATTCGTAGCGGTAGTTTGGTAGAGTTCAATTACTCATATTTTTTAGTACAATCTCACTTATTAGGAAATGTAAAATCCTTGATGGTCTTATTTTTTGTGAAAAGATTTTTCAAATTGCTTGGTAGTATGATCTGCCCATCTCTTGTTACCCTTCGAACACTCACAAAATCGTAAAATCAAAACTCATTAATAACAAAAACAAACCCTGGACGGAGGATCACTTGGCTTGTCTGTCGATGAAGAGCACAGTCAGCCGCGAGAAATGATATGACATTTAATAAAAGCATTTTATTCTTGTGAGTGAATAAAAAACAAAATGTTGCCAAGTATCAATATTTGAAAAAAATTGAATGCATTTTAACCCAGTTTTTATAGTTTTTAATTGAATGTTTTGTTTGTCTTTCTAAATCTAATTTTTTTTTTTTTTTTGTGCAGGAGAAACCAACATTTAATTGTTTGGGAGAACCTGATGGAATCTCCAATACTCTACCTAATGTTAATTTTGAAAGTGACAGCAAAGCCATGGAAACTGCTTTACTTTCAAGTACAACTGAATCAAGTGATGATAAAGAATTTGTACCTCAACCAGATGAAAACTGCAACATTCGTTCTTCTTCGTGAGTTGACATTTCACTTTATTTTAATTGAATCAAACAAATACCTCCTTTACGGATTTATTAGTCTTGTACATTTTTTTTTCAACGAAAATCCTTTTGTCTTTGAAAATAACCCCCCCCCTTCTCATCACACTCATAAAGAGTTGAATTCTTCAATCTTTATTCAAAGATGAAGAAAAAGAATTTAAAAAAAAATGAGTTTCTTTTTGTCTTTTATACACTCTTATAAAGTCTAGAAAATGATAAAATGAAAATGTGCAAAGTTGTCTTCTGTATGTAAAGAAGTCAGTAACCTGTAGTAAATGAAAATAAAAATATTCTTGAAATATAAATTATCCTAAACTTTAATGAAAGTCCTTTATTTTTAATAATGACCAACTTATTTCACATAATATGGGCAAGTACTGTTAGTCTGACAAATTTGACTTTTGATTTAGAAATA
Source organism: Doryteuthis pealeii (assembly GCA_023376005.1). Taxonomy (NCBI): domain Eukaryota; kingdom Metazoa; phylum Mollusca; class Cephalopoda; order Myopsida; family Loliginidae; genus Doryteuthis; species Doryteuthis pealeii. The sequence goes on from CM042168.1 coordinate 6,969,837, forward strand.
CTCCCCACCAAATATTTCAACTGCATCCCATTTTTTAATTTCTCCAACAGTCAGGATGATTTAGGGTTTACTATTTCTTTACTATTCTATCTTCATTCAGCGCCCCCCCCTCCCATATTTATATTTCTATCTTCATTCAGCGCCCCCCCCTCCCATATTTATATTTCTATCTTCATTCAGCGCCCCCCCTCCCATATTTATATTTTTTAATAATTTATTTGTGCTTTTTTTTTTTTTTTTTTTTTCTTGAGATTTTGATTTTAGAATTAATTTTAATGAAAAAAATTACTTTCTTTTTACAGTGAAGTGGTTTATGATAGCAGTCAGTCATTACCCTTTGATATTCTCCTGACCAAAGTCGATGTTTGTTGTGGGGTCTGGGGAATGTACAATTTTTATAAAATGCAGGTGAGTAGTTCATTTCAAACAAATCTCTTTTCAATATTTTTTCGTACATTCTTAAAGCACTTAAATATTCATACCAGTTATTTTTATCTAATTTTTTTTAATTAAATTTTTTTTTTCTACTTCAGATTTTACGAGAGAAAACCAAAGATCTTTATGTCTTATTCACTCGTTGGGGGCGAATTGGAGACAGAGGCCAATACCAGCACACACCATTCTTCACTATCGAGGAAGCTTCAAAGGAATTTTGTAAAATATTCAGATCCAAAACTGGCAATGACTGGAACAAAATAAAACAGTGAGTTTTATTTATTTATTTTTTTTTTTTTGGATCAACTTGATTTTTTATTGGCTCCCATATTTTCAAAATATTGTATTGTTTTACATAAACTTGATAAAGTGTGAGATGCTGACCAACAATATAATAATAATCTGGTTATAAATATCAGATTATTTTAATAGTTGTGTGAATTTATATTTGAATCAGACATTGTAACAAGGAAATTTACTCAATTTTACTATTTCTTAAAAAAAAATCAAAATCTGATCAATAAAATAATTTAACTTATTATGTTAACTTATGTTAATTCTGACTATTTTTTTTTATTAATCAGACCATTTCATTTTGATTTGAAATTGATCTGTAAGCTTGATATATATATTTTTTTGAATGTCCGACAATTGCTCACATCTAGAACTTGAAATGTTACAACATTTTGACTGCATTTTTATTTGAAATAAATTTCTACAGTGACCTGAATTGGTACAGCAAATTCACAGATATTTTTTGACATCAGTGATTGAGGCATGATCATTAATGAGGTCAACATTAGTCAACTCATAATTTTCTCACGGTTGAATATTGTATGGCATCCATTTGGAATTACCTGAAGATGCTATAACTTAAAAAAATATATATATATATTAGATCCAAGGAAGCATAACAACAAATAAATAAATAAATGAATCCATGATAAAACTGAAACAAATTTTAATCCTTAAGAGATGTAATCATTTTCCTAATCAGGGGGAACAACTTAGTTGCAAGTTTCTTTTGTTTAAAGTTAATCGTTTTCTTTTTTTGCTCTGTTTCTAAATAATGTTAAATACAAAATAAATCCTCCCCTTTAAAAAAAAAAAGATACCCCCTTCCTTAATTTTTTTTTGTTTTTTGTTTTTTTGTGATTTGAATTGTATCCTTTTTTTTTAATCTATTAGAAAAAGGATGTGTTAATGATGGAATACAGTGAATTTGGATTGACATTGGTTTTTGTTTAGTGTAGTTTCATATTTATATTTTCATTCAACTTTCTTTTCTTTTTTTTTACCCCCAGGTTTAAGAATTACCCCAAAAAGTATCGTTTAGTGCAAACAGAAGATCGATTAAAAGGCAAAAAGCAGCCGCCATTAAAGTTTGATCTCAATTCTGATCTACCATCCAAGCTCCCTCCACGTTTGCAAGAACTCATCAAAGAGCTTGTAAGTTTCAAAGTTTTTTTGATAATTGTTGACATTTCCTTTTCATCTGATCCTGCTTTTTTAAATTTTTTATTTTTTTATTTTTTTTAAAAATTTCTTTTTTATTATTATACTTTCAATTATTCTTAGTTTAAAAAATGTTGTATTTTTGGATTTAAAGATATTTCCCTTTAGAAAAACAATCTTAATTCTTTTTCACTCCATTGTTTGTGTGTTTTCAGAGTAGTGTTAAGATGCTTTCATCGGCCTATAGTATGTGTGGAATTGATACAGAAATTCTTCCATTTGGACAAATAAAAAAAGAGGCTTTATTAAATGCCTTGAAAGTTTTGCATCAGCTCCGGTGAGTTTCATTTTTCAACCATTCATCTCTATTTTGATTTAGTCATCAACCACACACTCTAACATTAAAAAAGAAATCTTGAAATTTTGTCCCTTGAAAAAATGTTCTCACTGAATCTTTATTTATTGTCTTTTTCCCCTTCTGTCTTCTTTCAGAGATTTGATTGAAATAGTTGATAAAACCAAAGGTTCTGCTGCTCAGGTCCAAGATTACCAAACAACTTGTGAAAATGTGAGTTGAAATAACTTTCTACATTTCATTTCTAAAGTGAGAAAATAAAATATTTTCATTAAACAAAAAAGAAGTATAAAAAGTATTTTCTTTGGTTTATTTGACATTCAACGTTTTTTTGTTTTTTCCATTTTTAGATTGCCAAGTTGAGCAATGAGTATTTCCATTTGGTCCCCCAAGCAGGATATGAATATGAAAAAATCCGGCCAATCTTTAACAAGCGCTCCCTGAAGGATCATTTGAGGAAAATTACAAATCTTTTGGATTATGAAATGGCCAGCCGCATTCTCCTTGGGGCTCAGTACCGTTTGAATGGTAGGCAATTTTCCAATTAACTCTTTCCTCAGCATGGAATGGTCATTCCTTTAATGATGTTAAAGGAAATTTTTTTTTATGAATGGAATATAAGAGATCGATCATTGAAAAGGTTTTTTTTTTTCTTTACTTGCTTCCACTTCCTGTTTAACAATGAAAGGGAAAGACTGGCCATTTTGTACTCATTTAGAAAGAAAAAAGTGTTAAATTTTTTAATGTTATCTTTCTCTTGTTTTACTAGATGATCAAAGATATTTTAAGGTTCAATAGATATTATGATGTAAAATTCAAGCTAGCATTTTAAAGAAAGATAATAAAAATATTTATCCCATAACCTTGTTTGATTTTTGGGGTGCTACTCATGAGGTGATTCTTGTGCAAGAATAGCCTGGTGGAAACCATCCCTCTCCAGGCCCACAACTGCATTGAATTCTGAGTTTTCCTTCTCCTAGACCAGTTGTCATACCATCGTATAAAGAACCCATTTTGCCCTACTATTTACCCATAGTTTGAGGGAGAATAGTTGGATTCATACCTTTTCAAAGAGTATAAGTGCAATGTGAAATGCAAACAGCCTTGTTCAGGATTTGAACTTAGGTAGCCGAGTCCACTTCCTACAGCGATAGCCATTACACCACGAGCACTTTCTAAGGAAAGATGAAGTGATTTAAAAAATATTTTCTAAATTTTTTTGTGAATAGATTGATTAATGTCACCGAGAATAACATTGAGGATATTTTTCAAATAACTATTTTTTATCAGTGACATATCTTCTTGAAAATTGAAAACTAAAGCAAGTTTTTATATTGCTAATAAAAGATTTACAATTCTCTGACATTTATGGAATTTTTGTTTTTGAAAGCAGAATAAGAAGGGAAAAAATGTTTTTTGAAAGCATTTTTGTTGTCAATTCTATACTTGTAAAATTCTAATTTGTGTCATTTCATGATAATTTTAAACTGGCTAATGTAAAGAATCAAATCATCATCATGTTAAATTTTTTGATACATTTCAGTGAAATTTAAAATTTTATTTTCCATCTTTTAAGGTTTCTTTTTTCCTATTTGTTTTTAGTAACTAATTCTAAAGAGTTTAAATCATCCTTTATTTTTATTTTATTTCCAGAAATGAATCCTTTGGATTATATTTACAAAGCAATTGGTTGTCATATTAAATTAATGAGTGAAAATGAATTTGAAACTCAATATATATTGAAGTATATTTACAGTACTGGTAAGTTTTTTTTTTTTTTTTTTTTTTTTTTTTTTCACTGTGGTTAAAAAAGATGTTAAATTTCAGTCTCCATATATTTACCATCCCTGTCAACACATTCTTGAAATCTCCCACAGATAATGAAAAAAAAAAAATAAGATTAATATTTCTATGGAATCTTCCCCAGGTGCTCTCCTTAATATCAGTTCTGCTTTTCTAATAAAGATACTTTATTAGAAAAGCAGAACTGATATTAAGGAGAGCACCTGGGGAAGATTGCAATAATGTGTTAACAGGAATGATGAATAGTTGGGGAAAGATTTCCATAGAAATGTTTTTTTAAACAACTTGTGTGTGTGTGTGTATATATATATATATATATATATATATATATATATATACTAGCAAATATATGCACCCTCTGGGTGCAAGTATTTAAGTTTTAATGTAATAAAATATTATATCAAATTAGAAAGGCTAATGAAACTAAATAAGAATGCAGATAAAAAGATTTGAAACAGAGGGCAGGTATAATCAATAAATAGAACAACTGAAACTTACTCTTCCATCACTCTTGTCTTTCATTGTTATTTTTTCTAATTTAAGTATTTAGTTAAAGATGAAGTAAAGAATAAAATGACAGTTATTTTTTCTTGTTAATGGATTTCATTTAAGATTGATTGAAGAGACTTTTGCTTATATTCATTAAAATAAAACCAAACAATTAGAAATCAATAATACTAAGCACATATTTATTAAAATCAAATTTTTAATATCAATATGCAAATTAGCCTTCCCGTTCACAATGTAAACCACTATTTTGTTGTATATATAAATATAATTGCATGTTAGTATGTAGATATGGTTAACAGTATTAATGATGTAAAACAATTTTATTAATAATTGAGGTTTAAATAAAAATAAAATCATTGAGAAAGGTACATTAATAACTAAGGGAATTGTGACTTGAGTAGTAATATAGTTTCGGTTACAGACAGAAAAACACACAATCTCCATTATAATAAGATGTGTGTGTGTGTCTATAATAAGTGCATTATATATTAGTATGTAAAATTCAAGCAAAGATTTTAAGGGAAATTGAAGTAATTTTAATGATTTTTTTCAAATTTCTGTTTTCTACTCAAATTTGTTTCTGTTGGCAATAAAATCCACTATTTAAAATATACTTAGCAATAATTTGCTATGATTTCTTTAATGGCATATCAACCGTCATGTTATTTAATGCCAAATCCATTTTTGTAGTTTAACAGTAGTTGTACTATTTACCCTCTAGCTGGGTAGCAATAATTATAGTTTATTTATAAAACATCTCTTTAGTAAGATGCACCCATTGTCTTTCATTAAAAATATTTTGTTTTTATTTTGAAATTTTAAAATCCTTCAAGAAATATATTTTTTCCAAATGTTTTGAGTCATGCTTCTTTATTTATCATTCAGAAATACAAAATCTTTTTGTTTTTATTTTTTAATCCCACTTGTCCAATCCTGATGTAACTTTTAATTAAATTTTTCAGACCATAACGTGAAAGTGCATGCCATATATCGTCTTTCAAGAGGAGGAGAAGAGGAACGAGTCCAAGAATTAAATCTAGAGAATCGTATGTTACTCTGGCATGGCAGTCGCGTCCCCAACTTCATCAGCATTCTCAGTCGGGGTCTCCTCATTTCTCCCCCAGAAGCTCACATTACTGGTAATATGTTTGGAGAGGTAAACACACTTTTATTTTCTTTGCTATTTCCTCTGGAGAAGAGAAGTAATTCTAATTTTTCACCATTACCACATTAACAATTTACAAAAGGAAATAAATTTGGAATATTTTTATATTTATAATTTTCAATCCAAATCTGTGCAAATGAATGAAAAATTATTCGCTCATTACATTCAAACTTTAATGCTTTTTTAAAAAAATTTGGGGGGGGGGGGGGGTTGTTTCTTGAATTTGTATAATAAATAATGTCAAAAAAGTAAATTTCTTAAATTGCAATCTTTGGAAAATATAGCATTAATTCTGAACTGACAATTCACTTAGTCATTTAGTAAGCAGAGCAACAATTTTGTTGTTTTCAGTAGCTCAATATAAGGTATTTTCCTATTGGCTGCTCATTTACCTATTCAATGTTAATATATAGAAACATCTAGTTTTATTGTTTTCATGTTGTGACACATAATTGCTGATCAAATTATCATATTCTGTTTATGATTGATTTGGTTGAACATTGTCTTTATTTTGTAAATTTTCTGAAAATAATTTTCCCACTCAGCAAGGATTTAAAAAAAAAAAAAAAGATAACAAAAAAACTTGTATTTTTTCTTCATCCATAGATTATATAATGTTTCTCCTTCTGACCAATTGGTTTGATATTTTATAAACTTCTCCAACTGAACAATATTCTTAAAGTTTTTTTCTTCCTTCATTTCAGGGTATATACACAGCTGATACCTTCACAAAAGCCAAAAACTATTGCCACTACAGTAATGTAGGGACAGACTGTATGTTTGCTCTGCTTTGTGAAGTAGCTCTTGGAAAGATGAAGACCACTAAGGTCGGAGGTGATTCACTCAACGCCTCAGATGTTGAATATAACAGCGTTGTGGGAGTAGGACGAGAAATCCCGGACAGTGCTTTTGATGTCACACTTCCATACGGTAAGGATAATAGATTACTTGCATTTATTTTCAATTGTCTGCCACATCGCACGACTTGTTGATAGTAGAGGAGGGCAAGAAAGTTGACATAGTAACAATTTATACATTGTTTATGCACTACAAGATAACATTGAAAATAGATTTTTAAAAATCCTGTCCTCATTGACAAAAGCTAATGAGAAAACAATCAACATAGTTATTCCTCTCATAAATGGAAAGGGAAAAAGAAAGGAAAAAAAAGCCATTCTTTAATATTAAGTTGAGACAAAATTTTTGTAATATTTTGATATGTGTTAGTAGTGCAGGGTTAGTTCATGTCTTAAGAAACCCCTGTATAAAAATTACACTGGTTTACAAAAAAATATTTTTTGTCTGAGGCAAGAATGTGAATAGGTGTTTTTTACTAATTTGGGTGTGTTGAATTCAAATTTATAAACAGTTTTGCTCTATCACCTCTAGTTTTCTGTCTTTTAAATAGTCTCATTTTAGTATATACAGAGTATATACGTGCTTATTTCAACAGTTGCAGCAGCTTATTACAGATAAAACAGGATAGATAAAGAACATTGACGGAATAAATATACTTGGATGACACAATGTACATAATTCATAGTACCACAGTTAGAAATGTGTTTTCTTAGATAATCTGCTGACTGCCAGTGCACTACTGGCTGTTGATTGAGATGTTTTGGCTACGCTTAACTGCCCAAATCCGTCTTGATATATAACTATATATATATATATATATATATATATATATAATGTAATGCTATCACTTACATTTATTGCATAATAACTAAAAAAGAAGACATAAGTCACACAATATTAGAAATTAACCCTGAATGCATATACGCCTTTATGTACAGTATGCATATTTAAAAAACTAGAGGTGATGAGTAAAAACAGATTTCCAATTTGAATTCAGCTGCACCCCCAAATTAGGTTAACACAGCTATTTTTGTGCTTGCCTCAATTTCTTTGTAAACCAATGTTATTATATACCATTATAATCCTATTTATTACTGTTTCTTACAGAATTCTAGTTGAGAAACATTGGTTTAGTATTTTATTGGGATTTTGTTGATAATTTAATGAATTAAATTAGAAACTTAAAAATAGAAGAAATTGCAAAAGTGAATTTTGTGTTATTGAAATTTCTGTTGATTTAAATGTTTTTTTTTCTTTTTTCTTTTTCTTTGTTTGTTTCAGGTGCTACATTACCACTGGGACCATTGATCAGTAATCCAACTGCCAAATCCCGATCCTTCTTGGAAAACAATGAATACATAGTCTATGACCCGGCGCAAGTGTGTCAGCGGTACTTGGTGCATTTCAGTGATTAAAGCAGCAGCAGCAGCTGTGTGTGTGTGTGTGTGTCATGACATTAATGAAATAAACTCTTTGAATTGGACACGAATTGGACAATGCTACCTTAATCTCTTCTTAATGGAATTCATTCTTGAGGCAAGAGTATGACACTGGTGAATTCTCTAGAGACACTCCTTGCATCATCATTATCATTATCATCATTATCATCATCATCATACTTTCTTCAGTTTCTCTGAAGAAAGAAATGTTGCATTTTTCTGCTCAATAGCAGCAAAATATCCTATCAAAAGATAGGGAAATGAATTTGAAAGTAAAAGACATTAGGCTCAGCAAAAAAAAAGAAAAAAAGTTTCTTGTTTTGACCTTGTGGGATGGGCTGGGGAAGATGTACCAAGTGATATTTGTCTTTGAAGAGATACATATTCTTTTGGGTGTTTTTAGAAAAAGACAAACGAAAGGGAGAACAAAAATGATATATATATATATTATCATATGTTATATATACATATATATATGTGTGTGTGTGTGTGTATGTATATATACATATACATTGATATATGTATGCATATATATATATATATATATATATATATATATATATATATATACACCCATACACGTATATATTATTTTAATTAACTTGCAGCGTTAAATGAAAGAATAAAGACCAAATTCTCGAACTGTTAAATTCCACCAGCTGTTTCTGCACCGTAGGGCTGGGAGGGTTGTGTAGACATTGAATCAATTGAATTTAAAATTCTTCCAATTTAATTTAGAAAAGAAAGAAAAAATAAAAAAACTGGTGAAGAAAGCAGTTTGAGGATGATCCACTTATTGGCCAACTTCACAGCGGAATTGTTCTTGTTGTCGTCATCGTTGCTGCTGCTGCTGCTGCATTTTCATCCATTAATGCATTAGAAGATGAAGAAGAAGAAACAAAAAAGAAAACACATTTTATTCTGGAATCCTGCCCACTCACCCATCCACCCCTGGAAACATTTGTATCCCCCCCCCAGCCCTTATTTTTGACTTTTGTTTCACTTGATGGTTGTCAGTTGGGAATATGTATGATGTCTTTTTTTCGTTTTCAATCAAACCATTCAATTGATTGACCCTTTTTTCTCCCCTCTTTTCTGTTACATTTATGCCTTTCTGCGATGCCTGTCTAAATTAGAGAGAGAGAGAGAGAGACGAGTTAACAGTATCATCATCATCATCATCAGTAGTATTAATTAGAAAGCAGTCATTTTTGTTTAGCTCCCCCACCCAATTACGCATTGGCCAGTAGAATTTCAAGATGATCCTTCTATGCCAATTATGCAAATGACTATTTGAAAAGTTTTTTCTTGTTTACAATACAATGGGGATGATGATGATGATGATGATGCCTTAAAATTTTTATTGAAAAATATTTCTTAATTTTTTCTCAAGTTTTATTTATGAATTTTTTCATATAGGCTTTTTGCTGTAGGGGAGACAGTGACTGAAAAGTGGCTCTTTGAGAAGCCAAATAAATAGATTTTAAAAAACAACCGCATTGGCCTGAAAAGGGTTAGTGATTCTCTCAGTTTTAATTTTATATTTTACATATCCATTTATCTTTTTAAAATCTGCCACCCTCCCTTCCTCATAAGTAATTGTTATTATTTTTATCTCCCCTCCCCTCCTTAAAAGTTTGATTCTTACCACTTAATAATAATAATAATAATAATAATAATGTGAATCTTTGAGATTAGAGTATTTCATGTGCAACTAGAAAACAATGAAACTATTTTGTAATTCCATCCTTTTTATCAATCTCTGAATGCCTCATCATTTGAAAAGTCTTATTTTTTACTACCATCCTCACTCCCCTCCCCTTACACTCCCATAAAGAGCGGGGTCATCGATAACCATTTTTTGGATGAGGGGAGACATTTAAATCTTGATTAATAGTAAATGCTGCTAATTCCTCACCTGGATTCATCACTTTTACCTCCAATTTCAGCCACGGTTAGCAGCAGTAAAGTTTTTTTTTCTTCTTCTTCTTCTTCTTGAACATAAGAAGCTGACATGATTGCTACCTGCCTCCTTTCCTCTTTGGATGCTCATTTCAAATTGCCATTAATGTTTAATAGAAAACCAACATTGCATCCACCACACCACCACCCCAGCAAACCTCCAATCATTCTTGTAGCATCATTCATTAGGAAAACAAAATAATATTGTATAAAAAAAAAGAAAAATTGACATTGAGAAATAAGCATACCTACGCATCTAACATTTTGAGTACATGGTACGAACAGTGCCTTTTTTCTTGTAACAAACTTTGATGACACCTCTCCCCCAACACTCTGATTTATTGGGGTGGGGGGGATAATAAGATGTGTATATAATGAACGAGGGGACAAACATTCTGGTTGTCAGTTTTTGCACTGGAAGCACAAGTTACTCTTCCTAACAATTAGATCTCTCTCTCTCTCTCTCTCTCTCTCTCTCTCTCAGAATGACATTTTACCTTCACTTTAAAAAAAGAAAATATTTTCCATTTGATTTTAACTGAACACTTTTTATTTTAGGGATTTACTAACAATATATTTAAACTCTCTCTCTCTCTCTCTCTCTCTCGCACGCATCCAGCTTTGCTCTAATTAACCTGTTCAATTTGAACAATAAATTCAAAAGGACAACTTCTCAGTTTATCACTTTAAGGATCATTGTGTTGTCCCAAGGGGCAGGTCTGGGTTTATTGCCCAGTGCCTGAGGTGCCTCAAAAGGGGAATGCCGATGGGAACTACACTTTTTTTGCATTAGTCATTGCATGAGCTTTGGTTTGTGCATGGCTTCCCATGTTAAAAAGACCTTGTGTCTATCATGGCCTGGTGAGAAAATTTCCTTTCTGAAAAATGTTTGTAAGGACAGGACAAAAAGTTTAAACTTTTTTCTTTCTTGTTTGCGTGTATGGACATGTGGTGTGTGTGTGTGTGAATAGAGTAAAATAAAAACAAACAAATCTTCATTTACATATTTCTTCTTTTAGTCAAAAAGTATTAAATAATTTTTGGAATTTGAATCGGCAAAACTTTCCCCTTTTTTTTATATATATATATATATATTTTTAATGCTCTTCTTTCTTTTTGCTTCTTTTCTTTTTCTTCCTCTTGTAAATTTTCTTTTCTTCTATTTTGAAGAAAGAAAAAAAAATTTTGTTTGGTTTGTATGAAAGACAAAATAAATTCCACATGCTCTCACTGACAATTTATTGCCCAATCTCTTGTTTGGATCCTGACATAAATTCGGTTTCACCTTACCCCCCCCCCCCCTGCTACTCCCCAACTTTTATTCCCTTTTTTTTTTTTTTTTTTTTTTTTGGCTTTTAAGAACTTCAATGTCAACATTTGTTTTGGTAATTAGCATTTCCGAACTTTTGTTGTTTTTAAAAACTATTATTATGCACTCCATCAACAATGATGACAATAACAATTAAATCATAGAAACCCAGTCATTATAATAATGATGTGATTATGACCACCACGATTATTATTATTATTATATAAACATTATGTGTACATGTATATATCTATATACATATATATTCATGTGTATATATATATACTATAATTATGTTGGTTATTCAGTGTCTGCTTGTTCCACAATGAGCAACGTTTCATTTTCACCTCTCTCTCTCTCTCCACATTTCAGTAGATTGTGTAAAATAGTTAACCATCTACTAATTGTTGTCTCTTATTGACCTGCTTATTTTGTGACCAGTGATTCAGCTCTCTCTCTCTCTCATTTCTTGGTTACTTTGACTATTATTATTATTATTACTGCTAGTTCACTCCACTGCTTTCTGTATATTTATTATTTATTTTATAATTAACAATCTATATTGTACCCAAGTCAACATAATTCTGATTCTTGCTAACCCATCCCATTCACATTCTCAATGTTGATGAACAAAAATCATCATTTGTCATTATCATCAAATGTCAGATGATGAGGAAGAGAGAAAAAAAAAAAAAAAAAGACGAGAAAAAAAAACTTCTGGTGTGGGTGAAAAAAAAGGCACCACCTTCTCTTCTTTGGTTTAATTGGAGCATTGGTTCTTTGCTGCTGCTGCTGCTGCTGCTCGTTGTGTGATCCCTTTCATTGTCAAAAAAAAAAAAAAAAAATTTTTTGTCTGTTGATTATCTCTGTGTGACTATGACTGACTGCAATGGGAATTTCTCTTGGGTGTTGGTTGCACTTTTTTTTTTTTTTTTTTTTTTTTTTTTTCTTTTTTCTTTCTTACATTTTTTTTTCTCTTTTTCTTTTGTTTTTTTTCATCTCTTTTACCATTTTTTTTTTCAACAAGCAAATTTTTTAGAAGAATTTTTTTTTTTTGAATCACTAATGCAATGTTGAGATCAAAAAACTGGTTTCAGACTTCAAACAACAGAAAAGCATCACATCAGCATCATCACTTTCTTTAAAGAAAAATGTGTTCAGTTGTATCATTTTGATTTATCTTCATCATCATCATCATAATCTTTTGTAGTGGATCAAACTCTCTCTCTCTCCTCCTCATCTTTGAATATTCCCCCCCTCCCCCCCCCGCTCGCCAGAATCTATTAATGTTGCTCCCTGTTGACTTAGCAATGGCAGCAGCAGCAGCAGCACATCGTCTTAAATTGAAAGAGATTGGGGGGGATGAAATTTGGCAATTGTATAAATTTTGAGAAAGGAGAATGTTCATTTTCAATGACTTATGAAAATGTAAAATTTTCTCATGGATGAGGGTTTTTTTTTTTTTTGTTGCAAATTGGATACTCTCTCTCTCTCTCTCCTGAACAATCTCATCATCTCTTTCATATTAGTCTTGCATTCTCAGTTTACACAACAAATGGTTTGTGGATTTTACTCATTCAACATGGCTTTGATTTTTCCTCCTCTCTCTCTCTCTCACACACTCTCATTCCACTGTTCCTTTCTTTATCCAGTCTTACCTGCATTATTTTCATTTGTTACATATCTGCTGTTTCCAGTGCGACCCCCCCCCCTTCTCGTCTCCTAGCCACACCCTCACCATTTGTGGAAGCAATTTCTCTTGACACTGACACAATTGAAATGTCTTCAGTCCTCAAGACAAATAGAAATGAGAGTTAATTAGACAAAAGATTTGGTGGGGGTCAGACAAAAATGAAAAAAACAAAAAAAAACAAACCCTCTAGGAAAACAAAGAAAAAAAGAAAAGATGAGAAAAAAAACTTGAAACAACAAAAAGTGCATTGATTTAAAGAAGGACAAAAGAAGAAAGTGCAACTTTTTTTGCCTGTTGTGAAAATGCCAAATTCCGAGCCGATGCTTCTTAATTCATTTGTTAATTGTTTGGATTTCCATTTGAACGTCTCTCTACTTCCACCTCTCAATGTAGATAAATAAAATAAAATAACAAATATATAATGTCATTACTAGAAAATGTGGATTCTTCTAATTTCTGCTTCCTTCATCCAGACTCCTCCTCTTCCTCCTCCTCTTCCTCCTCCTCCTCTCTTTAACATTAGCCAAATGTGACTTGTGTTTTGTGTTAGCAACATTTGATTTGGAATATAACATAGTCATGTGTCTGTCAGGACAGATATTCTGTCGTGTAGGAAAACAAAAAAAAAAATGACAAACCTTCTCAACTTTTGTTCTGTTTTGTGTACCCATTTAGCCGAATAATAACAATAAACTGATAATTATGCTCTTGTAGATCTTAGCTTTGTTTTATTTTTTGTTTATTTATTTGTTTTTGTTTTTTTTTTCTGTGTTGATTATCTTATTTGATTCCTATGTCTTCATCTCATCTCCTTCCAATTTTTATGTGGGTTTCTCTGTGGTGTAGTGGCTAACGTACCAGACTGACGTCTGCAAGAACGACATCAACACATGGGAGGTTGGTGCAGAAAACTGAGCGGCCAGGCACCTTGTTGTCAAAAAAAGGCATGAAAAAGAGAGGAAAGAATCCACCACAGAAAAGAGAGCTAGAAGGAAGGAGAGACAACAGCAACTCCAGCAAGCATCACTTTGTTTGCAGTCACTGCACCAGAGATTGCCATTCAAAAATTAACCTGTTCAGCCACTCACGCAGATGCAGTTTTAAAAAATGGACACTACACCATTGTCTTTAGCAGATGGATGCCAACACTAGATTGAGACATCATATTGAGTTCAAACTCCAATCATGCTATTACGTTCACTTTCGGACTAAGACCCTGAGTAGGTTCATGCTTATTCATCCACTATGGTTAAATAGTACCAATACTGTTGTTTTTATAAGAATGGCTTTGACATTAAATAACCCATGAAAATTGATATGCCATTAAACAAAGAATCCAATCCAATTTTTATTTCTTGTTACATTTAACTTCTATAAAATGTTTTTTTCTTTGTTTTTCCTCACTCTAATCTTGGGATAATAAAACTACTTATTTGATTTTACTAGGAAGTGTCAAATGTTTTGAAATATTTGCATATGTGCTCGTTTCCATAGTAAACTCCAGGAACTTGAGGGATATCGAGCTGATGCCACAGTCTGGACTGAGCTTCCTTGGATTAATACTTGTTCCGATCTTTGACTCACTTTCTTCACTTGTGACACTTTAACATCCAAGGGGAGGTAAAAGCTTCTGTGAAGGAGTTCTTTGCCTCAAAGGACAGTTTGATATTAGCATGGAATCAAAGAACTGGCAGAATGGTGTTGTCTACAGATGGCATCTGCTTTGAATGTGAAACTGCTTTTGTTGTAACTTGCAGAAATCAAATAAATTACCAAAATATTGCAAAACTTTTGACTCACCTTAGTAAATTGAAAAATATCAACATTTATATTTTTGTGTACAAGAGACAAAGAAAGTCAAGTGTAGTTTGTTTATTACAAACGAACAAATCAAGAAAAAAAAAAAAATGTTTCGGTGCCAAAACAGTACCTCCCCTCCAAATATTAAATCTGAAAACCATTTCAAATATTAATAGATAAAGAAATGGGAATCTGACCTGTTGTTGTTTTTTTCTTTTTAATTTTTTTTTCCTAGTCTTAATTCAAAATTCCAGGCTAATCTATACATATATAAATGGCAATTGTATGTATATGTATGTGCAGAGGAAACTTAAAAAAATAAAACGACAATATATATACACATTAAATATCACCAGGGCTTGGTTGTTTAGCAAAAATAATAGATTTGATTTATATTCATGAAGATAATTAAAAAATAAAATTTAAATAACAGCATAGATTTTTTTTTTCATTTAATATTTTAGATAGTAGACATTAACATTTATTTTAAGAGTAGCTGGATCAATGCCAGGTCTTTTTTTTACATAGGGATTTCAATGGGGCATCACACGAGGATTCAACTCACGATTCAGTAATGATAGATCTGCGGGACTAACTTTTAAAATCCCCCTCTACCCACGTGACGCCGGGTAGCCGCTGCTAGTTTTCTCACTTGATTATGTCATTTAGGTAATTAACTGCAGACATTATGGAATGCTTTGATGTTCTCCTTTAATTACAGTGAGACTGGTATTTATAAGGAATGGATCCATTCCCAATAGTGAGTCACCTAGTGAGGATCATCATCACTAGAATAGTTTGATCTGATTGACTATTTTGCTAACCACTTCTCAATGGTGTTACCTGTTCTTTGTCACTCTTTAAGATTCAAATTTTTCATTTTTTAAAATTTTTTTATTGTATCTCAGAAAACCGATATTTCCTGATGAATTTGAATCGATTTCTAAAATGGATTTTGTATTGAAACAATAAGAAACAGATTTGTTTTATTTGGTCATTTGAAATTATAATTTAACGCCCAAGAAAATGTGTTTCCATTTTATAAAATGAGAAATTGAATGAAGATCAAATTATTTCCCTCTGGATGTTTTAATGATCTAGTCAAAATATCAGAGTTAAATGGTGATTATTTATTTATTTATATATACGGTGTAGTGGGGGAGATATTACTAATTATTAACAATGAGACTGGCCGATGAGTCCGAATGTGGGATCAGTTTTTTCTTTTTCTAGACAAACAGTTTATTTTTTCTAGGATTGTAAAACGTAAATAAAAAATAATTCCAGAAATTTTGGACCCATTTTTCAAGTTTAAAAAAAAAAAAAAATAAATTTACAGCATAACAAAAGTATTTCAGTCTCGCATGACTTTTTTAACAAGTGATTGAAAAATTGAGTGACAAAAAGTAAAGACGTGTGGTGAAAACTCCCCAAAGAGGATTAAGGTCAACAATATCCTGCATTTTTCTGTCTTTTCATCATTGTTGATTATAAATAGATTATAAGTCAGTTAGATTTTATTTCCGAAATTCTATTAACAATTGTTGGGTGTGGCCCTTTTTGCTAAATCTGTCCATCGATGAATGTTGGCCGTCATTTAATAATAAAAAGAGTTTTAATGTTATAAACCTGTTTGTTACCATTATGGATCATAAAAGGTTTTGTTTAGTTTCATGATTTCATCTAACCCACGTAAATTTAAGCGGGCTTTCATCACTCATAGGTAAGAAAAACTGACATTTTGTATTACAAAGTAAAGAACATAGACTAATAGATTTTTTTTTAAAGATTAAAAATATTTTAGTATCGGTTAGAGATAATAGTACCGTGTGATGGTGAACGAAAGCATCTTTTGAAGGTGGGGGCACAAATCGACGCCCTTTCCAGTATTAATCAGCCAGGATTTGTAGATATCGAATAAGGTTTTGATGAGAATAGAATTTGCTAGCTTTAACACTAATAATAAGTTGTGATATTAACTCTAACGTTGTGAACAATGAGGATTGGATTCATGCCTTTAAACATGTGTTTATACATATATGAAGGATAAAAATGTATAATAATTTAGGCACTTAGAATTTCTCACCTCGAATTCAACCCCCCCCCTCTCTCTCTAGTCTAAATTTATTTTTTTCTTAATACCGAATATAGTCATGTGTAGCCCACGTTTAGAAGACTGACGTGAATTATCTATACATATATAAAGGGCAGTTGGTGTGTATGTATGTCCGGATAAAACTTTTTAAAAAATACAACATTTAATGACAAAATAAATATATATTCACATTAAATATCACTGCTTCCTGCTTTTTGTGCCAAAATTATGAAGATTTTATTTATTTTCACAAAGATATCTAAAAATTAAAATAATGATAATGGATCTGGGAGGCTAACTTGCTAACCATTACACCACGTTTTTTATGCCCTCCTGTACCCAGGCGATACTGGGTAGCTGCTTCTAGTAGTTTTATAAGTTAGAAATTCAAGTATAACGTATAAGGTTCAGGAGACATCGTTGGGTTAAAAAATGAATTCCATAAATTAGTAATTTTGTGGCCATAAATCAAGTATCGACTTATACACGAGTATGCACAGTAGTCGAAATTGAATTGATTAAAAAGTTTCCAATTTGTGAATGGAAGACCCAAATGTCAATTGAAACTTGACCGCCCGAAGAGGGTTTTATTTCATTCATTCATTAATTCAAACCACCAATGTTCAGCCATCTCTACATAATACCAGCCTATTGTACATACTGTAATGATTGTTAATGTGTATTCATTTGTGTTAATTGTCTTGTAACAAAGTTGATAATTAGCACGAGACAAAAGAAGGATGGGAAGAAAAAAATCACGAGGTTAAAGTTCACGACATTAGCTTTTTAAATGGGACTTTAAAAAATCCTTTTGAAAAGGAATATGAAAGTCGAAACGCATTTTTGCTAAGAATCTTTTGATAACTACAAGTTTTGTGAAAGGTGTAAAACCAGTTATGACGAGCAGTTTACAAATATTTTGATTCTTAAAAAATAGAAATAATGTTTAAGAAAGAAAAAGAAATGTCGGTAGATCCACTTGAGTTAGACAAAGAGAGAAAGTTACCAAACCGGTTGAACAAGTTCATACACCAAATAGAAGGGAGGCAGCAACAGCCAATTGGATTTTAGGGTTGGATTTACATTCGAACGACTTTCCGAGAAGCCGGACAGTTGATCTCGACCATTTATAACCGTTGTTGCTGAAAACAGTGAAAGAAAACAAGAGAAAAAAGCGAAAAAGGTCAAGATGGGTCAGTTGGGAGGAATTGGTCTTCCATTTTTCGGTTGTGTCACTTTGTTGGTTGGAAATATTTTTCTGATTTTGGGATTTGCAACACCTTATTGGTTATCGATTGTCGATTCACCTTCGAGTCGAGGATTGTGGAGAGAAAGACGATGCCAAAGTTCCGGTGGTTGTTACGTTTACGACATTGTCAAAGATTATGGAAGTAAGTAGAAAAAAACATTTCTTGAAAAAAGATTAAACAATTTTGTTTGTATCGTTTATTGTAAGTTTTTGACTTTGTGGAAAGAATGGGTTGTGTTTGGTTTGAGAAAAATGTAAATACACGTGTAGCATTCTACATGTTTAGTAAATGTGGAAACAGGTAATTGAAATCGAAGAAAGATTTCAAAGAACAATGGAATTTCTCAGTACACATCAGTTTATTGTGGAAGTGGAAGTGATTTTCTAATTGTTATCGAACGGATAGGATTTATTATATATATATATATATATATATATATATATATGTGTGTGTGTGTGTGAATAAAAGGAAGTGAATCCGACGGTATGTAGTATAATAAAAAATTGAAAAAACACAGGTTTAAATGAGTTAAGTGGTGAAGATGATCTAATTAATAGATCGAAACACTGCAGCGTCGGCCAATAAACTCACTACTTAACTCATTTAAACCTGTGTTTTTTCAATTTTTTATTATACTACACACACACACACACACACACACACACTATATATATATATATATATATATATATATATATATATATATATATATATATACATATACATATAGTTAATTCTTTGTTAGTATTGGAGAAATGATAATAAAGTGCTCAATTACTTCAGTAAGAGCTGTATTTATTTATTTATAGTTTACAATACATTTAAAAGTCCGTTTTACCAATGGTTTCGGAACATCACCTTTAGGTGATTGGTCGTCATCAGAAACGTTTACTTAAAAGTGAACGTTTCTGATGACGACCAATCACCTAAAGGTGATGTTCCGAAACCATTGGTAAAACGGACTTTTAAATGTATTGTAAACTATATATATATATATATATATATATATATATATATATATACGTGTGTATATTTATGAAGATATTGCTTATAAGGTAAACAAAATATTTGTTTGATTATATATATATATATATATGTGTGTGTGTGTGTGTGTTTTCAATATTTATAGATAAAGTGGTCAATATCGGTGATATATCTAAGGATAGCGTATACACAGAATCAACGGCGGTTGGTGACTGCCTTTTTCTCGCCTTTGTGTTCTTCAGACCAAACGCCGTTAACTGTGTTTTTCCGATGCGCTTGGTAACTGACAGTTTCTTGCCCATAGGATTTTCAAACCATATATATATATATATATATATATATATAATGAGGGTCATTCAATAAAGTGAAAATTTCCAAAGGAGTTGGTGATAGAGGACACTGTTCACAGTTACGCCCTTTTCAAGGAAATCAATAATGATGGATCCTTTCTTGTCCTGAAGACTGTCAACATAACATCCTTTACTGACTACTGCGCCCAGGAGTGTTTTCTTTACCGGATAGTCAGTGAATTTCCACACCACTGACTTTTCCACTCAATCTCGTTATGGCAAATCCATATTTAGGCCATTTTAAAACAGTTTAAAAAAAACTAAAACATGATTCTCCGTAAACATAAAACATCTTTCTGTAAATTTCATATGGTTTGCACTTCTCAGTCAACTGACCTTTCTTCAAGCCTGGAGTACTCTGTTTGATTTGTCTCAAAATAAATATTTTTGCAAAATGAAAATTATTTTTGTTATAAATTAATTCCAAACTGTGCAGAGTTTACGTTTATGAAAAAAAATAAAAGAAAAAAAATATGGTTATGATTTATTTATTTTTTAAAGAAGTCCTCTTATTTATTAAATGACATTCGTATAAGTATATCGACAGAAATAATTAAAACAAACAAATAATACATAAACATTTTTGTTATATATATATATATATATATATTATATATATATAATATATTATATATATATATATATATATATCTTCAGAAAAGACATTTATTTGGACTTTTGCCGTCTCATCAGTTCTGTTTTTGTTTTTTTAATTATTTCACCGTCGATCTTACAGGTGTGATTTTCCCATTTCTTCCGCTGTCAATATTAACAGACAAAAGATCCGTTGAACAGGAACAACAGTCATTTGATAAAGGGAATCTAACGAACCCGAAAATTTATGATAAAAAATAATTAAAAAATAAGTGAGTCCAATACACCATAACATCGAGTTCATTCATTTATTTTTAGATGCTTCGTAATAACGCCCAACTTAAAACACACACACACACACACACACACACACACACACACACACACATATATATATATATATATATATATATATATATATTTTTAGTGATCCAATAAAAAACAGTTCACTTTAAATAGATATTGATGTAAAACTGGAAATTCTAAAAAACAACACACACACACACACACACACACACACACACACACACACACATATATATATATATATATATATATATATATATATATGAGGAAAGAGGATTGGAATGAATCCGACAGAATGTGGCAGAAATATGAGGAATGAAAGAACAAAACTCAAACAAAAATGTCTAGCGAAATATACTACACATTTTTGTCTGAGTTTTCATTCCTCATATTTCTACCATACACACACACACACACACACACACATATATATATATATATATATATGTGTGTGTGTGTGTGTGTGTGTAATGAGAGAAAGAGACGATGAATTAGAATGAAAAATAATCAACCACAAAAAACAATTAACAAGAAACTTTCTAATTATGAACGGTCAGTTTTAGTTATTTTCGACCGCAGAGAAAATTTCAGCAAAAAAAATCTGTTTATACATTTTACTAATTGTTTTCTTTTTTTCAAGTGATATGTAAGATGAAAGGGTGTGATATCTTGTATAACGAGTTGGACAACATTCGACTCTCTTCAACTTGTGATATATTCTGTGCCCTTCCCACCCGGTAGCCACCCCGGTTGATGGAAATGTTTATAACCAAATTGTGTTGCTAACTTGCGTGTTTCTTGGAAGTTCATTGAAATTGACTTACAAATCGAATTAATAGTTTTATTGATCCATGATAGACGAAACGAATAAAGAAAACAATATTAGATATGTGCAAAAGTTTCCAGCATTTTCTTTTTAAAAATGTTTTCAAATA
The DNA here is from genome assembly GCA_023376005.1 of Doryteuthis pealeii. Taxonomy (NCBI): domain Eukaryota; kingdom Metazoa; phylum Mollusca; class Cephalopoda; order Myopsida; family Loliginidae; genus Doryteuthis; species Doryteuthis pealeii. The sequence goes on from CM042168.1 coordinate 6,991,135, forward strand.
AACAAACTTTCACACATGTATATTTTTCCCAAACCCTCCGAGCAAAATGTGATACAGGATCGATTTTTTAATAACCTGTTTGCTATTTTTAACCAGCGATTTTTTTGTTGTTATTTTATGATTATTCCCAGCTACGATGGTGTCGTATAAGGGTTAACGGACTAAGCTAGCATATCATTGTTGGTGAGTGTCCCATAGTGGGAAAATTTGGGGGATAGCTCATTCGTTTCATGTCCCCTTCTGTTCACAGAATCGAACACCTTGGCCAGGTCCCTTGTTCTATTCTCGACATTTCTTTCTGGATTTGGCGGATGACAAAAGCCACATCTCGATGCTCCTGTTTGTTCCATGATTATCAAAGTCAGAATTATTGAACCCTTCTCCCTCACAAACGGAACAAAGTAGTGTTGCTCTTTAGCACCAACTCTATACAGTATCTTTCTCAGCAAGATCCTCCAGCAGGTCACAATCAACTCTAATCACAACGACGGTATATACAAGGTGTGTCATAAAGTGCCGAGTTTGAAGCTGTATTTACCAAGATAGAAATGAACACTGAATGGAACGTTATTTTTTTTCAGAATACAAGGTGTGTCATAAAATGCTGAGTTTGAAGCTGTATTGTCCAAGACAGAAATGAACAATGAATGGAACGTTAATTTTTTCAGAATACAAGGCGTGTCAAAAGTACAAAAAATCTCTATACGTTTTTGATACATGTTATATATATATATATATATATATATATATATATATATATATATCCCATTACTGTACTGATGGAAGCCTTTTCAATTTGAGTCCCGGACCAAAAAAGCTCATAGATCAACAGAGATTTATTATTTACCGACGATGCTGAACTGATGATCTATATAGAATTCTCAGTGCAACCCATTCCATTTTGATTTTCAGAGACTCTGCGGCTCTTTTGGGTTATAAGGTCAGTTTGAAGAAGACCAAGCTATTTGACCGGTTTGCATCTTTTGTAGAGTATCAGCCCCCCTCTCCACTTCCACACTGATGACAACAAAAAGCAGCCGACAAGTTTATTAAATTGGGATCTGTCATCTCTTCAGACGAATGATAGATTGATAGTAGACTGGCGGTCATAAAAGCAAGTAAGTGAGGCGCTTATCGTAACGGTTATCGTCGTAGGATATTGAACTGAGTTCAAATTTGGACAAAGCTGTTTGCACGAATTTCATTGGGAAAGGCATGAATCCAGATGTCCCCACTACGGATATGGGTGAATAGTAGAGTAGACTGGTTTCTTTATCTTTGCTTAGGCCACCAGTTTAGGAGAAGGAAAAATCTGAATTCAAACCAGCTTTATCCCGCTTAAAAATGACCTTGTGTCACATCCTTGCATCACATTGTGTTATCCAAGGGAGTGTAGAACAACAATCACTTGAGAAAACAAAAAAAAAAAACGTACTGTGCTCGATGTGTCCAAAGCTGTCGTGCTGCCTACTCTCTTGTATGGAGTCACGAGTCACTTACCGATATGATTTTTGACTTTTCGATCATTTCCACCAACGCTCTATCCGTTCGATCCTCGGAGAAACTTTGTCACCGATTCAAGATTTGAATAAGCAGAGTATCAAGTTTACACTGATGAAGACACAACCGCGTTGGGCAAACCAAATGTCTAGAATGGAGGACTACCATCGATTTGAAATCGTTATGTATGGCCAACTGTCTTCTGGACACCTATATAGGTTGGGGGGGGGGCTTATTTAAAGAGAATTAAGGACCACCTAAAGTCCTCTCTCGACGCCTGATACAGACCCTCAACACTGGTCTGCTTGGCATCCGATTGAGACGGCTGGAAATGCATTATCAATCAGACTGTATCCGCCTTTGAGGTCACACAAGAGGTCAGATTATATGAAGAAAAGAAGTATACGTAAAAGTGCGGGGTCCAGATAATCTAAACCTTAAAATTCACTGTGGGTGGATTTAGTCTTTGGTCATCAGTTAGACTGCAGCCTTCAAGAAAGGTTCACAAAGCAAAGGTATGATGATTATGATATATATATATATATATATATATATATAATAGAAATTTTTTTTGAAGGCAGTTGACAATACAATATATGTTGAAAATTATGTTTATTTACCTTTTTTTTTCTTTTTTAACATACTTAATATTTTCGGAATGAAATTCCATCATCAGAGTTGTTAGAAGTTTTTAAAGTACTAGGTGTTTTAACACACTATAAAAAAAAACCCTTTATTTCACTATGCCTGAGCGAGGCTAAATTTATAGTAAAAAAAAATATAATAAAAATATAAAAGAATTTCAAGCAATCTCACCGAACGCAAAATCAAGCGGACCTACAACACCACGGAAACGCACGGAATTAACCGATTGAAAAAAACTTTCAAATTTCTAGCGTTCTTCAACGTCTCAAACAACAGTTGAATTACACCAGCGTGGGATAAGTACTATTTAAAAAAAAACAAAAAAACTTAGCACTTTAAAAGCTTCTAACAACTCTGATGATGGAATTTCATTCTGAAAATATTAAGTATGTTAAAAAAAAAAAAAAAAAAGAAAAAAAAAAAAAAGAAAAAAAGGTAAATAAACATAATTTTCAACATATATTGCATTGTCAACTGCCTTCAAAAAATTTCTATCACACTTACGCACAATTCTTCAAACACACTATAAAAAGAAACCTTTATTTCAATATATATATATATATATATATATATATATATATATATATATATATATATATATATATATATATATATATACGAATAGTTTATTGGCAGTACTGAATTTAAAAAGGACGCGTAAAAGCATATGCATGTTGTAGAATAATTTTTTTTTCTTAAAAAGAAAAAGTAAGGGTATCCTAGTTAGATTTAAAATCTAAAATGATTTTATCTTTTTTTCGTTCAATGCTCCTCAGAGAAAAATTCATTGAAAGATGGAATTGTGGTTTTGTTTGTTTTGTTGTAGACGATGGAATAGTCAGAAAGCAATGAGAAAATGATTTTTTTTTCTCAATAGGACAAAGAATTCCTAATACTAAGAAACTTACAAATCATAAGGGGGGTTCGAAAATTACGAGTCCCCCCGTTAGATAAGTTTAGGCTTGAGGTGCCAAATAGGAGTAACTGATGGGACTGCTTCTGAACGCACAGGAAAGGTTGAGTGCGGGAGATAAACAGGAACTCAAGAATCTGTAGTTGTATATATATATATATATATATATATATATATATATATATATATATATATATATGTGTGTGTGTGTGTGTGTGTGTGTGTTTAATCTCATTACAGATAATTTTGAGCCCTACATGAAACCAAATGCTGACCCAATATATATTAACCCCGGATCTAACCACCCACCCTCAATCATTAAGAAAATCCTAGTTGAGTACAGAATTAGTAAAAATTCCTCTAATCAGGAAATTTTCAATAGCGTCAGCGATACTTGTAACAAAGCATTATATGATAGTGAGTAAACTAGAAATAGAATGAAATTTAATAAAAAAGCAATAAAATGATAAATTAAATAGGGGAAAAAACAGAAATAGAAGAATTTTGTGGTATAACTCACCATTCAACCAACAGGTGATAACAAAAATAGGAAAGATATTTATAAATTTAATAAATAAACATTTCTCAGTTAACCACATTCTACACAAAATCTTTAATAAGAACAACTTAAAGATTAGCTTCTCCTGTATGGAGAGTATAGATAGGATAATCAAAAGACACAACAACAAAATAATTAACAACCATGTAAATAATAGAAATGAGGGAAAGACAGGCAGAAAAACTGCAATTGCCGAACCCCAGGCATGTGTCCAGTAAAAGGAAAGTGTTGACAAAGGGTGTAATTTACCTTGCATCGGTAACGTCTACACATAAACCGGACATTACTAAATTTTATGTGGGTGGAACAAAATCAGATTTTAAAAACACTCTTTTCTAATATTAAATTAAAAAAATGTACAAACCACAGCTAGCTAGATTTGGAATTTAAAGCATTAAAATATAACACCTAGTATTAAATGGGAAATATTAAAGAAATCAAATACTTGCCAAGACTTAACTGATCCATGCTTCTTGTGTTTACAAGAAAAGTTAGAGATAATTAGATTCCAAAATAAGAAAGAATTATTGAATAAAAAGGATGAATTCCTAGGAAAATGCAGGCACAGATTACGTAACGTATTGGAGAATTGAAAATGAAGTGCTTGATTACGTGAGTAAGAGCTGGATTTATTTATTTGTTTATAGTGTACAATACAATAGTATTACTAAGATTAATATAGATATAATATGATACTTGCATTAATTATATATTTAAAAAAAATGGCTCAATAGATTTATCAGAAAACTAGAATTTCAAAAGTTCAAACAAGTAAGAAGTAAATAAAATGAGCAATAAATAAAGAGGATAGGGGACAGCAAGACGGATAGAGTACTAACTTCAAAGGAATAAGCCTTAGAGACAAAGGTTTATTTTACTTTTAGGAGACATAGAATAAAGATAATCTTAAACCAGGCGAGTATATTACAACATTAACCACATAGATTCCCTTAGTTCTCCTGAGGAAGGTGTACCTTGAACACAGAAACCGTGGTAGAGAGAAAAACTTTTCTACAGATATATATATATATATATATAATATATATATATATTATAGTTAGTAGTCCTTTGTTAGTATTGGAGAATTGAAAATGAAGTGCTTGATTACGTGAGTAAGAGCTGAATTTATTTATTTGTTATAGTGTACAATACAATAGTGACATTCTCTGGATTTCTTAAGTGGCGCGTTGTCTTGAAGAAAAGTGGCTAACATGCTACCTGGAAACCAATGGTAACAATGGCACCTTAAATGTATTGTACACTATAACAAATATATATACATATATATTAATATAATTATATATATATATATATATTAGTGTGAGATGGTCACTGTTTCAGCTTTTGCTGAATGGCGTACCAAAGGCAATATTATTGTAGAGTGCTCAATATAAAATAGAGCTGTTATATAATATAATAAAATAAATATAAGTTAAAAGAGAGGAAAATGAATCCGACAGTATGATAATGACAAGATGGAATGAAAACACCACACAATGCTGTTAAAGAGAAAACAATTTATAACATAATCATAGCTGAACGGGCTCTGAAGAAGATTTTTGTAAAATCGAAATATTGATCAATATCAGCTATGATTATGTTATAAATTGTTTTCGTCTTTAAAATAAATATATAAAGGTTTTACATATCTATTTATTAGGTGACAAAGGAACAATCTAATAAATAGATATGTACATATCTTACATTTATTTACATTTATAAGTTACCTACAACCGGATTGAAATCCAATCGCTCAGTGTCAGTCCGTCACCTTAACCGCCAGCGCTGTCATCACCCACAGAATACGAAGGGGATTTGAACTGTTTTTATTACACACATCGCTTTGTATGTAAAGGCCGTCATAGAGTGCTCCATCCCTTATATAGGAGAGTGTTGCATTTACGCTTTTAGTTGGCGTCATCAGCGAAAATCCCCCGAGATACTCAACCCTACGGGATGAGCATATATATAGTCATAAATATATATTGGGGGAGAATATGTGCTTAATTGAATTCATACCTAATTTGAAAATTAATTAGCTGATGATTAATGAATTAAGCGAATATATCTGTTCAAATGTAAGGCGTAAACAAATCGAGAAAAATCGATCTCTGTATGTACATTTCGGCATATTATGCCTCATCAGCAGAGTTATAGACAGAAAACTGTCTTGAGTGTTCGAATCACACACAGATACAGGTGAACCACAATGAGTGCTCGATGTGCCTAATTTCAGTAAGTGGATGGACAGAGCAATATATAGAATGAATATGCCGGTAAAGTTTCCTCGAACTCTTACGCCATCAAAAAGAGAACTGGAAAAAGTGATAAAATCTATTCGTTAAAAATACGATTCTGTGCATGATGTGAATAATAATAATAATAATAATAATAATAATAATAATCTCATTGTTAATAGTTAAGCAAGCTAGTACCGCAGATCCTTATCAAATTTTAGTTAACACCATTATTAACAGTCGGTCACCGTGAAGACATTATTCGTATTGTTCTACTGATAAAGTGAGGAGACATCTCTCTCAT
>CM042168.1:6997392-7009892 GCA_023376005.1 Doryteuthis pealeii
CAACTCGCCATGTGTGATTGTCGTTATAGAGAATATAGCTCTGGTATATAGCCACTACAACAGAGGAACCACATAAAATTGGAAGGAGGACTGAGATAAGACATAGGAATCAAATAAGATAATCAACAACAGAACAAAAAAAACAAATAAATAAACAAAAAATAAAACAAGCTATAGATCTACAAGAGCATATTATTCAGGTTTATTGTTATTAGATCGGCGGCTAAATGGGTACACAAAAGGAACAAAAAGTTGAGTAAAGGTTTGTCATTTTTTTTTTTGTTTTCCTACACGAGAGACATATTTGTCTGACCGGAGACACATGACTATGTTAGTATTTCCAAATCAAATGTTGCTAACCGACATAAGCAAACAAGTCACATTTGGCTTATAATGTTAAGGAGAGGGGTAGGAGGAGGAGAGGGTGAGGAGGTGAGAGGGAGGAGGTCTGATGGAGAGGGAAGCCAGAAATTAGAAAGAATCCACATTTCTCTAGTAATTGGACATTTATATTTTGTTATTTTATTTTATTTATCTACATTGAGAGGTGGAAGTAGAGGGACGTTCAAAATGGAATCCAGACATTAACAAATGATCATAAGAAGCATCGGCTTGGATTTGCATTTTTCACAAACAGAGGCAAAAAAAGTTGCACTTTTTCTTTTGTCTCCTTCTCTTTAAATTCATTGAAAACATTTTTTTGTTTTGTATTCAAGGTTTTTTTATGTTTTTCTCAATTACTTTTCTTTTTTTTCTGTTGTTTTTTCCTAGTGTGTGGTTTACTTTTTTTTTAGTTTTTTTATTCATTTTTGTCCTGACCCCTCACCCCACTGAAATCTGTTTTGTACTTAATTCAACTCGTTCATTTTCTTATTTGTCTGTAGAGGACTGAGAAGACATCATATTCTGTGTCAGTGTCTAAGAGAAATGCCTTCAACAAACCAATGGTGAGGGTGAGGCAAGGAGATCGAGAAGGGGGGGGGGTGGTGCGCAAACTGGAAACAGCGATATATGTACGAAAATGAAAATAATGGCAGGTAAGGACTGGTAAGAAAGGGAACAGTGGAATGAGAGTGGTGTGAGAGAGAGAGAGAGGAGTGAAAAATAAGCCATGTGATATGGCTAAAATCCACTAAACATTTGTTGTGTACTGAGAATGGCAAACCTAATATGGAAGAGATGATGAGATTGTTGCAGGAGAGAGGAGAGAGAGAGTATCCGTCGAACATTTGCACAAAAAAAAAAAAACCCTCATCCTGAGAAATTTACAATTTTCATAGAGTCATTGAAAATGAACATTCTCCTTTTCTCAAAATTTACAATTGCCCAAAGTTGTCAGTCCCCCCCAATCTTTTCATTTAAGACCGATGTGCTGCCTGCTGCTGCTGCATTGCTAAGTCAACAGGGAGCAACATTAATAGATTCTGGGCGAGGCGGGGGGGGGGGGAAATATTCAAAGATGTGAGGGAGGAAGAGGTAGATCGTTTTATGAGGCATAAGTGCTGAAATGCCAGTCTGTTAATAAGAAAGAGCAGGAGTAGAGCGAAGAGAGAGAAGTGGTTGATCGCACTACAAAAAGAATTTGATGATGATGATGATGATGAAGAATAAAATCAAAATGATACAACTGCACGAAATCATTTTTTCTTTAAAGAAAGTGAATGATTGCTGATGGTTGATAGAAGCCCCCTACGCCCCCCAGAACAATTATGCTGGTGTCTCATGTTGTTGAAGGTCATTTGAAAACAGCAACAATTTCTGAAACCAACACTCAGAGGAAATTATGGCAAAAATCTCTTTCTATAAATTGGCCTTGCTGCCATAGAGTTAACCAGTAGATGAAACAAAAAAAAAAAAAAAAAAAAAAGGATGGTTTTATTGCGATCGCCTCCCTGATCCCATTTGCCCCTGCCAATAAATTGGCTTATTGTGGGGGGTGTGGGTGGTTGGTGCTATCGAGAATAAAAGACAGAAAAGGTAAGCCAGGTACATAAAACAAATGCTTAGAAAAGGTCTTGGATTTCAGTAACTTCAGATAATGTCAATATGTATGTTGCTTCACTGCGTTCTGCTGGATCATCATGATCTTTGTGCTGTCTAGTAGGGTGAAAAGACGCCAAGAATGTGTTTTTTGTCTTTTAGAATTTCAACACAACCTAATGTAGCGTTTATTATGAAGAGGGATTTTCAGTTTTTGGATGCAAATTTTGAATAAAACATGGTGAAACAGCACAACAAAGAAACAGGTAGTTTAGTTTTTATGGAATTGGTATTTAAATATATCAGAATATCATATTCAAATCATATCTTGGGCACTATGCTAGCAAAAATACTAAATGCTGCCTCCAACCATGAAAAGTTTAGAATAGATATTAGTTAAGCAGAGATTAGTGCTAATATATAAAAATATAGATAGTATAGTATAAAGAGATGATAATAAAAATACGTGAAATGCCAGCAGTTGAAGCACTACTACCAGAGTATTTGCTATGTGCTAAGAGAAGCACGTTACCATTCGCAAACACATGTGAAGATCAGCTATTTTTTCGTAATTACGAGTCACGACATCAAGAGATTAATCAAATCTATCAGACTCAAAATAATGTCAGGAGTTCACTTCTTGATATCGTTCTCTTTTCATTTCATTTTGTATAGTATCTCAAATTTGGTATTATGAGCTGATCACACAACGAGCAGACCAGTCAGCAAGCCAGCACAAAGCCATATGACTCTCCATTGACACCCACCCACACTCTCTTGAAGAAGAGAAGGTGGTGCTTCTGATAATGTTTCAACCCACACCAAGAAAGAATTCTTATTTTTCCTTGTTACTAACAGAAACAGATTTGTTTGGGTCTCGGGTTTTTTGGGGTTTTGTGATTTTCTCGTCTGGTTGGGTTGACAACTTAAATCAAATCTCCTAGTAGAACGTTATCGTGGCTGTACAACATCGTATCAACCCATTAGTCTGTTTCTGGTTGAGTTATGAGTGTGTTTCGATGATCTCTCCTCCAATCTAAATCCTTGGAGACATTTAATGAGAGTATAATGCTATTGTGACTTGATAAAATTGCACTAATGGATTGCAATGATTATTTGGATTCATTTGTTACAACATTATTGCATTTTTCACACAAATGAGATGAGGAGGGAGGAGGAGGAGGAGAATGTGAAACTAATGGGATGGTTAGAAGAATCAGAATTATGTGTGAATTGGCTAAATATAGATTGCTTAATTATATAGGTCTCATAACGGTTAAGATCAAGACATCAAAGGTGAGAGATGGATGAAGTTTCTGTTATTTTTCTTCTTTCTTCTCTTTATCTTGAGAGCCACAGTAAGGAGGCTGAGAGTCAGATATGATCTACTTGCCCACCTAACATAGATAATAATAGTCCAAAGTAACCAAGAAATGACGAGAGAGAGAGAGCTAATCACTGGTCACAAAATAAGCAGGTTGCCTCTCCTTATATCACACTGCAGTTAGAGAACTGCAACTAGATTAGATGGTTAACCTATTTCTCTACAATATGCTACCTGAATGTGAGTTGTAGAGAGAGATTGAGAAGTAGAGTGAAAATGAAACGTTTGCTCACGATTGAGATAGGACAGAGCACTTAGAATGCCACTGGACAAAAGAAAACTTCACTATAACCAGTATATATATATAACACATGATATATATGTATATGATATATATACATGTACACATGAATGTTTTATATATAATAATAATAATCGTGGTGGGTCATAATCACATCAATTATTATAACATGACTTGGGTTTTCTATGATTTAATTGTTATTGTCATCATTGTTGATGGAGTGCATAATATATTTTTAAAAAAAACAACAAAGTTCGGAAATGCTACACTACATAAAACCAAATGTTGACAATTGACCGTATCACTTAAAGCCAAAAAAAAAAAAAAACAAAAGGGAATAAAGTTGGGGGAGTAAGCAGTGGGGGGGGGGGGGGGGTAAGGTGAAACCGATTTATGTCAGGATGCCAACAAGGGATTGGGCAATAAATTGTCAGTGAGAGCATGGTGGAATTTATTTTGTCTTTCATACACAACCACAACAATTTTTTGTCATACACCTTGCTTCACAATTAACTAATGTATTATGAGTAAAAGCAAATTTACTCAAAGTACATGAAAAAAAGAAAGAAGCATAAGAAGATATAAAGAAAAATATATAACTATATATAATATAAATAAAATAATAGTAATAAGGGGAAAAGATATGACACGCGCAAGAGAGATTCAAATATGATCACCCAATAATGAGAAATATTTAAAGTAACTTTTCGAACCACCACACGACAGAAAATATATGCTGCACATATGAAAGATTTGTCTTGTAATCTTTAATTTTTATTTGGAGTACGATGGTACTGAAATTCAGTCCCACAACTACTCATACTAATCATCCAATGCTCACAAATCGTCGCATAAGACACATTTCGAAACGCAAGAAAAGCAAAAAAAGTTGTACACTTTTTGTCCTGTCTCCCTTCCCACAAACAATTTTTCAGAACGAGCTGAAATTTTTCGATTACTACCGTATAAGGTCAGTGTGATAGAGAGCGACAGGGAAATAAGGTCTATTTTTAACAATGGGAAGCCACCATGCACAAAAGCACTGAATGTAGCATCATCGCACATGACTAATATAAGATAAAAAAAGGTGTGTTCCCACAATCGGCCATCTGACGGCCGGCACACATTTTGACACTATCCTCGTCGTTGTGCAAGCTCTGTTGGCCAATAGACACACCTCGCCGAAGACCATGCCCACCAACGTGTTGGACATACTACACAATGACTCTTCCTAACCCTATAAAGTGTATTAAACTAAGGAGTTTTCGTTCCTTCTGAAGTTTTATTGGTTGCCAACTCATTGAAACAGGTTTAATTAGCAGCAAAGCTGGATGCGTTGCAGAGAGAGAGAGCCTCTCCCTCTATGCGAGTGTGTGTCTGCTCTCGTTGGATGGTGTTCTCTCAGAATAGATCATTTGTAAATCCTTCACTCTTAAAAAAAAAAATATTTTTCCAATTTGGATTTTTAACCTGAACAGACATTTTTGATTTTATGGATTTACGTAACAAATATATTTAAACTGCTCTCTCTCTCTCTCTCTCGCACGCATCCAGCTTTGCTCTAATTAACCTGTTCAATTTGAACAATAAATTCAAAAGGACAACTTCTCAGTTTATCACTTAAGGATCATTGTGTTTGTCCCAAGGGGCAGGTCTGGGTTTATTGCCCAGTGCCTGAGGTGCCTCAAAAGGGAATGCCGATGGGAACTACACTTTTTTTGCATTAGTCATTGCATGAGCTTTGGTTTGTGCATGGCTTCCCATGTTAAAAAGACCTTGTGTCTATCATGGCCTGGTGAGAAAATTCCTTTCTGAAAAATGTTTGTAAGGACAGGACAAAAAGTTTAAACTTTTTTCTTTCTTGTTTGCGTGTATGGACATGTGGTGTGTGTGTTGTGTGAATAGAAGTAAAATAAAAACAAACAAATCTTCATTTACATATTTCTTCTTTTAGTCAAAAGTATTAAATAATTTTGGAATTGAATCGGCAAAACTTTCCCCCTTTTTTTTATATATTATATATATATATTTTTAATGCTCTTCTTTCTTTTTGCTTCTTTTCTTTTCTTCCTCTTGTAAATTTTCTTTTCTTCTATTTTGAAGAAAAGAAAAAAAAATTTTGTTTGGTTTGTATGAAAGACAAAAAATTCCACATGCTCTCACTGACAATTTATTGCCCAATCTCTTGTTTGGATCCTGACATAAATTCGGTTTCACCTTACCCCCCCCCCCACTGCTACTCCCCCAACTTTTATTCCCTTTTTTTTTTTTTTTTTTTTTTTGGCTTTTAAGAACTTCAATGTCAACATTTGTTTTGGTAATTAGCATTTCCGAACTTTTGTTGTTTTTAAAAACTATTATTATGCACTCCATCAACAATGATGAAATAACAATTAAATCATAGAAACCCAGTCATTATAATAATGATGTGATTATGACCACCACGATTATTATTATTATTATATAAACATTATGTGTACATGTATATATCTATATACATATATATTCATGTGTATATATATATACTATAATTATGTTGGTTATTCAGTGTCTGCTTGTTCCACAATGAGCAACGTTTCATTTTCACCTCTCTCTCTCTCTCTCACATTTCAGTAGATTGTGTAAAATAGTTAACCATCTACTAATTGTTGTCTCTTATTGACCTGCTTATTTTGTGACCAGTGATTCAGCTCTCTCTCTCTCTCATTTCTTGGTTACTTTGACTATTATTATTATTATTACTGCTGCAGTTATCACTCCCACTGCTTTCGATATAACTGTTCATCATTCTCACCTTTTGTATATTTAATATAACATTATGTAACAATCTATATTGTACCCAAGTCACACATAATTCTGATTCTTGCTAACCCATCCCATTAGTTCACATTCTCCTCCTCCTCCTCCTCCTCATCTCCATTGTGTGATCAACAAATGTTGTGAACAAAATAATCATCATCATTGTCATTATCATCAATATCATCAGTGTCAGATGATGAGGAAGAGAGAAAAAAAAAAAATCAACCAGACGAGCGATTGTGAAAGAGAAGCAACTAAGATGATTTAATTGTCAACCAACCAGACGAGAAAAACAAAACCCCAAAAACCCAGACCAACAAATCTGTTCTGTTTAGTAACAAGAAAAATAAGAATTCTTCTGGTGTGGGTGAAAAATAAAGGCACCACCTTCTCTTCTTCAAGGGTTGGTTTAATTGGAGCATTGGTTCTTTGCTGCTGCTGCTGCTGCTGCTCGTTGTGTGATCCCTTTCATTGTCAAAAAAAAAAGAAAGAAAAATACCCCCATATTTTGTCTGTTTTGATTATCTCTTGGATGTGTGACTATGACTGACTGCAATGGGAATGGGGCTTCCTCTTGGGTGTTGGTTGCACTGCTGCTTTTTTGTTTTTTTTTTCACTCTTTTTACTCATTTTTATGCACAATCTCTTTCTTTCTTTCTTTCTTCCTTTCTTTGACAGCATTTAGTATTTTTGCTACATTCCCAATTTTGATGATTTTGATTTTTAATTTACATTCCATAAAACTAAACTTGTTCTTTTTCTTTCACCATTGTTTTTATTCAATTTTGATCCAAACTGAAAAATCCCTCTGTCATAATAAGCTACATTAGGTTGTGTTGAAATCTAAAAGACAAAACCACATTTCTTGGCGTCTTTTCCTACTAGACACACAAATATGATGAGAGCAGTTGAGAATAATATTGAATTATTGAAGTTTACTTGAAATCAAGACCTTTTTTAAGATTTGGTTTTATGTACGTGGTTACTTTTCTGTCTTTATTCTCTGATTAGCACCAACACCCACCCCCCACAATAATGCAATTGTATTGGAGGGGGCATGGGGGAGGGAGGGGATGATAACCATCTTTTTTTTTTTTTTTTTTTTTTTTTTTTGCTTATCATCTCTGGTTTAATATGGCAGCAAGCAATTTTAGAAAGAGATTTTGCCATTAATTCTCCTGAGTGTTGGTCAGAAATTGTTGCTGTTTCAAATGACCTTCAACAACATGAGACACCAGCATAAATTGGTGGGGGGGGGTAGGGGGCTTCTATCACATCAGCATCATCACTTTCTTTAAAAGAAAAAATGTTTCTGTGCAGTTGTATCATTTTGATTTTATCTTATCATCATCATCATCATCATAATCTTTTGTAGTGGATCAACCACTCTCTCTCTCTCTCTCTCCTGCTCTTTCTATTAACGACTGCATTTAGCATTTATGGCCTCATAAAAAGACTTACCTCTTCCTCCCTCACATCTTTGAATATTCCCCCCCCCCGCTCGCCCAGAATCTATTAATGTTGCTCCCTGTTGACTTAGCAATGGCAGCAGCAGCAGCAGCACATCGTCTTAAATTGAAAGAGATTGGGGGGATGAAATTTGGCAATTGTATAAATTTTGAGAAAAGGAGAATGTTCATTTTCAATGACTTATGAAAATGTAAAATTTTCTCATGGATGAGGGTTTTTTTTTTTTTTGTTGCAAATTGGATACTCTCTCTCTCTCTCTCCTGAACAATCTCATCATCTCTTTCATATTAGTCTTGCATTCTCAGTTTACACAACAAATGGTTTGTGGATTTTACTCATTCAACATGGCTTTGATTTTTCCTCTCTCTCTCTCTCTCTCTCACACACTCATTCCACTGTTCCTTTCTTTATCCAGTCTTACCTGCATTATTTTCATTTGTTACATATCTGCTGTTTCCAGTGCGACCCCCCCCCCCCTTCTCGTCTCCTAGCCCACCCTCACCATTTGTGGAAGCAATTTCTCTTGACACTGACACAATTGAAATGTCTTCAGTCCTCAAGACAAATAGAAATGAGAGTTAATTAGACAAAAGATTTGGTGGGGGTCAGACAAAATGAAAAAAACAAAAAAAAACAAACCTCTAGGAAACAAAGAAAAAAGAAAAGATGAGAAAAAAAAACTTGAAACAACAAAAGTGCATTGATTTAAAGAAGGACAAAGAAGAAAGTGCAACTTTTTTGCCTGTTGTGAAAATGCCAAATTCCGAGCCGATGCTTCTTAATTCATTTGTTAATTGTTTTGGATTTCCATTTGAACGTCTCTCTACTTCCACCTCTCAATGTAGATAAATAAAATAAAATAACAAATATATAATGTCATTACTAGAAAATGTGGATTCTTCTAATTTCTGCTTCCTTCATCCAGACTCCTCCTCTTCCTCCTCCTCTTCCTCCTCCTCCTCTCTTTAACATTAGCCAAATGTGACTTGTGTTTTGTGTTAGCAACATTTGATTTGGAATATAACATAGTCATGTGTCTGTCAGGACAGATATTCTGTCGTGTAGGAAAACAAAAAAAAAAAATGACAAACCTTCTCAACTTTTGTTCTGTTTTGTGTACCCATTTAGCCGAATAATAACAATAAACTGATAATTATGCTCTTGTAGATCTTAGCTTTGTTTTATTTTTTGTTTATTTATTTGTTTTTTTTTTCTGTGTTGATTATCTTATTTGATTCCTATGTCTTCATCTCATCTCCTTCCAATTTTTATGTGGGTTTCTCTGTGGTGTAGTGGCTAATGTACCAGACTGACGTCTGCAAGAACGACATCAACACATGGGAGGTTGGTGCAGAAAACTGAGCGGCCAGGCACCTTGTTGTCAAAAAAAGGCATGAAAAAGAGAGGAAAGAATCCACCACAGAAAAGAGAGCTAGAAGGAAGGAGAGACAACAGCAACTCCAGCAAGCATCACTTTGTTTGCAGTCACTGCACCAGAGATTGCCATTCAAAAATTAACCTGTTCAGCCACTCACGCAGATGCAGTTTTAAAAAATTGACACTACACCATTGTCTTTAGCAGATGGATGCCAACACTAGATTGAGACATCATATTGAGTTCAAACTCCAATCATGCTATTACGTTCACTTTCGGACTAAGACCCTGAGTAGGTTCATGCCTTATTCATCCACTATGGGTTAAATAGTACCAATACTGTTGTTTTTATAAGAATGGCTTTGACATTAAATAACCCATGAAAATTGATATGCCATTAAACAAAGAATCCAATCCAATTTTTATTTCTTGTTACATTTAACTTCTATAAAATGTTTTTTTCTTTGTTTTTCCTCACTCTAATCTTGGGATAATAAAACTACTTATTTGATTTTACTAGGAAGTGTCAAATGTTTTGAAATATTTGCATATGTGCTCGTTTCCATAGTAAACTCCAGGAACTTGAGGGATATCGAGCTGATGCCACAGTCTGGACTGAGCTCCCTTGGATTAATACTTGTTCCGATCTTTGACTCACTTTCTTCACTTGTGACACTTTAACATCCAAGGGGAGGTAAAAGCTTCTGTGAAGGAGTTCTTTGCCTCAAAGGACAGTTTGATATTAGCATGGAATCAAAGAACTGGCAGAATGGTGTTGTCTACAGATGGCATCTGCTTTGAATGTGAAACTGCTTTTGTTGTAACTTGCAGAAATCAAAATAAATTACCAAAATATTGCAAAACTTTTGACTCACCTTAGTAAATTGAAAAATCAACATTTATATTTTTGTGTACAAGAGACAAAGAAAGTCAAGTGTAGTTTGTTTATTACAAACGAACAAATCAAGAAAAAAAAAAATGTTTCGGTGCCAAAACAGTACCTCCCCTCCAAATATTAAATCTGAAAACCATTTCAAATATTAATAGATAAAGAAATGGGAATCTGACCTGTTGTTGTTTTTTTTCTTTTTAATTTTTTTTTCCTAGTCTTAATTCAAAATTCCAGGCTAATCTATACATATATAAATGGCAGTTGTATGTATATGTATGTGCAGCGGAAACTTAAAAAAATAAAACGACAATATATATACACATTAATATCACCAGGGCTTGGTTGTTTAGCAAAAATAATAGATTTGATTTATATTCATGAAGATAATTAAAAATAAAATTTAAATAACAGCATAGATTTTTTTTTTCATTTAATATTTTAGATAGTAGACATTAACATTTATTTTAAGAGTAGCTGGATCAATGCCAGGTCTTTTTTTACATAGGGATTTCAATGGGGCATCACGAGGATTCAACTCACGATTCAGTAATGATAGATCTGCGGGACTAACTTTTAAAATCCCCTCTACCCACGTGACGCCGGGTAGCCGCTGCTAGTTTTCTCACTTGATTATGTCATTTAGGTAATTAACTGCAGACATCATGGAATGCTTTGATGTTCTCCTTTAATTACAGTGAGACTGGTATTTATAAGGAATGGATCCATTCCAATAGTGAGTCACCTAGTGAGGATCATCATCACTAGAATAGTTTGATCTGATTGACTATTTTGCTAACCACTTCTCAATGGTGTTAACCTGTTCTTTGTCACTCTTTAAGATTCAAATTTTTCATTTTTTAAATTTTTTTATATTGTATCTCAGAAAACCGATATTTCCTGATGAATTTGAATCGATTTCTAAAATGGATTTTGTATTGAAACAATAAGAAACAGATTTGTTTTATTTGGTCATTTGAAATTATAATTTTAACGCCCAAGAAATGTGTTTCCATTTTATAAAATGAGAAATTGAATGAAGATCAATTATATTTCCCTCTGGATGTTTTAATGATCTAGTCAAAATATCAGAGTTAAATGGATTATTTATTTATTTATATATACGTGTAGTGGGGGGAGATATTACTAATTATTAACAATGAGACTGGCCGATGAGTCCGAATGTGGGATCAGTTTTTTCTTTTTCTAGACAAACAGTTTATTTTTTCTAGGATTGTAAAACGTAAATAAAAAAATAATTCCAGAAATTTTGGACCCATTTTTCAAGTTTAAAAAAAAAAAAAAATAAATTTACAGCATAACAAAAGTATTTCAGTCTCGCATGACTTTTTTAACAAGTGATTGAAAATTGAGTGACAAAAAGTAAAACGTGTGGTGAAAACTCCCCAAAGAGGATTAAGGTCAACAATATCCTGCATTTTTCTGTCTTTCATCATTGTTGATTATAAATAGATTATAAGTCAGTTAGATTTTATTTCCGAAATTCTATTAACAATTGTTGGGTGTGGCCCTTTTTGCTAAATCTGTCCATCGATGAATGTTGGCCGTCATTTAATAATAAAAAAGAGTTTTAATGTTAGAACCTGTTTGTTACCATTATGATCATAAAAGGTTTTGTTTAGTTCATGATTTCATCTAACCACGTAAATTTAAGCGGGCTTTCATCACTCATAGTAAGAAAAACTGACATTTTGTATTACAAAGTAAAGAACATAGACTAATAGATTTTTTTTTAAAGATTAAAATATTTTAGTATCGGTTAGAGATAATAGTACCGTGTGATGGGTGAACGAAAGCATCTTTTGAAGTGGGGCACAAATCGACGCCCTTTCCAGTATTAATCAGCCAGGATTTGTAGATATCGAATAAGGTTTGATGAGAATATAATTTGCTAGCTTTAACACACTAATAATAAGTTGTGATATTAACTCTAACGTTGTGAACAATGAGGATTGGATTCATGCCTTTAAACATGTGTTTATACATATATGAAGATAAAAATGTATAATAATTAGGCACTTAGAATTTCTCACCTCGAATTCAACCCCCCCCCGCTCTAGTCTAAATTTATTTTTTTCTTAATACCGAATATAGTCATGTGTAGCCCACGTTTGAAGACTGACGTGAATTATCTATACATATATAAGGGCAGTTGGTGTGTATGTCCGGATAAACTTTTTTAAAAAATACAACATTTAACGACAAAATAAATATATATTCACATTAATATCACTGCTTCCTGCTTTTTGTGCCAAAATTATGAAGATTTTATTTATTTTCACAAAGATATCTAAAAATTAAAATAATAATAATGGATCTGGGAGGCTAACTTGCTAACCAT
>CM042168.1:7014892-7045570 GCA_023376005.1 Doryteuthis pealeii
CCCATTGACTGTTACTGATGGAAGCCTTTTTCAAATTGAGTCGGACCAAAAAGCTCTATGGATTCAAACAGAGGATTTAATTATTTAACCGACGATGGCTAGAACTGATGGTACTATCGTAATTCTTCAGTGCAACACGATTCCATTTTGTTTTAGAGACTCTTGCGTCTTCTTTTGGGTTAAAGGTCTAGTTTGAAAGAAGACCATAGATGTTGGACGCAGTGTTTCATCCTTGTTGTAAGAGTAGTCACGCCCCCCTCACTATTCGCACACTGATGACAACTAAAAAGCAGCGACAAGTTTATTAGAATTGGGATCTGTCATTCTTTCACGAAACGAAGAGAGGATTGATATGTAGACTGGCGGTCATAAAAGGCAGGTAAGTGAGGCGACTTTATGCGTAACGGTTAATCGTCGAGCATATTGACTGAGTCAAGATTTGGACAAAGCTGTTTGCACGGAATTTCATTGGAAAGGCATGAATCCAGATGGTTCCCAACTACGGATAGGGTGAATAGGTAGAGTAGACTGGGTTCTTTTCTTGATGCTTAGGCACCAGTTTAGGAGAAGGAAAGAATCTGAATTCTGACAACAGCTATTCTAGGGCTCCCGCTTAAAAAAGTTGCCTTGTGTCCAACCGATCCTTTGCATCACATTGGTGTTAATTATCCAAGGAGTGTAGAACATTAAACGTCACTTGAGAAAAACTAAAAAAAAAAAACGCACTGTGAACGAGTGATGTCCGACAGACTGTGCGGTGCTGACTGACTCTCTGTGAATGGGTCACGAGTCACGAAAGTGACTTACCGATATGACTTTTGGAACTTTTCCGTGTCTCGATGAACAAGCAGAGCTAAGTTTACACTGCATGAAGACCATCAACCGCGTTTGGACAAAGCCAAATGTCTAGAATCGGAGGCGACTACCATCAGATTGTGTAAATGCGGTAAATGTATGGCGAACTGTCTTCTGGACACCTTTATAGGTTGGGGCTTTTTAAAGAGAATTAAGGACCACCTAAAGTCCTCTTCGACGCCTGAATACAGAGCTCTCACACTGGTCTGCTTTTGCATCCGATTGAGACGGGCTGGAGAACGCAAATTATCAATCCAGACTGTATTGCGCCTTTGAGGTCGGACAAAAGTGGAGGTCAATTGTATATAGTGAGAAAGAAAGTATAACGTAATTAAGTTGCCGGGTCCCCGGATATCTAGCGATACCACGTACTGCGAGTCGACTGTGGGTTGGATTTGAGTCTGTATGTGTCATCAGTGTACGACTGACAGTCCTTACCCAAGAAACGGTTCAAAGAGCGCAAAGGGATGATGATTATGTATATATGATATAGTAGCTGGGTATAGTAGTAGTGAGGTAATATATAATAGAGTAAGCTATATACTATATATATATAAGATTAGAAATTTTTTTAAAAGGCCAGTCTGGAGCGCAATGTCAACTAATATGTTTAGAAATTAATGTTGTATGTTATTTAGTCCCGTTTCGTGTTCTGTGTTCAACATACTGGCAATGATTTTATCTCGAGACATGAGAACAGTTCTCGATCATCGAGGAGTTTGTTTATAGTAAGTTTTAAAGTACATGAAGGTGGGTTTTATACACACTTATAGAAGAATAAAACCCTTTATTTTCCACTAGTGCTGGCGAGGCTAAATTGTAGTAAACAATAAAATTATGACAAATATAATAATTGTATAAAGATTGATATGGTTCAGGTTAAGTCTCGGCAACCCGAGAACGCAAAACTCAAAGCGGACCTACAAACACCAACGGAAACGCACGGTAATGTACCGATTGAAAAAAACGTTTCAAATTTTGCTAGACGTTTTCAGCGTCTCAAACAACCAGGAGAGAGAGACGGCGGGGTATAGTAGTATTTTAGATGAAAAAAAGACAAAAGATAACTTTTAGCACTTGTAAATAAAGCTTCTGCACAACTCTGTGATGAATTCATTCTGAAGAATATTAAGTATGTTAATAAAAGAAAAAAAAAGAAAAAAAAGGTAAATAAACAATGAATTGTTCAACATAGGTGATTGTTAGGCAATTTTCCAACTGCCTTCAAAAAGACTTTCTGATCACACTTACGGCACAATTCTTTCAAACACACATTAAGAAGAGCCTTTATTTCAATATAATATGTATTATAATATACGAATACGTATTTATTGGCAGTATACTGCAATTAAAAAGTGAGCGTAATAAGCATATGCATGTGTAAAATAATTTTTTTGTTTTCTTAAAAATAAAAGGTAAGTGGTATCGTTCTAGTTAGATTTAATAAAAAATCTAAATTGATTCTTATCTCTTTTTTTCGTTCAATGCTCCTCAGAGAAAAAAGTCATTGAAAAAGATTGAATTGATGCGTTTTGTTTGGTTTTGGTTGTAGACGACGGGAATGTGGAGTCAAAGAAATGAGAAAAGGATATTTTGTTTCTCTAATAGGAAAGAAATTCCTAAATACTAAGGAAACTTACAAATTCATCAAGGGGGGGGGTACGAAAATTAACAGTCTCCCGTTAGTATAAGTTTTAAGGCGTTGAGTGCCAAGTAGGAAGTAACTGGATGGACTGGCTTCTGAACGCAAGGAAAGGTTGAGTGCGGGAGATAAACACAGGGACCAGATCTGTAGTTGTATACTGATAGTTAGTACTATAGATCAGCGGTAGTATATTATAGGTATATATATGTGTGTGTGTGTGTGGTGTGTGTGTGTGTGTGTGTGTCGTTTAAGTCTCGGAGTTACAGAATAATTTGAGCCCTACATGAGAACAAATGCTGACCCAGTATATATTTAACTCCCGGAGGTCTAAACACCCACCGCTCGCAATTGCATAAGCATATCCTAGGTTGAGTAAGAATTCAGTAAAAAGTCCTCTATCAGGGAAATTTTCATAGCGTCAGCGCGATACTTGTAACAAAGCATTAATATGATAGCGAGTAAACTAGAAAAGAAGAATTTAAAATAAAGCAATAAATGCGATAAAATTAAATAGGGGGAAAAAACAGAAAAGTAGAAGGATGTTGTGAGCGAGTATAAAAACTCAGCCATTCAACCAGAGCGGGTGATGAAACGAAAAATTAGCGAAAGATATTTATAGAGTTAATAACATAGAATCAATCTCTCAGTTAATCGCACACTTCTAACCACAAAATGTCTGTAATAAAATACTTATAATAGATAAGCTGTCTCCTGTATGGAAGTATAGATACGGAAATAAGATCAAAAGACACTAGACAACAAAATAATTTTAACAACCATGTAAATGTTAATACAAACTGAGGAAATGACAGGGCAGAACAACTGCAATTGCGGGAACCCAAGGCCATGTGTCCCAGTAAAAGGAAAGTGTTGACAAGGGTGTATTTACTTGCCATTGGTAAGTCTAACAGAAACCGGACATTCTAAAATTTTTATGTGGGTGGAACAAAATCAAATTTTTAAAAACACTCTTTTTCTAAAATTAAATTAAATACCGTCGCTACCACAGCATAGCTGATTTGGAATTTAAAGCATTAAAATATAGCACCTAGTGATTAAATGGGAATATGAATAAAGAAATGCAAAATACTTGCCCTAAGACTTAACGTGGTGAATTCTGCATCTCTCTCTATCGTGGTGTACAGAGAAAAGTTAGAGATATATTAGATTGCCAAGAAATAAGAAAGTGAAGTTATGAATAAAAAGGATGCAAGTACGTTCATAGGGAAATGCTGCAACAGAAGTTACCGTCATATCTGTATTGGAGAATTGAAAATATCGAAAGTGCTAGTGATTATCGGAGTAAGAGCTGATTCATTGTATTGTTTAATGAGGTGTCAATATGCAATTAGCTATTAAGGATTAATATATAGGATAGTATGATATGATACTTTGGCATTAATTATATTAAAAAAAAACGACTGGGCTCAATAGATGTTATCAGAAAAATTTCTAGAATTTTCGAAAAGTTCAAACAAGGTTAAGAAGGTAAGATAAAATGAGCACCTAAATAGAAGAGGACATGGGGACAGCAAGACGGATAGAGTATCTAAATTCTAAAGGAAGATAAGCGCTTAGGAGACAAGGTTATTGTTACTTTAGGAGGACATAGAAGTAGGAAATAATCGTGTTAAAGCCAGGGCGAGTATACTCGACAAGCATGTAGCCAGCGGATAGATTCCCTAGGTTCTCCTGGAGGGAATGTAGTACCTTGAACACAGAAACAGTGGTGAAGAGAGAAACAACTTTTCTACAGATAGTATTTATAATTTATGACTACCTTGTAAGAGCGATAATAGTATGTTAGTAGTAAATAAAGTTAAGTAGGTGCTGTTGGTTTGAGTATTGGGAGGAAGCTTGGAACAGATGGATGATAGTGCTTGATTTAGCGTGGCAAGTAAGAGCTGAATTCATTTCATTTGTTATAGGTGGTTACATAACAGTAGCTGACATGTCTCTGTGAATTCTGCTACCTGGCGTCGTTGTCTTTGAGAAGAAAAGTGGCTAACATGCTGACGTGGCACCAAGTTGGTACAACTGCACTTAAATATGTATCGTACACTCTAGTAACAGAATATAATATATATAGCTGATGATATAGTTATATTACATGAGCTTCAAGATATACGCTGAGTATGTGAAATGCTATATGATATCGTTACTTGAGTAGTGAGATGGTCTACTGTTGTTCAGGCTGCTTAGTTGCATGGAATGGCGTACAAAGGCATTTATTGCGTATGAAGGCTCACATATAAGGAATAGGAGCTGTTAACTTATTATAATAATAAACATAAAGTATAAGTTGAAGAGGATGGAAATGAACTGCCGACAGTGGATGAGATTAAGGAAAACAGGTGGATGAATGAAAACACGATCACAGATATTCCTTGTTAAGATGAGAAAACAATTGATAACGATATGGATTACATCAAGCGTGAACGTGCCTCTGAAGAAGATTTTGTAAATCTGGAGATTAAATATCATTGGATCAATATCACTATAGGTTTATTCTGGTGTATAAAGTCGTTTTCCTCTTAAAATAAATATTATAAGGTTCTTACATATCTATGTGTACTTAGGTTGACGAGGACACTACGCTAATAAAATTGAGTATGCTATGGATATGTTACAGGTATCTACATTTTGGGTAGCTACATTATCATAGTGTTAGATCTACGAGACCGTGGATGTGCAAAACCAGATATCGGCGTGGTGTCATGTGGTCACAGTCCGCTGCACCTAACCGACAGGGCTGTGCCATCATGCCTCAGCAAATACGAAGGGGATTTGAAACTGTTTTTTATACACACATCGCTTGGATGTAAAGGCCGTCATAAGCTGCTCCATCCTTATATAGGAGAAGGTTGCATTTACGCTTTTAGTTGGCGGTCAATCAGCGACAAACTCCCAAAGGAGTACTCAACCCATAGGGGTGAATGGCGGAACATAATATAATATGTATACATGATACTGAGGATTAGATTTGGGCGGAGAATTATGTGCTTAATTGAATCATACTAATTTGGAAAATTAAATTAGCTAGGAGTTGATAATGAATTAAGCGATATATCTGTTCATATGTAAGGCAGTAAACAAATCGAGAAAAAAGTCGCGATTCATCTGTATGTACATTTCGGCATTATGACTGACCCTCATCAGCAGAGTTATAGGACAGGTCGAAACTGCTAATAGTGTGTTCGAAGTCACAGCCAACAGACAGGGTGAAAGCCACAAATACGTCGCGTCACGATTGCCTAATTTGCAGTAAGTGGATGACAGGAGCAATGATATTATGCGAATGAAGTCATTGTCGGTAAAGTTCTCGAACTCGTACGCCGTCAAGAAAGATGAACTGAAAAAGTGATAAAAATCTATTCAGTTAAAATCGATTCTGGCATGATCAGTGAAATAATAAATAGATAGATGCATACTAGAGATTAGTATTAATTAGTATAATAATAATTCGGAATCAGTATGCTCATCATTGTGTATATACGTTAGTAGTAAGCTAGTACGACCGCAGATCTGCTTATCAAATTGTTATGTTCGTAACACCATTATTAACAGTGGTGCACGCGGTGAAGACATCTATTTCAGTATAGTTGGTCGTACTGATAAGGTAGAGGAGACAGGCTAGGAGTCAACACGAAATACTCGGGGGTGGAATTAGTATCTCTGTCGTAAAGGAAAGGAGACCAGGCAATTAATAAGAGTATTATAATCTGGGGGTTAATAGGTTTTTATTGGTGCATGTTAAATGGTTGTAGTATACAGAATGGTGTTTAACAGTAATGTCTGTAAAAGGAGATACAGACATCGTGTTTGAGCTGTATGCGAGAGTTCGCTGTAAGGGAAGAGTTCGTAAAAATGTATGCCAGAAGACGTCGCTCGGCGAGATAGTTGGGGTGTGAGTAGAGTTTGGTTTGAAACTTGAACTCGTGTCGTGTTGTCTTGAACGTTGGTTTCTGTGGTTGTTCTTTAGTTCCATCTGGTCCTTACGGCCTTTTAGGCCAAGACAGTGTTTTGTTGACCTTATCGGCTCCGTTGACTTGAAATGATTGTTCCCAGTTGTGTTCCCTTTGCCTGTCGGCTGATCTCTGTGTGGAATTTTACGGGTTCTAGCCCGTGGCGTCTGATTCCAGGAACTAATAGTGGGCAGATAAACCCACATTTCTGTAATGAGTTGTAGCTGCCATCTCTTGTGGGGCTAGCTTTCTGTACAGAGGAGGCTTGTATTCCAGAAACCATTAGATCATTGCTGAAAGTTATGCTGATAAACTCACACATGCTAGGGCAATATGTAGCGTTAACTCCTTATGCCATCAACCAAAGAAAGATGAGAAATGGAATCAAGTAGTAAATATCGGCGGGCAATCGTTTAAAGAGTACGATTCTGTGAAAGATGTGAAGAAATTCTGCCAACGTTTAAGTATCATAAATTGAAATTCAATTGTGTACAGGTGCTCACAGTCCACCACACTCTATAGCAAAGAGTCCTCGAATCGTCAAGGTACAGGACAAGAATATGAATGTATTAGTACAGGAACCTGACGAGAGTATTACAGTAGAATAGCATGTGTATGTGTTGCGCATGTGTGCATATGGTGTGTGGAGAGTGCGATACAGCTATACGTTCGGATCGGCGGACTGACAGGAATGCATGGAGGCTTTCAGAAACAGATTCAGTGGCTGTATGTGGCAGCCTACAACACGACGGGACAGATTTCACCTGCCATGGTTCTCTCGCTGTTCTGGCGGCGTGAAAAGAATGTTTGCCGAGAAGTCACACGGCGCTCGAAAGGTATGATTGTTGAGAACGAGAGTCGCCGTTACATTAAACATTCTTGTAAAAACAATAAACAGGTCACTTATCTGTTGTCTTGTGTGTAAACTGAGAGGGTTTTAATTTGCTGTCAATATTTGCGCACTGTAGACTCATCGAAGTGATGTGATCACTTGATTTGAATGTAAAGAGTCAGATTCTTTAATAAGGTTTTATACTCGGGACATAGAAAAGATCTTGATTGATAGTTATTTTTAATTAGTGAAAAACTGTGGATCGAAATATTCAGAATGCTGACACAAGTCATTTGATTTGAAATAGGAAAAGTACTTGACACTACGGACAATGAAAAAAAATTGTGTATTGAACATGTTTTTCTTAGTTTAAAAAAACTTTGAGTCGTCAACTTTGTTGATTGTTTGTTATTGTATTTTTCTTCTCTTTTTTTTCAAGCGTATGTTGATGCTGTTCGTGGTGTTAATGTGCTTGCAATCATCTTTCGTAATCGATTCCATTAGTTGTTCTGCCGCATCTAGTATGTATGTTGCCCGGGGTCATTTTTACCCCGGACGCATGATGACAGCTGCTGTAGCTCTCCTAATTTCTGGTAAGTTGTGTGTGTGTGTGTGTGTGTGTTGTGTGTGAGCACATGCGAGGAGAGATGAGAGAGAGAGAGAGAAGAGAGGAGAGAGAGAGATGAAGAGAAGAGAGAGCGATATAAGAGCTCTACCGGTTTTGTTTCTTTGTGTTCATTTGGGTTCTTCTGCGAACTAGATATGTAGTAGAACCGAGAGTCGAACGGAGGGACAGTGTGTATATACATTGTGTATTTATAAGAAATCGCCGATAAACGAGTTATAGATTTAGGAAATATATGATACGAATCAAGTGAAGTTATAATATGGGTTGAGGATCAAAGTTTTTTATTCCATATTGTTTGACGGTATACTGCTGAGGAGGGCACCACGAGCTTCTCGACGTTGGTGATAGTTGTTGCCACCACACGTAAGATTTGAAACGTGCAAATAAACGACTTGCAGACATTGCAGTGAGACTCACTCAAGTTGATTTGACGACGGTGTGAGTTTCTCTTATTGGTAGTATATTAGTGTATTTGATATGTTCATTTGTGTTAGGAAGATTGTTGTAAAGAATTCTTGAAATACTCAAAGGACATTCGATTCAATTTCATAGTGCTGTCTTTATTTGTATTGGCCTTTCGCAAGACTGATTATATCGGATCACACGTACGTATAGGCGAGCATGCTGATGACTACACCTAATCCGCTAGGCGGGAGATTATGCTGAATCTTTATTTAATATGGTAGTATGCAAGCTCTATCATTAGATAGAATGGTAGAGCTTGATACGTAGTTGTGGCGATTAAATTCTCGCAGTTAGTTATTTGGTTTATGATCCTATAAGGACTAACATAAGTCACGATAGGAGACACAGTCCTTGATGTGATAAGATTTTTAAGTATCGTACTTTCAGCCATTTAAATCTGACCGCTAACGCCAACCCCCTAACCCCGAGATTACTTCTTGTTCCTAGTGAGAGACGATAGTGGTCAATAAATTGAAATTAATTGTAGATCTCGAGTCAAAGGATGCATGCCACGCCCCTTAGTGAGATCATCGTTAAGAAGCTGTATAGCGAAAATAAGCCAATCTTTCTTGTCTTAATTTGCACATTACAAATCGCTGAGGATTCTTAGAGTGGATGATAATATGTGTATGCTTATAGAGTGGAGATGTTAGGTGGTGCTCGTGTATGTTATTCTGGTAAAATCATGGACACAAGTCCAGCAAGTGTATAGTAAACCTTAGTAATTGATGTGCGTCACATTCTCACGCTGTATGATGTCGTTGATTTTCTTGAAGACCACTCTCAAGTGTATTGTAATAGAGAATTGGTCATCCGATTACAGGATAGATCACATTACTTGTGATCCAAGAGTCTACGATACTAAGAATACATATATATTGAGCTGATTGTTACAGAGTGAAGCCAGGACTAGCTAATTAGCATTATTACATCCAGTAAAATTCAAGTTTGAGTTTTAATAAAGTATATCGCTGCGTATTTATATAGATTTCTAACTGTTTGGTTTGGTAAAACTTAAGTGAATATCGCGACGCAGAAAATCCCGGGGGAATAGAATATTAAAAGAATCCATTAACAAGAGAGGCAATAGACGGCAAGATTTCTATTTGCTTTACTAGTCCTAATGTATTTAGTTTCATTACTTAGTCTAATTTTGATATGTACTTTATTTACATTAAAAATTAACATAATACTTGCGACTCTCTTGTAAAATCGTTTTTACTTAATCTGCTGGTTCTGTCTGAGTTTTATTGTCTCATTAGCCTGTGTCTAATTTACTATTAGGATAATCGGGAGACAATTAAACGCTGAAATGACATCTGGCACCGCGGCTAGGGGACAGATATTTGTCGAGTGTAATATAGGAAAGCGGATAGGCTCTTATAATGAAACATTGTTGTATAATTATTCGTGTTTCTTGCTTTACTTCTTCGGAGATGTCTATATATCTGTTGTTGTGTTTATTATCGGTAAATAAACGAATCCAGAATGACGATCTGTGATTGCAACCAAAAAGCAAGCAGAAGTCATGGGAGCAACTCAATACGAAATAAAAATGGACAAGTTCGAGGTTTTGGGCTAGAGGGTTTCATTTATACGCTCTATTATGGAGACGATGACAAGAATGATGCTGTGCGTTAATGGGTGATGAAAATAGAATCTGTGTTGGCTACTTTATGTGTTTGGCGAGTCTCACGGACACACAAAGCAACATCACTTAGGCTACGACCAGAGATCGTGGTGAGCGACTCCTTCGCTGCGCTCACGAGCTCGTTTAGAGGTACCGTGAGACGTGAGTGCCTGCTACATATACATGACTATTAAGTAGTACGGGACATTTTAGTTGGATGATAAGACTATCGGTGACTAAGCATCTCAGTCGGTAGATTCCTTGGATAAGTGCATTGAACGTCTGTATAATCCGAGTTGTCTTAGTCATTCGGCTAAGAATCGAATTGGTCTGAATTGTGTGACGGTCGCCTTGTGCGCTTAATATGAAGGAGAACTCGGAGCGTGAAGTTCCGTATGGATAGGTATGCGCTTGGGGCTAGGTATCGGCTCCGGTTTGAGGACTTGGTGTGGCAACCATCATGAGTTTAAGTTGCCATGTATATTGGCGATGGGTGCATGGGAACTCGAGTCAGCGAACACGAGTAATCATGGTCTAGTGTCTGGCTCTTTATAGTGCATGGCGTGCTGGAACAGAAGTGGATATACCAAGAAATACTCCGGTGAGACGGGTTTGGAGCGAGCCGAGCTGGATCGTAGAATACAACCATTGGATGACTAGCGAGATTGTACAAGAACAGTCTTTTCGAGGATATGTTCTGGCACACTGAAGTCAGTGGCATGATGACACTTCAGTTAGCACCCAAGGCAGCGACACGTGTTCAGGTCTTCTTGGAAAAAATCTTCGTGTGCATGTGGAGCTATTCCAGTGTGAATGGTAACCAAGCACTGCTCCAACAACGTGCGTTGGTTTTTCAATTTCTGTGAGCAATGAATTGGCGGATCATGGCTGCTGCTTCCTCGCTAGACTCTTAGTCCAGGCATGTGGTCATCGACCTCTATTCGTTGGGCTAAGTCACGTAGACAAGAACCGTTCAGCAACGATGATACGAGTACGAGGCATTGCATGCTGGCTTAAATCTGAGGTTTAAAAGGTTGTGAATAGGGAGTGTATGTGGAGTCAAGAATTATGATACGATCTCGAGCAAGGTGCGCTAGTTGATAATTGGTTGATATGAGTGAATCATATTTATGTAGATTGTGATTGTACTATTAGATTATTATTATTAGCGTGTAGTTTAGGTATATTACTACTTCTTACAGTATAGTATAGGTATAGTGGGAAACATTTGAAACCTAATCAGTATCGTGTTATAGAACTGTCAGTGCTCAGTACACTCGACTTTCTCAAAATTGCTCGGAACATAGTCGATTTCAAAAAGGTCACGAGCTTCCAGCCTATCATTGGACTCGTAATCGCAACGGGCAGAAAAGTCTTTTATTTAAGCTTTACTTTGTTCAATATAGTGTCCATTGAGAGAGAGTTTGATACGACGTATTTAGAGACGGAAACCCGACTTGAACATCACCAACCATGGGGGCGACTATAATAGACTTTCCTCTATCGAATTGTAAGTACATCAGGGCGTTGCCGTCGTGTCTCCGTGATGTTGTCCCACAATTTTCGTTACATATATATAGGACTCCAACAAGTCGAGAGAGATACTCTAGAGATAGATTATAGTGTACATCCGAGGTAGTTTACTAGATAGTTTATAGATCATCGGACTACGCTTCGCGCGCTGTAGATCATGATGTATATGATAGTTAGTACTCGGCTCTAATTGGATGGCTAGTTAATAAGGATGTACGCATGTGCGTTCACAGTAGTTTATCAAGCGCTCCTTGTTCATGAATTGATTTACTCGTTTTAGGGGTAAAAAATTAAAAGAATTACGAGATGAACATGAAGCGGTGTGGGAATCGTTGTAGATAGATATTGTATCACTTGGTAATGCAACAAGCAATTAAGATAGGAAACAAGCAATTAGGAACTGACATTTAAAGTTTTTGTCAAATATGTACAAAGCAGTTTTTGAAAGAATAGAAATATATAATCAAACTACTTAAAATTAGGATTACAGTTTTTCTACTATTCTCTAAGCCTAGAGACGAATAAGCTACAGAGAGCGAATGAGTGTTGATGAGGAACAATGGATTTTGATATTGAGTGCTTGCGAGTCTGAATGGCGATTCGCGTCGAGGGTGAGATGACTTTATTGAGCTTAAGTGATACCAGATCGAGCGAAAACATTATCATACATAGTATAGGTAATAACGCGGCATATATACAGCGTAGTTTCTGATAACATGTAAGACTAACTATAGTACATGAAGTAGTATGTGATGAGGAGCAGTGATGTATAAGAGTAACCTCGGAGCGTAACGGTTGAAAACTAACTAGAGAGGAGTCACAGATGTTGACTCTTGAATTTGCCTTACTCACGTAGCTGTTTAAAAGGCCTGCTGATAATTAGGCTCATCAAGAAGTTAACCTTATAGTACTAATATAAGGTTGGTTACAATCATATATAAGGATGATAATCTTGTATAGAGGTAACTTAGGTAGTAGATTACTTCTGAAGTAATTAAAGTATAATTATTTTGAGGTGAGTTGTGCTAATAAGCATTCGATGTGTATGGACATATATAATTATGATGGATCATTATAGTCAAATTGATTTTCTTCATGAGCGGAGATTCGTCGAGAACAGAATAGGGAAGTGCTCGTGTGCCGAGTGCATTTAATGATTAAAAACATATTTATTTAAGTTTTTTTCTTTTTTTTTTATGTTTCATCATCGATTTCAGGGATTCACATCGCATCCACATGCTTCCCAGAGTTTGAAAAAACCATTTTTTTTGTTTATATAATTTAATTTTCTGAGAATGATTTTCAAACATCCCGCGAAACACAAGACGCAACACGGGAGTCGTAACGGAGTTTTTACCTATCTTGTGGCCGAGCGCGAAATTTTTTATCAACAGACGAGCGATTGGCGTATTCTTTGACATTAAAACCATTATCAACATGAGATTAACAGTGCACAGTTGAAGTTTAACAAATCGAGATGAAAGGAATTTAGAAAAACTTATTAAAATTTTTCATTACTTTCTTTTCTTAAGGTCACGCGTTATGCGCTTTTCTCTTGGAATTTTATGTATTATATTTTGTGATTACTAAAATTTAGAATATATTTTTTATATTGGTTTTATATTTAATTTCTATTTTAATTATTTAGTGTTATTATTTATTATCTTGCCATGATACGTTTATTCTTTTGTCTGTCTTCTATTTTATTATATTATTTTTTATTGTTTTTTTTTTATTTTTTTGTCTCATATTCACTTTTTATTATATTTGTCTGTGTGTGATGTCTTTTGTGTGTTGTATGTTGTTTGTTTTGTTTTTCTTTCTTTCTGTGGTCGTTCTAATCTTCTTTAATTATAGTATAATCTGTGTATATTGCATATTTATTGTTATTATATCTATATTATCATATATATATATCTTATATGGTTAATTTATTATTCTATGGTTCATTATGTCTTATTTCTGTTAAGAAGGTTTTTATTTGTTTATATTATGTAATTTATACTCTATTTTTTTTATATTATTATTGTCTGTGTGTTTCTTATGTTAATTTGTTCTTTGATATATCTCGATGGTTTGTTTCTTTTTTTGGCCCAAGACAGGCCTTTTTCTTACGGCATGCCCAGAAGTTTCTCCTGCTTTGAGCGCTCCTGGGAGATTGTTATTTTTTCTATCTTTTTATTTGATTTAATTCCAAAGTTTTATTTTATCCCCACCGTTGTCATTATCGGATGAAATGTCGTTAAAAAAACTTTGATTATATCATAAACAGTGAAACATTCGATCTAATCGTTCGTTAAAGTCCCAGTCTTGAACTAGAAACTTCCTCTCTACTATCGGTTTAGGATGAAACCGGTCCGATTAAATGAAGCAATGAGTAACCTATTTACCGATGTTTAGTGATCGATTTTGATTTTGTTGTCACACACACACACACGAGCACTCACTAAAGAGTATTACGGTATCTCAGAAGCGGAGCTATTATTTCTCCGATATGTGTAGGACAAAATTGCAGACAAAGAAAGAACAAACACGAAAAAGTTAATGCAGGACACATTGTCTATTGGACACAAAATTACATAATGTTTTGGCTAAATCTTCTATTGGTACGTTATGCATGAGAAGGACGTTATCTGTGGGTTAAGGCAGAGTTCTGTGAGTAAGGTGATAAGCAAGGGTATTTGTGTCGTGGCCGGTAGGTAAGATGGTTGATAAGGGACCGCTTCGTGCTCGGTAGTATTCCCTTCGGTCAGTTCAGTAAAGTGTCTATATGGTACCCGACCGTTTAACGTGAGATGCTGAACTCGGACACACCTGCAAGTCGAAGTGTGCTCTGTGAAGAATGACATCCCGCACGACGTCGCAAAGTACAACGGTCCATCTTAAGGACAGTGAGTCACGCTGTTAAGTGATGGAATGTAAGGTGTACAGAGGACCGGAACCTATGGTATCTAGCGCGACTAATCCTCATGCTACTGCCGTGAAGCTCTCCGTGAGAATGCATAGCGGATTTTCTAGGGATTATTTTGCGCATCAGTCACTGATAGGCGCTGATTGATTGGGATGAGGTCACGCGCGGCTCCTCCAGCTATAGCCACAGGGATGATAATCTTACTTAGAGAGAGATTTCACCAAGAAAGTAAACTCTTATAAACTACACTACTCCACGAGAGATAGTAAGATATGCGTCTTAAATGTTGGTGTAGCATGCTGTCGATCTTATAATGAAGTGCATGTCTCTTATCCACGAGGGAGTGTCATCTGTTATAGTGGGTGATCGTTCTCGCCAGTTTTGGCTCTGGATTCGTCCAGTATTTGAACTGGAGTTTTTTATATGGTATTTGTGGTCGGTGGCGCCTTAGCTTCGTTCTCTTTCATTGTCTTCCTCATTGCAGCACTGACCGGAAATCCGGTGAGTGGACAACTCATCTCCAATGCTCTCTACGTCGACAATAGGGAGAAGAAAAGTTATTTATCAGAAAAAAATGGACGACTAATCACGAGCCGCACAAATGAACGGACTTTTGAAATGAATATTTTTGTTTTATAGACTTCATCAGTTGAAATCTTCTGGAAATTGATATATAAGAATTGTCCGTCATAAATGCAGTTAAAAAAATCTGCTTCAATAAAAAGGGAAATCAAACAAAATGTTTAATAAATAAACACGAAAAAGAAAAAAAAAGAAAAAAAAGAAAAGAAAAACGAAAACAAAACAAAAAAACAAACAAAAAGCTCTGAGATGAGAAAAAAATGTAATCGAAACAAAGTTCAGTTTACATTTTTTTACGAAAGAGCGTGGCAATAATTAATGTTGAATTCAATATGTTAGAAATTTGTTTTTTATTAAAAAGAAAACCTTTATTTGAATTTTGACAGCAAAACTATTTTTTATGTCTAACATTAAAAAAATATGATATTTCAAAGCTGTGTTAATTTTTTTTTTGAAAGAGTGTTTGCAAAAATTAATTTTTATACCACCGCAAACGCGTTTTTTTCTTTTCCAATATGATTAATTTCTCATCTCAGAAATTATTCTAAGCAACTTCTCGATTACAGATTTTTCATATCATTTGAATTGGTCAATTTTTTAAACTCAACATTTAATGTTGATGAATTTCCTTATTAAAAAAGAATCAGTCGTATTATACAGAGTGTTTTTTTTTTTAAATAAATATTATACTTTCTACGGGGATTTATGATTATTATTGAGATATCGCCCTTTTTGAGCTAGTAATCCAAGCCTCCAGTCTGTCTCTAGTAAGCCTCCAATCGACAGAGATTTGCAGTCTTTCCTTATCATGTTGACCACTATCCATGTAGTGAAAGAGATTAAATGGTTTTTGGTCTTGTTCCGTTGTGGGCCACATTTTACCGGAAGTGCTGCTGCTTTTCCAACTCTGCTGGCAAGGTCTCTATATTAAAAGTGCACGATTCTCTTTATGTCTTATACCCAGATAATATGGGCACCTCCAGTGGTGTAAAATTAGCGAGCTAGATTCGCGATACCATTGTTAGTGAGTTCGATTCTCACTGGGTGCCTCAAATCTGGCCTTGTTCCACATTAAGCTAAGTTTAGTAAATAGCATATACAAGATAATATCCCACGTTCCTTTATGATATGATTTTAAAATCTTCAACTGGCCAGAAGCCTCGGCTTTTGATCCAGTGTGTAAGGTAAACATAAATTCTAGGCAGCGCCTATCCCCCTTGCCTAAAAGGGACAGGACCTGGTTAATTGCCCGGTGCTTGAGACACCCAAAAATGCGAAAGCGACGGGAATAGCGCGTTGTTTTTTGCTAGCTATCGTATAGCTCGGTTTGTGCGTGGCTCACCTACGTAAAAAAATTAAACTTCCGGCTAATCCGCTCTGGTGGGGTGGTGGGGGTGGCCTGGAAAGTAAACCTGTTCATCATCCCTATCAACACATTATTGGAATTCTTCCCCAGATGTTCTGTAATATCAGTTCTGCCTTCTTATAAATTCACAGAGAAAATTATGAACATATTTTTTAATCTCCTGTGAGAGATTCCAAGAATGTGTTGAAGGATGTTTGAACATTGTGGAGACTGTTTGAAATCCTATCAGAAAGCATACTCCCATAAAATTAACATTTTTTAAAAATTACCAGTACACTGATATTAATCTGACTATTGTCCTCATCTTGGTTGTTGGTTATAGTTCACAAACATCGGTCGTTGAACTCTCTGCCTTCTTTAAGTGTCTATTGTTTTAAACCTAAGGATTTCGAACCCCCCCCCTTTTAATCTACAAGATAAATTACTTTTGTGATGTCGCTTGGTGCCTCATCGATTGAACCAGAGTAATTGCACTTACCGAGTTAGAGACAATTACCTGGCGGTGATAAGTTCAATTCCAGGATCGGCTAGTGACAAATAATTTGATTCAATGGAAGAGAAAGAAAAAAACACACCACAAAGGCAATCTAAAGACGGAATAAAAAGTTCAGTTCAAAAGTACTAAAAGGGACACCTGAAGAGGTCGGAGGATACAACAGCCAAAATATTATGGAATATATAAAACCAAGACGAGACAATTGTCCGAGGACATCAGTTGTTATAATAATAATAATAATAAATAATAATAATAATAATAATAATATATTAATTATTATTATTATTATATTATTATTATTATAATAATAATATTAATAATAATAATAATATTATTATAATAATATTAATAATAAAAATGAAAATAAAAATAAATAAAAAAAACTAAATAAAAAAGAAGTTTGGATATCAGAGGAAGGATTGAAACCATTCAGAACACTGCACTGCTGCAATCTGCCAGAATACTCAGAAGAGTCCTGGACCTTGAGCGAGACTTTGCTGTCACTCAGACTCCAGTGAAAGACCATCAGCTAACACTGATGATGATGATAATAATAGATAATAATTCTTCACCTCGGGAATTCTAACAAAATGAATCTGTTGATTGAGATATTAAAAACACCAGGACGTCCCATCATTGTTTAATTGTAGCAAGCTATCTTGTAGAACCATTACTACTGAATAGCAAGTATACTTCGCAGGATCATCCTACCCGTTTGACCAATGCGGTTGCGTAAATTAACTATAATAATTATCATAATGTTCTTTTATTCAACTGAAAATATGAAAAATGGTGTTGTGCCATTTCATTTTGGGAAGACACTTCCAGAACTGATGAAATATCACGAATTTTTGATGTCTATTCTGACATGAGACACTTAGTATGCATTTATTCTCATACAACTTGACAAATAATCGAAGGGGACAATTACTTCGTTAGATTATTATTACTCATTTGTTTTTGTTTTTTATTCGTTACTTGTATTTTGTAAATTTCATCTGTGAAATTCTAGAAGAAAGATGATTAAAAAAAAAAAACGGATTGAATGATAATAGATAATTACGAAGTCAATTGTCCCCTCGATTAATTTTGTCAACGTGTATGAGAATAAATGCATACTAAGTTGTCATGTCAGAAATAGACATCAAAATTCGTGATATTTCATCAGTTCTGAAAAGTGTCTTCCAAATGAAATGCACAAACACCATTTTCAATATTTTCAGTTGAATAAAGAACATTATTGATAATTATTATAGTATTTTACCCAACCATGGTCACGGGTAGGATGATCCTGCGAAGATCAAAACTTGCTATTCAGTAGTAATGGTTCTACAAGACTAGCTTGCTAACAATTACAACATGATGGACGTCCTGGTGTTTTCTAATTATCTCAATCAACAGATTCATTTTGTTTTAGAATTCCGAGGTGAAGAATTATTATTATTATTATCATCATCATCAGTGTTAGCTGATGGTCTTTCACTGGAGTCTGAGTGACAGCAAGTCTCCTCAGGTCTCCAGGACTCTTCTGAGTATTCTGGCAGATTGCAGCAGTGCAGTGTTCTGAATGGTTCAATCTTCCTCTGCATATCCAAACTCTTTTTTTATTTATTTTTTTTTATTTATTTTTTATTTTCATTTATTATTAATATTATTAATATAATATTATTAATTATTATTAATATTATTATTAAAATAATAATAATAATAATAATAATAATAATAATATTATTATATTATATATTATTATATTATTATTATTATATATACACTGATGTCCTCGGACAATTGTCTCGTCTTGGTTATTATATTCATAATATTTTGGCTGTTGTATCCTCGACCTTCTTCAGGTGTCTTTTAGTATTTTGAACTGAACTTTTTTTTCCGTCTTTAGATTGCCTTTGTGGTGATGTTTTTTTCTTTCTCTTCCATTGAATCAAATTATATTTCACTAGCCGATCCTGGAATTGAACTTATCACCGCCAGGTAATTGTCTCTAACTCGTAAGTGGCAATATACTCTGGTTCAATCGATGAGGCGGACAAGCGACATCACAAAAGTAATTTATCCTTGATAGATTAAAACGGGGGGTTCAAATTCTTAGGTTTAAAACAATAGACACTTAAAGAAGCAGAAGAGTTCAACGACCGAAATGTTGTGAACTATAACAACAACCAAAGATGAGGACAATAGTCAGATTATATCAGTGTTACTGGGTAATTTTTAAAAAATGTTAATTTTATGGGAGTATCTTTCTGATAGGATTTCAAACAGTCTCCACATGTTCACCATCCTTCTCAACACATTCTTGGAATCTCTCACAGGTGATTAAAAAATGTTCATATTTTCTCTGTGAATTTATAAGAAAGGCAGAACTGATATTACAGAAACCATCTGGGGAAGATTCCAATAATGTGTTGATAGGGATGATGAACAGGTTTACTTTCCAGGCCACCCCCACCCCCCACACCAGAGCGGATTAGCCGTAAGTTATTTTTACGTAGGGAGCCACGCACAAACCGAAGCTCATACGATAGCTAATGCAAAAAAACGCGCTATTCCCGTCGGCGTTTCCATTTTGGGGTGTCTCAAGCACCG
Source organism: Doryteuthis pealeii (assembly GCA_023376005.1). Taxonomy (NCBI): domain Eukaryota; kingdom Metazoa; phylum Mollusca; class Cephalopoda; order Myopsida; family Loliginidae; genus Doryteuthis; species Doryteuthis pealeii. The sequence goes on from CM042168.1 coordinate 7,034,399, forward strand.
GGCAATTAACCAGGTCCTGTCCCTTTTAGGCAAGGGGATAGGCGCTGCCTAGAATTTAGTTTACCTTACACACTGGATCAAAAGCCGAGGCTTCTGGGCCAGTTGAAGATTTTAAAATCATATCATAAAGGAACTGTGGGATATTATCTTAGTATAGCTATTTACTAAACTTAGCTTAGATGTGGAACAAGGCCAGATTATGAGGCACCCAGTGAGAATCGAATTCACTAACAATGGTTCGCGAATCTAGCTCGCTAATATTTACACCACTGGAGGTGCCCATATTATCTGGGTATAAGACATAAAGAGAATCGTCACTTTTATATAGAGACCTTGCCAGCAGCAGTTGGAAAAGCAGCAGCAACTTCCGGTAAAATGTGGCCACAGACGGACAAGACAAAACCATTTAATCTCTTTCACTACATGGATAGTGTCAACATATAAGAAAGACTGCTAAATCTCTGTCGATTGGAGGCTTACTAGAGACCAGACTGGAGGCTTGGATTAACTAGGCTTCAAAAAGGGCGATAATCTCAATAATAATAATATAATCCCCGTAGAAAAGTAGTAATATTTATTTAAAAAAAAAAACACTCTGTATAATAAAGACTGATTCTTTTTTAATAAGAATTCATCAAACATTAAATGTTTGAGTTTAAAAATTGAATTCAATGATAGAAAATCTGTAATCGAGAAGTTGCTTAGAATAATTCTGAGATGAGAAATTATCAATATTGGAAAGAAAAAAAACGCCTTGCGGGTGGTATAAAAATTAATTTTTGCAACACTCTTTCAAAAAAAAAATTAACACAGCTTTGAAATATCATATTTTTTAATGTTAGACATAAAAAAATAGTTTTGCTGTCAAAATTCAAATAAAGGTTTTCTTTTTAATAAAAAACAAATTTCTAACAGTTGAATTCAAATTAATTATTGCCACGCTCTTTCGTAAAAAAATGTAAACAGAACTTTGTTTCGATTACATTTTTTTCTCATCTCAGAGCTTTTTGTTTGTTTTTTGTTTTGTTTCGTTTTTCTTTTCTTTTTTTTCTTTTTTTTTCTTTTTCGTGTTTATTTATTAAACATTTTGTTTGATTTCCCTTTTTATTGAAGCAGATTTTTTTAACTGCATTTATGACGGACAATTCTATAATCAATTTCCAGAAGATTTCAACTGATGAAGTCTATAAAAAAAAATATTCATTTCAAAAGTCCGTTCATTTGTGCGGCTCGTGATTAGTCGTCCATTTTTTCTGATAAATAACTTTTCTTCTCCCTATTGTCGACGTAGAGAGCATTGGAGATGAGTTGTCCACTCACCGGATTTCCGGTCAGTGCTGCAATGAGGAAGACAATGAAAGAGAACGAAGCTAAGGCGCCACCGACCACAACCATATAAAAAACTCCAGTTCAAATAACTGGACGAATCCAGAGCCAAACTGGCGTAGACGATCACACTTATAAAGATGCACACTCCTGTGAATAAAGAAAGAAATATATAATCGAAATAAAACATTTAAGATATTTAATATAGGAACAACTTAGAATAATATAAGAGTTGTGTTATTGGAAATTCCATAGTTAATTATATCCCCCTGTCGCTAGGGGGAGAATCGCCAACATCGTATGTTGGCGCCAAAACCAAAAACTTTACTTATCACGGAGCACCCAGTGAGGGTAGTCGCGTAAATAGTGGTCCCTACACTTCATTCATCACTTAACAGGGCTCACTTCTAAGGACCGTTGACCTGGGCGGGGGCATTTTTTCACAGCACACTTTCGAAGGCATTGTATCAGCATACGTTAAAAGGCGGGTACAATAGCACACTTACTGAATGACGAGAAACTACCGAGACGAAGCGTCTTATCAACATTTCCTACCGACGAACAGAATACCCTTGTTATCACCATTACTCCAAGAACTCTGCTTAACCCACAGATAAGTCTTGTAGCAAATACCAATGAAATTTGCCAAAACATTTATGTAATTTTTGTCAATACAAGTGTCTGCATTTACTTTCGTGTTTGTTCTTTCTTTGTCTGACAATTTGCCTACACCTACGGAGAAATAAGAGCTCCTTCGAAACCCGTAAATACTCTTAGTGTGTGTGTGTGTGTGTGTGTGAACAAAATAAATCGATACATAAACATCGGTAAATAGGTTACCTCATTGGGTCATTAATCCGGACCGGTTTCATCCTAACCGATAGTCAAGAGGAAGTTTCTAGTTCAAGACTGGGACTTACGAACGATAGATCGATTGTTCACGTTTATGAAAATCAAAAGTTTTTTAACGACATTTCATTCGATAATGACAACGGTGGGGATTAAAATAAAATTTGAATTAAATCAAATAAAAAATAGAAAAATAACAATCTCCCAGGAGCGCTCAGACAGGAAGAAACTTCTGGGCATGCGTAGAGAAAAAGGCCTGTCTTGGCGCCAAAAAGACCCCTCGGATATTCAAACACAGACCTTTACTGGGAACACACGCTATTAACTGGCTCTAATTCTTAATTAAAATTACCTCTCTTCAAGAAATAGCTATGAACCTAGAAATAAAGTTTTAACCTTAAAAGTATCTTTTGTCTTCGTCTCTTCTTTTCCATTCCGTAATTCTTTTACAGGTTGACGACCAACAGAAGGAAGAACCACACACACACACACACACACACACACACACACACACATTATATATATATATATTTGAAGGCGAAATAATGCAAATTTATGTTTAAAAACATATTTATTTAATTCTTTTATGTTCCCTTAATATTTTCAGGCTACGCCCATCTTCAGAGAGTTGAAAAATTTTTTTTTAAAATTTCATCTGTATTTGTTAAACTCAACTGTGATGTTAATCTGTTGAATGTTTTAATGTAAATGCAAACGTTCGGCAAAGATTGTAAAGTTCCGCTCGGCAAAGATAGTAAAACTCCGTTAGATCCCGTGCTGCGTCTTGTTTCGCGGGATGTTTTGAAAATCATTTCAGATATAAATATATAAAAAAAAAAATTTTTTTTCAACTCTCTGAAGATGGGCATAGCCTGAAAATATTAAGAAAACATAAAAAAAAAGAAGAAAAAAATTAAATAAATATGTTTTTAAACATAAATTTGCATTATTTCGCCTTCAAAAATATATTATCACATTTTAATTAATGCTTCTAACTCACTATAAAAATGATTTTTTTTTAAATATATATATATATATATATATATATATATATATATATATATTATATATTATATATATAAGGTTAAGTTAGTGAAGAAATCAAGTCAACGCCACTTGGTAACTGCCAGTTAGTTTTCAAAGTCTATTACTCTAATACATGCTCTATCAATATATATAATATATATATATATATATATATATATATATATATATATATATATATACTAGCAAAAGTTACCGGTCCATGACCAGACTAAAAATATTTTAACACCAGGTAGTAGGTGGTTAGAGAAATAAGAGAAAAATGTAATCCTTAACTTTTTAAGTGTTTTGAAATATAATTCTATTTTTCAAAAACTGTTTTGTACATATGACAAAAACTTAAATTCAGTTCCTAATTGCTTGTTTTTCTTAATTGCTTGTTGCATTAAAGTGATAAAAAAATATTAATCTAATTTATTTTATTTTTACCCCTAAAAAGTAACAATTAAAAGGAGCTATATTAAACATGTGTCCTTATATATATATATATATATATATTATATTATATATATATATATATATATAGAAGAAATGTGGACAAACACGAGATGTTACATTCGATGAAAGTTTATTATTAGTCGCCATGTTGATGTTCAAAGGTTTCGGTTTATATACAAACCTTCTTCAAGACAATATGAAACAAGTAAAGGATAAAAGATTTTTGTTGTTAAAAATATGATGGATGTTTTTGAATGAGTTGAGATTGGAAATATGTTGAAAAGGTTCATAACCGTACATTGATTAGCGTTCAAATGTTTTCCACTATATATATATATATATATATATATATATATAATATATATATATATATACTGGGTGCGATGAGTAAATTGTCACCATTTCAAACTTTTAATTTAACGCATGCACTTCGTCTATTTAAGGTTTTGTCTACTGTGTAGAAAATTAGAGACAAGTGGCTAGAGTCTGCGAGGAAAGCAGCACCATGACGCAATTCATTGCTCCAGAAATTTGAAAACAACACGTTGTAGTGCTTGGCATTCACACTGGAAGCTCCAATACGAAGATTTCAAAGTGTTTGGGTGTCAATTTGATGATAGTGCAGAGCATTCGAAAAGAGTTGTATGAGTCCAATGGTGTTTACGAAACTCGGCTCGTTCAGAAGCCTCAGTCTGATCATTCTGATGAGAAAAGAACTACCGAATTTGTTGCTGAGATTCAAATCATAATGGACAATGGTCCCAGCAAGTCAAACGGGTCTATAGCCAAGGATATAGGAATAGCTGAGTTTCTTATTAGGCAGGACGTCCATGGAGACCATTGATTTTTAGCGATTAAATGATATAATTCAATAATTAAGAATCTATTGGGTTATGTCATATATCTAAAAATGTTTATATATATATATGTGTGTGCGAGTACCTGTGTGTGTGTGTGTGTGTGTGTGTGTGTGTGTAAATATGCAAATTATTTACTTAAGCAAGCCTATTCTTGATGTCAATACGTAAAATGAAACCTGCAAATTATTGTCCATTTTTACTCGTATTGTTTCCTCTGATTTCTGTTGCTTTTTGTTGCAATCCACAGATCGTCATTCTGCGATCGTTTATTTACGATAAAAACAACAACAGATATAAAATGAAAGTAAAGAGCAAAAATGAATAATTAACAATGTTTCATTTAAGTATTTTTATTATTATAACGAGCAAATATATGCCCCCTCCGCCGGGTACAAGTATTTAAGTTTTAATGTATAAGATATTATATTAAATTAGAAAGGCTAATGAAACTAAATAAGAACACAGATAAAAAGATTTGAAACAGAGTGCAAGTATTTAAGTTTTAATGTAATAAAATATTATATCAAATTAGAAAGGCTAATGAAACTAAATAATAGGAAGTAAAGAATAAAATTGCCGTTATTTCTTCTTGTTAATGGATTTCTTTTAATATTTATCCCCGGGATTTTTGTTCATATTCATTAAGTTAAAACCAAACAGTTAGAAATCAATAATACCAAGCATATATTTATTAAAATCAAATTTTTAATATTAATATGCTAATTAGCCTATCCGTTCACTCTGTTAAAACGCTAATTGTATGTTATTAGTATGTAGATTTGGTCACAGTTATTAATAATGTAAAACAATTTTACTAATAATTGAGGTTTAAAAAATAAAATCATAGAGAATGTGACGCAAATTACTAGGATAATTGTGACTTGTGTAGTGATACAGATACACAACACAAAATCTCCATTATAATAAAATTATTCCATCTAAAATCCTTCAAGTTTGTGATCAATTAAAAAAAATTGGGTTATTTCCTATAAGTCTAACATGATCAAAGGGGGGGCACTCTTGACTGATAAATTATTTATTTATTGATCTACTAGGAAAAAAGAATACGGGGTTAGGGTTAGGGTTTAGGGTTAGTTTAATGGGAAAATGAATAAATAATTTATCAATCAAGAGTGGTTCCCCTTTGTTTATGTTAGACTTATAGGAAATAACCAAAACTTGAATTTATTGAAAATTAAAGTACATTAACTTATAGATTTGCATACTACATATTAAAAATGAATCAGAAATTCCGCTTAGGATTAGAGTGTAGTATCTGTGCCAGTAGTGATCATATAATCAGTTTGAAAGCCAATAAAATAAAACATATGGAAATGAAAATTCTTTGAAGGTTTCAAATTTAAATCTTCCTAAAAAAATAAATACAAAATAAAATATATAAAAAGAAAACAGTCGTCAAATACTTGAGTGAGTCAAAAGTTTTGCAATATTTTGGCACGTATTAATTTGTGGTGAATATATCACAAGATCGAGCGGTGCCTCACATTACAAAAATATTGAAAAACTTTTGACTCACCCTATATATATATATATATATATATTCTAAATTTAAATTTTAGATTTCTATAAATACAGATACAACGCTCTGAGCCTCGGCAGGTGGGTCGTACCACTGGCATAGTTGCAGAAGAACCAAATGAACACAAAAGAAACAAAACAGAGTCTCTCTCTCTCTCTCTCTCTCTCTCTCTCTCTCTCTCTCTCTCTCTCTCTCTCTCTCTCTCTCTCTCTCACACACACACACACACACACACACACACAACTTACCAGAAAGTAGGGAGAGTACAGCAGCTGTCATCATCGTCCGGCGGTAAAAATGACCCCCGGCAACATACATATAGATGGGCAGAACAACTAATGGAATCGATAGAAAGATGATTGCCAAGCACATTAAACCACGAACAGCATCAAAATACGCTTGAAAAAAAAAAGAGAAGAAAAATACAATAACAAACATCAAAAAGTGACGACTCAAAGTTTTTTTTAACTAAGAAAACAATTCAATACACAATTTTTTATGTCGTAGTGTAAGTATTTCATATTTCAAATCAAATGATTGTGTCAAGATTTGAATATTTCGATCAATTTTTCACTATTAAAAAAAATAATCAATAAATTTTTCATATGTCCCTAGATAAACTTATAAAGATTGATCTTTAATTCATCAAGTGATAAACTCGATGATAAATTGGCAAATATTGACAGCAATTAAACCTTTCAGTTTAAACAAGAAAAAATAATGATTTAATTTTTTTAAAGATGTTTAATTGACGGCGACTTTCAAATCTAACTTTCACGTGACTTTCGGAAACATTTTTTTCACGCGCAGAATTGCGGAGACATGGAATAAACTGCCCGCGTCTGTTGTAGGCTGCCAAAGCACTGAATCTTTCAAAGCCTCCATGCTTCCTGTAGTCCGCCGACACTATACCTGATGCCACTCTCCACACACATATGCACACATGCGCACACATACATGCATATTACTACTGTAAACTGTTCATGTTCCTGTCACTAATACATTATTCTGTGTACTTGACATGAGACTTTGATGAGTTGTGGTGCACCTGAGCACTGTACACAATAAATTTCATTATTATTATTATTAAACGTGGCAGAATTATTCTTCACATCGTTCACAGAATCGTATTTTAAACGATTGGATTTTATTACTTGTTCCATTTCATCTTTCTTTTTGATGGCATAAAAGTTAGACGAACATTTGCCAGCATTGGTGAGTTTATCAGCTAGACATTTCGCAATGATCTTAATGTTTCTGAATACAGCCTCCTGTACAAAAGCAGCCAAAAGAATGGAGATACATCACTTATCAGAAATTGGGTTATCTGCCCCTATTAGTTCCTGGAATCAGACGCCAGGGGCAGACCCCTAAAATTCCACAGAACAGGCCCGACAGGCAAAGGGAACACAACTGGGGAACAACATTTCAAGTAACGGCCGAATAAGGTCAACAAACACTGTCTTGGCACCTAAAGGGTAAGACCAGATGAACTAAAGGAACAACCACAGAACCAACTGCAGAGACAACACGACACGAGTTAAGTTTCTTAAACCTCTACATACCCAATATCTCCGCCGAGCGAACGTCTCTGGCAACCATTTACGAACTCTTACCCTTTAACGAACTCTCGCATACACTTCAAACACATGTTGTATCTCTTACAGACATTTAAACACCATTTGTATACTAACACATTTAACATTGCACCAATAAACTATTAACCCAATTATATACTCTATAATTGCCTTGTCTCCTTTCCTTTACGACAGAGATACTAATTCACCCCAGTATTTCTGTTACTCTAGCCTGTCTCCTCACTTTATCAGTACGACCAATACGAATAATGTCTTCACGGTGACCACTGTTAATAATGGTGTTAACTAAAATTTGATAAGGATCTGCGGTACTAGCTTGCTAACTATTACACAATGAGAATTATTATTATTATTATTATTATTATTATTATTATTCACATCATGCACAGAATCGTATTTTTAACGAATAGATTTTATCACTTTTTCCAGTTCATCTTTTTGATGGCGTAAGAGTTCGAGGAAACTTTACCGACATATTCATTCTATATATTGCTCTGTCCATCCACTTACTGAAATTAGGCACATCGAGCACTCATTGTGGTTCACCTGTATCTGTGTGTGATTCGAACACACCAAGCAGTTTCCTGTCTATAACTCTGCTGATGAGGCATAATATGCCGAAATGTACATACAGAGATCGACTTTTTCTCGATTTGTTTACGCCTTACATTTGAACAGATATATTCGCTTAATTCATTAATCATCAGCTAATTAATTTTCAAATTAGGTATGAATTCAATTAAGCACATATTCTCCCCCAAATATATATATATATGACTATATATATATGCTCCCCATCCCCCTAGGGTTGAGTACTCTTGGGGGATTTTCGCTGATGACCGCCAACTAAAAGCGTAAATGCAACACTCTCCTATATAAGGGATGGAGCACTCTATGACGGCCTTTACATCCAAAGCGATGTGTGTATAAAAACAGTTCAAATCCCCTTCGTATTCTGTGGGTGATGACAGCCTGGCGGTTAAGGTGACGGACTGACACTGAGCCGATTGGATTTCAATCCCGGTTGTAGGTAACTTATAAATGTAAATACAAATGTAAGATATGTACATATCTATTTATTAGGTGTTCCTTTGTCACCTAATAAATAGATATGTAAAACCTTTATATATTTATTTTAAAGAGAAAACAATTTATAACATAATCATAGCTGATATTGATCAATATTTCGATTTTACAAAAATCTTCTTCAGAGCCCGTTCAGCTATGATTATGTTATAAATTGTTTTCTCTTTAACAGCATTGTGTGGTGTTTTCATTCCATCTTGTTCATTATCATACTGTCGGATTCATTTCCTCTCTTTTAACTTATATTTATTTTATTATATTATATAACAGCTCTATTTTATATTGAGCACTCTACCAATAATATTGCCTTTGGTACGCCATTCCAGCAAAAGCTGAAACAGTGACCATCTCACACTATATATATATATATATATATATATATATATATATATATATATTTGTTATAGTGTACAATACATTTAAGGTGCCATTGTTACCATTGGTTTCCAGGTAGCATGTTAGCCACTTTTCTTCAAGACAACGCGCCACTTAAGAAATCCAGAGAATGTCACTATTGTATTGTACACTATAACAAATAAATAAATTCAGCTCTTACTCACGTAATCAAGCACTTCATTTTCAATTCTCCAATACTAACAAAGGACTACTAACTATATATATATATATATATATATATATATATATATATATATCTGTAGAAAAGTTTTTCTCTCTACCACGGTTTCTGTGTTCAAGGTACACCTTCCTCAGGAGAACTAAGGGAATCTATGTGGCTAATGTTGTATATACTCGCCTGGTTTAAGATTATCTTTATTCTATGTCTCCTAAAAGTAAAATAAACCTTTGTCTCTAAGGCTTATTCCTTTGAAGTTAGTACTCTATCCGTCTTGCTGTCCCCTATCCTCTTTATTTATTGCTCATTTTATTTACTTCTTACTTGTTTGAACTTTTGAAATTCTAGTTTTCTGATAAATCTATTGAGCCAGTTTTTTTTAATATATAATTAATGCAAGTATCATATTATATCTATATTAATCTTAGTAATACTATTGTATTGTACACTATAACAAATAAATAAATCCAGCTCTTACTCACGTAATCAAGCACTTCATTTTCAATTCTCCAATACGTTACGTAATCTGTGCCTGCATTTCCCTAGGAATTCATCCTTTTTATTCAATAATTCTTTCTTATTTTGGAATCTAATTATCTCTAACTTTTCTTGTAAACACAAGAAGCATGGATCAGTTAAGTCTTGGCAAGTATTTGATTTCTTTAATATTTCCCATTTAATACTAGGTGTTATATTTTAATGCTTTAAATTCCAAATCTAGCTAGCTGTGGTTGTTACATTTTTTTAAATTTAATATTAGAAAAAGAGTGTTTTTAAAATCTGATTTTGTTCCACCCACATAAAATTTAGTAATGTCCGGTTTATGTGTAGACGTTACCGATGCAAGGTAAATTACACCCTTTGTCAAACACTTTCCTTTTACTGGACACATGCCTGGGTTTCGGCAATTGCAGTTTTTCTGCCTGTCTTTTCCCTCATTTCTATTATTTACATGGTTGTTAATTATTTTGTTGTTGTGTCTTTTGATTATCCTATCTATACTCTCCATACAGGAGAAGCTAATCTTTAAGTTGTTCTTATTAAAGATTTTGTGTAGAATGTGGTTAACTGAGAAATGTTTATTTATTAAATTTATAAATATCTTTCCTATTTTTGTTATCACCTGTTGGTTGAATGGTGAGTTATACCACAAAATTCTTCTATTTCTGTTTTTTCCCCTATTTAATTTATCATTTTATTGCTTTTTTATTAAATTTCATTCTATTTCTAGTTTACTCACTATCATATAATGCTTTGTTACAAGTATCGCTGACGCTATTGAAAATTTCCTGATTAGAGGAATTTTTACTAATTCTGTACTCAACTAGGATTTTCTTAATGATTGAGGGTGGGTGGTTAGATCCGGGGTTAATATATATTGGGTCAGCATTTGGTTTCATTAGGGCTCAAAATTATCTGTAATGAGATTAAACACACACACACACACACACACACACATATATATATATATATATATATATATATTATTATATATATATATAATATACAACTACAGATTCTTGAGTTCCTGTTTATCTCCCGCACTCAACCTTTCCTGTGCGTTCAGAAGCAGTCCCATCAGTTACTCCTATTTGGCACCTCAAGCCTAAACTTATCTAACGGGGGGACTCGTAATTTTCGAACCCCCCTTATGATTTGTAAGTTTCTTAGTATTAGGAATTCTTTGTCCTATTGAGAAAAAAAAATCATTTTCTCATTGCTTTCTGACTATTCCATCGTCTACAACAAAACAAAACAAAACCACAATTCCATCTTTCAATGAATTTTTCTCTGAGGAGCATTGAACGAAAAAAAGATAAAATCATTTTAGATTTTAAATCTAACTAGGAATCTCTT
>CM042168.1:7045670-7050670 GCA_023376005.1 Doryteuthis pealeii
GATCGGCACGTGTGTTACGTCGGTCGTGGCCACGGCTATCCCGTCCAGTACGAGAGGAACCGCAGGATCGGAGCAACTGTTCGCGTGCTCGCTCAAACAAGCGGCGGTGCCAAGCTTCCTCCATGCGATAACGGCTGAAAGCCTCTAAGCCGGAACCGCGACCGATGTCGCCACGTTATTACGAAAGGCATCTCTTTTCACCCAACCAACGCCACGAATTCCCCCCGACCGCCGTGCAACCAACGCCGACAAAGGCATGTCTCCCGCCTATCATGTTTTGGTCCTCGCACGTTGAGTGAAAAGGACATATTTCTGAGCTCTGTTCGTGATGCAGAATAGAGACAATTAGTCTCCAACTTTCTCACCGTCTATTATAAATTGCCATGGAAGACACTGTAAATCTTTTATATCCAATTACATTTTGTTCGTTCATAGAACTTTATTGTACACTTATTTCGGGTTGCATCTTTGTTATATATTCAGGAGACTTCATTTTGTGTACACATAATTGTTTTCCCCCTGAAACATTCATAACCCCGAATATGGTAGGGTCAGCAGCAGAGATAGAATCACCATCTGGCCACAATAGGCTAGCTTAACTAATTTATATTTTCCCCGCACTCTCCGATGGGGCTGTAGAATATGCCGACTGCACTTCTGCAGAGGGATAAAGTTCTTGCAATGGTACCACCTAGATGGCGACCCATGATGCTTAAGGATGGAATCTTGATGGCTGAGCAATCCTGACATGCAACACTCAACTTTTGCCCTTTATATATATATATATATATATATATATATTTATTAAAATCAAATGGTTTAAAATCTACCCACTTAAGTTTCTCACAGTAGGAATATTCGTGCTAATGCAAGAAACTTACGTAGGTAGATTTTAAACCATTCAATTTTAATAATCTATTTAGCTCTTTATATTGAACACTTTAATTGGTTTTAGTGAAAAAATGACGAAGTAAAAATTGTATATTTATTTGCTTGGTGGATTTAATGGTAACTGCGCTATATATATATGTTTATTTATACAAACACTAAGCACAGATTTTTTTTACTAAGGAAAACTGTGAGATACCAGCAAAGACCACACTTTTTTTGTCTGAAAGGGGATAAAAAAATATTAACTTCTTATTTTCCATCAGAAAAGCTAAATGAAAATATAACCGTATATATCAATGATATTCAAAAAATTATTAAAAAATAATTAAGAAATAAAACAAATTAATAAAAAATAAAAGATAAAATTCAAATGAAAGATAATAAAAATAAAAAAGATAAAACAAGAATAATAATAAAAATAATCTTAAAAACAAAAGATTAAAATAAAACAAATATATATATAGGAAAATCATTTTTATTAATTTATGTATATTCATACATAGATAAGACATTTATGTTTTAACTTTTAAAATCCTGGTCAATGCTGGGTAGCTCTGCTAAAGTTTCCTCGAACTCTTACGCCATCAAAAAGATGAACTGGAAAAAAAGTGATAAAATCTATTCGTTAAAAATACGAATTCTGTGCATGATGTGAATAATAATAATAATAATAATAATATAATAATAATAATAATTCTCATTGTGTAATAGTTAGCAAGCTAGTACCGCAGATCCTTATCAAATTTTAGTTAACACCATTATTAACAGTGGTCACCGTGAAGACATTATTCGTATTGGTCGTACTGATAAAGTGAGGAGACAGGCTAGAGTAACAGAAATACTGGGTGAATAGTATCCTGTCGTAAAGGAAAGGAGACAAGGCAATTATAGAGTATATAATGGGTGTAATAGTTTATGGTGCAATGTTAAATGTGTTAGTATACAAATGGTGTTTAAATGTCTGTAAGAGATACAACATGTGTTGAAGTGTATGCGAGAGTTCGTTAAAGGTAAGAGTTCGTAAATGGTTGCCAGAGACGTTCGCTCGGCGGAGATATTGGGTATGTAGAGGTTTAGAAACTTAACTCGTGTCGTGTTGTCTCTGCAGTTGGTTCTGTGGTTGTTCCTTTAGTTCATCTGGTCTTACCCTTTAGGTGCCAAGACAGTGTTTGTTGACCTTATTCGCGTTACTTGAAATGTTGTTCCCAGTTGTGTTCCCTTTGCCTGTCGGGCCTGTTCTGTGGAATTTTAGGGGTCTGCCCCTGGCGTCTGATTCCAGGAACTAATAGGGCAGATAACCCATTTCTGATAAGTGATGTATCTCCATTCTTTGGCTGCTTTTGTACAGGAGGCTGTATTCAGAAACATTAAGATCATTGCGAAATGTCTAGCTGATAAAAATCACCAATGCTGGCAAATGTTCGTCTAACTTTTATGCCATCAAAAAGAAAGATGAAATGGAACAAGTATAAAATCCAATCGTTTAAAATACGATTCTGTGAACGATGTGAAGAATATTCTGCCACGTTTAATAATAATAATAATGAAATTTATTTGTGTACAGTGCTCAGGTGCACCCAAACTCATCAAAGTCTCATGTCAAGTACACAGAATAATGTATTAGTGACAGGAACATGAACAGTTTACAGTAGTAATATGCATGTATTGTGGCGCATGTGTGCATATGTGTGTGGAGAGTGGCATCAGGTATAAGTGTCGGCGGACTACAGGAAGCATGGAGGCTTTGAAAGATTCAGTGCTTTGGCAGCCTACAACAGACGCGGACAGTTTTATTCCATGTCTCCGCAATTCTGCGCGTGAAAAAAATGTTTCCGAAAGTCAGTGTGAAAGTTAGATTTGAAAGTCGCCGTCAATTAAACATCTTTAAAAAAATTAAAATCATTATTTTTTTTGTTTAAACTGAAAGGTTTAATTGCTGTCAATATTTGCCAATTTATCATCGAGTTTATCACTTGATGAATTAAAGATCAATCTTTATAAGTTTATCTAGGGACATATGAAAAATTTATTGATTATTTTTTTTAATAGTGAAAAATTGATCGAAATATTCAAATCTTGACACAATCATTTGATTTGAAATATGAAATACTTACACTACGACATAAAAAATTGTGTATTGAATTGTTTTCTTAGTTAAAAAAAACTTTGAGTCGTCACTTTTTGATGTTTGTTATTTCTTCTTTTTTTTTCAAGCGTATTTTGATGCTGTTCGTGGTTTAATGTGCTTGGCAATCATCTTTCTATCGATTCCATTAGTTGTTCTGCCCATCTATATGTTTTGCCGGGGGTCATTTTTACCGCCGGACGATGATGACAGCTGCTGTACTCTCCCTACTTTCTGGTAAGTTGTGTGTGTGGTGTGTGTGTGTGTGTGTGTGTGTGTGAGAGAGAGAGAGAGAGAGAGAGAGAGAGAGAGAGAGAGAGAGAGAGAGAGAGAGAGAGAGAGAGAGACTCTGTTTTTGTTTCTTTTGTGTTCATTTGGTTCTTCTGCAACTATGCCAGTGGTACGACCCACCTGCCGAGGCTCAGAGCGTTGTATCTGTATTTATAGAAATCTAAAATTTAAATTTAGAATATATATATTATATTATATATAGGGTGAGTCAAAAGTTTTTCAATATTTTTGTAATGTGAGGCACCGCGATCTTGTGATATATTCACCACAAATTAATACGTGCCAAATATTGCAAACTTTTGACTCACTCAAGTATTTGACGACTGTTTTCTTTTTATATATTTTATTTTGATTTTATTTTTTTAGGAAGATTTAAATTTGAAACCTTCAAAGAATTTTCATTTCCATATGTTTTTATTTTATTGGCTTTCAAACTGATTATATGATCACTACTGGCACAGATACTACACTCTATCCTAGGCGGAATTTCTGATTCATTTTTAATATGTAGTATGCAAATCTATAAGTTAATGTACTTTAATTTTCAATAAATTCAAGTTTTGGTTATTTCCTATAAGTCTAACATAAAAGGGGAACCACTCTTGATTGATAAAATTATTTATTCATTTTCCCATTAAACTAACCTAAACCCTAACCCTAACCCCGTATTCTTTTTTCCTAGTAGATCAATAAATAATAATTTATCAGTCAAGAGTGCCTCCCCCCTTTGATCATGTTAGACTTATAGGAAATAACCCAATTTTTTTTTTAATTGATCACAAACTTGAAGGATTTTAGATGGAATAATTTTATTATAATGGAGATTTTGTGTTGTATATCTGTATCACTACACAAGTCACAATTATCCTAGTAATTTGCGTCACATTCTCTATGATTTTATTTTTTTTAAACCTCAATTATTAGTAAAATGTTTTACATTATTAATAACTGTGACCAAATCTACATACTAATAACATACAATTAGCGTTTTAACAGAGTGAACGGATAGGCTAATTAGCATATTAATATTAAAAATTTGATTTTAATAAATATATGCTTGGTATTATTGATTTCTAACTGTTTGGTTTTAACTTAATGAATATGAACAAAAATCCCGGGGATAAATATTAAAAGAAATCCATTAACAAGAAGAAATAACGGCAATTTTATTCTTTACTTCCTATTATTTAGTTTCATTAGCCTTTCTAATTTGATATAATATTTTATTACATTAAAACTTAAATACTTGCACTCTGTTTCAAATCTTTTTATCTGTGTTCTTATTTAGTTTCATTAGCCTTTCTAATTTAATATAATATCTTATACATTAAAACTTAAATACTTGTACCCGGCGGAGGGGGCATATATTTTGCTCGTTTATAATATAAAAATACTTAAATGAAACATTGTTATTTATTCATTTTTGCTCTTTACTTTCATTTTATATCTGTTGTTGTTTTTATCGTAAATAAACGATCGCAGAATGACGATCTGTGGATTGCAACAAAAAGCAACAGAAATCAGAGGAAACAATACGAGTAAAAATGGACAATAATTTGCAGGTTTATTTTTACGTATTGACATCAAGAATAGGCTTGCTTAAGTAAATATTTGCATATTTAACACACACACACACACACAGGTACTCGCACACACATATATATATATAAACATTTTTAGATATATGACATAA
>CM042168.1:7053170-7085670 GCA_023376005.1 Doryteuthis pealeii
TCAGACAAAGAAAGAACAAACACGAAAGTAAATGCAGACACTTGTATTGACAAAAATTACATAAATGTTTTGGCAAATTTCATTGGTATTTGCTACAAGACTTATCTGTGGGTTAAGCAGAGTTCTTGGAGTAATGGTGATAACAAGGGTATTCTGTTCGTCGGTAGGAAATGTTGATAAGACGCTTCGTCTCGGTAGTTTCTCGTCATTCAGTAAGTGTGCTATTGTACCCGCCTTTTAACGTATGCTGATACAATGCCTTCGAAAGTGTGCTGTGAAAAAATGCCCCCGCCCAGGTCAACGGTCCTTAGAAGTGAGCCCTGTTAAGTGATGAATGAAGTGTAGGGACCACTATTTACGCGACTACCCTCACTGGGTGCTCCGTGATAAGTAAAGTTTTTGGTTTTGGCGCCAACATACGATGTTGGCGATTCTCCCCCTAGCGACAGGGGGATATAATTAACTATGGAATTTCCAATAACACAACTCTTATATTATTCTAAGTTGTTCCTATATTAAATATCTTAAATGTTTTATTTTCGATTATATTTCTTTCTTTATTCACAGGAGTGTGCATCTTTATAAGTGTGATCGTCTACGCCAGTTTGGCTCTGGATTCGTCCAGTTATTTGAACTGGAGTTTTTATATGGTTGTGGTCGGTGGCGCCTTAGCTTCGTTCTCTTTCATTGTCTTCCTCATTGCAGCACTGACCGGAAATCCGGTGAGTGGACAACTCATCTCCAATGCTCTCTACGTCGACAATAGGGAGAAGAAAAGTTATTTATCAGAAAAAATGGACGACTAATCACGAGCCGCACAAATGAACGGACTTTTGAAATGAATATTTTTTTTTATAGACTTCATCAGTTGAAATCTTCTGGAAATTGATTATAGAATTGTCCGTCATAAATGCAGTTAAAAAAATCTGCTTCAATAAAAAGGGAAATCAAACAAAATGTTTAATAAATAAACACGAAAAAGAAAAAAAAAGAAAAAGAAAAGAAAACGAAACAAAACAAAACAAACAAAAGCTCTGAGATGAGAAAAAATGTAATCGAAACAAAGTTCAGTTTACATTTTTTTACGAAAGAGCGTGGGCAATAATTAATTTGAATTCAACTGTTAGAAATTTGTTTTTATTAAAAAGAAAACCTTTATTGAATTTTGACAGCAAAACTATTTTTTTATGTCTAACATTAAAAAATATGATATTTCAAAGCTGTGTTAATTTTTTTTTTGAAAGAGTGTTGCAAAAATTAATTTTTATACCACCCGCAAGGCGTTTTTTTTCTTTCCAATATTGATAATTTCTCATCTCAGAATTATTCTAAGCAACTTCTCGATTACAGATTTTCTATCATTGAATTCAATTTTTAAACTCAAACATTTAATGTTTGATGAATTCTTATTAAAAAAGAATCAGTCTTTATTATACAGAGTGTTTTTTTTTTTAAATAAATATTACTACTTTTCTACGGGGATTATATTATTATTATTGAGATTATCGCCCTTTTTGAAGCCTAGTTAATCCAAGCCTCCAGTCTGGTCTCTAGTAAGCCTCCAATCGACAGAGATTTAGCAGTCTTTCCTTATATGTTGACACTATCCATGTAGTGAAAGAGATTAAATGGTTTTTGTCTTGTCCGTCTGTGGGCCACATTTTACCGGAAGTTGCTGCTGCTTTTCCAACTGCTGCTGGCAAGGTCTCTATATAAAAGTGACGATTCTCTTTATGTCTTATACCCAGATAATATGGGCACCTCCAGTGGTGTAAATATTAGCGAGCTAGATTCGCGAACCATTGTTAGTGAGTTCGATTCTCACTGGGTGCCTCATAATCTGGCCTTGTTCCACATCTAAGCTAAGTTTAGTAAATAGCTATACTAAGATAATATCCCACAGTTCCTTTATGATATGATTTTAAAATCTTCAACTGGCCCAGAAGCCTCGGCTTTTGATCCAGTGTGTAAGGTAAACTAAATTCTAGGCAGCGCCTATCCCCTTGCCTAAAAGGGACAGGACCTGGTTAATTGCCCGGTGCTTGAGACACCCCAAAATGGAAACGCCGACGGGAATAGCGCGTTTTTTTTTGCATTAGCTATCGTATGAGCTTCGGTTTGTGCGTGGCTCCCTACGTAAAAATAACTTACGGCTAATCCGCTCTGGTGTGGGGGGTGGGGGTGGCCTGGAAAGTAAACCTGTTCATCATCCCTATCAACACATTATTGGAATCTTCCCCAGATGGTTTCTGTAATATCAGTTCTGCCTTTCTTATAAATTCACAGAGAAAATATGAACATTTTTTTAATCACCTGTGAGAGATTCCAAGAATGTGTTGAGAAGGATGGTGAACATGTGGAGACTGTTTGAAATCCTATCAGAAAGATACTCCCATAAAATTAACATTTTTTAAAAATTACCCAGTACACTGATATAATCTGACTATTGTCCTCATCTTGGTTGTTGTTATAGTCACAACATTTCGGTCGTTGAACTCTTCTGCCTTCTTTAAGTGTCTATTGTTTTAAACCTAAGAATTTCGACCCCCCCCCCTTTTAATCTACAAGGATAAATTACTTTTGTGATGTCGCTTGTCCGCCTCATCGATTGAACCAGAGTATATTGCACTTACCGAGTTAGAGACAATTACCTGGCGGTGATAAGTTCAATTCCAGGATCGGCTAGTGAAATATAATTTGATTCAATGGAAGAGAAAGAAAAAAACATCACCACAAAGGCAATCTAAAGACGGAATAAAAAGTTCAGTTCAAAATACTAAAAGACACCTGAAGAAGGTCGGAGGATACAACAGCCAAAATATTATGAATATAATAACAACCAAGACGAGACAATTGTCCGAGGACATCAGTGTATAATAATAATAATAATAATAATAATAATAATAATAATATTATTATTATTATTATTATTATTATTATTATTATTAATAATAATATTAATAATAATAATAATATTATTATTAATAATATTAATAATAAAAATGAAAATAAAAATAAATAAAAAAAAAATAAATAAAAAAAAGAAGTTTGGATATCAGAGGAAGGATTGAAACCATTCAGAACACTGCACTGCTGCAATCTGCCAGAATACTCAGAAGAGTCCTGGAGACCTGAGGAGACTTGCTGTCACTCAGACTCCAGTGAAAGACCATCAGCTAACACTGATGATGATGATAATAATAATAATAATTCTTCACCTCGGAAATTCTAACAAAATGAATCTGTTGATTGAGATATTAGAAAACACCAGGACGTCCCATCATGTTGTAATTGTTAGCAAGCTAGTCTTGTAGAACCATTACTACTGAATAGCAAGTTTGATCTTCGCAGGATCATCCTACCCGTGACCAATGGGTTGGGTAAATAACTATAATAATTATCATAATGTTCTTTTATTCAACTGAAAATATTGAAAATGGTGTTGTGCATTTCATTTTGGAAGACACTTTCCAGAACTGATGAAATATCACGAATTTTTGATGTCTATTCTGACATGACAACTTAGTATGCATTTATTCTCATACACTTGACAAATTAATCGAAGGGGACAATTACTTCGTAGATTATCTATTACTCATTTGTTTTTGTTTTTTATCGTTATTTATTTTGTAAATTTCATTGTGAAATTTCTGAAGAAAGATATTAAAAAAAAAAAACGGTTGAATGAATCAGTCATTATTGTTATATGCAATCTGGTATAAATTTGGTCCGATTTATTTCATTTATAAATCAAGTTTGATGATACCAGTAGGTCGAAATAAATTTATTGCTTGAATTTTTAATAAGTGTTTCATAACCTTGCTGATGAAACCTAATAGATCGAAATGTATATATATATATATATATATATATATATATATATATATATATATAATATATATATATATATATTTATTTACTGGACTGCATACGCTGACAAAAACAATATGTTGAAAATTCAGAATGGATATTTTAATTTAGATTAAACAAATATAGACACAGAATCAGATCAATGGATCACAGTAAACTAAAATAGTTATTTAGTAAACTTAGCTTAGATGTGGCACAAGGCCAGGTTGTGGGGCGCCCAGTAAACTAACATATGCAGAACAATACTTCTGCTCAAACGGTCACGATTTTAACAGAGGAGCTAAATTCACCAGATAGAAAGAATGAAAAAAACAAAAAAAATAAAACATCAACATAAAAATAGTAATCGAACAGAAAGAAGATAAATGGTTAAACAATAAAAAAAATCTAAAATCTATTTTGACTTAATATAAAACTTAATTACCTGGCCTCATAATAAAATGTTGTTGTCACAACCACCTTTATAAACAAATACATAAATCACAAGTCACCCACATCAAACTTGAAACGAATTAATCTCAAATTAAGAAGAAGAAAAAAATACTCATTAGCCAGGTGCCTTCACCACAGAGTCATATGTACATATAAAAAAGAGTTTAAAAGTAATTTAACCAGAAGATGGTTTAAACTCAACAAATGGATGTGCCACGTTACCAGTACAGTTTCGTCGCATTGTTGGGGCATATCAGCTACTTTGAAAACCTTAAAAAATATTTATAAAAACATTTTTTCACAAAACCGTTTTCTTCTGACGATGACCTAAGGTTGAAACTAGTTGAGAAAAATAAAAAAAATCAATAATATAAAATTAATATTCTTATTTCTCTGATCATTTTTGTTAATCTGTCTCTCATTAATAAATAACACATATTTATATATGTACGTATATACAAAGAATAAATATGAATGAATATATAAAGAATGCATATATATATATATACATATGTATTATATATATATATATATAATATATATATATATATATATATATATATATATATATAAAGAATACATATATATGCACATACACATATATAACTAACGCCCCACCCCCACACATATATATATAAATATATGTTCGGCGAAATAAACAGTAGAAAATGCCGAAATAAACTCTCGTTTCTTCTAATTTCATTTAAATCTGTTGTTGAATTCTTACGATCATATAAAATGTTCATCATTTCTTAATTTACTCATTTGTAACATTTCTTAAATATTTCTAATGATTATTTTAATAAAAACAAAATTTATAGTTTTTTATATGTAATCCGGGCTAAGGGAAGTAACTTTGTAAAAGTTATCTCCCTTGAAAATTTTGACCTATTAATGAAAGTTATACTCTTTTTAAAAATGTCTATTTTTATGTTAAATTTTCTCGTAAATTTTCGCTTTCTGTTTTTATAGTATGGAAAATTTGTTCTCCATTCCTTTCAAGACAGAACAAAATATAAAAAAAACCCCAAAACAACGCTGCTTAGTAATTCTCTAACAATAGTTTTCACACCCACCCTCACTACAATTATTGAATTTGTATTACTCCTAATTTTATTGTTCCCTCTTCCGTATGTTTTCACTAAAAA
Source organism: Doryteuthis pealeii (assembly GCA_023376005.1). Lineage (NCBI taxonomy): Eukaryota > Metazoa > Mollusca > Cephalopoda > Myopsida > Loliginidae > Doryteuthis > Doryteuthis pealeii. Next base: position 7,058,621 of record CM042168.1, read on the forward strand.
TAAATAAATAAAAAAAACAAATAAAGATAAACAAATAAATAAATAAACAAAATACCCCCAAGCCGAAAACACTGAGATGTTGGGGCAGATTGTAGGCAGAATAACTCAAAACAAATGAAAAGAAGATCCTTGCACTAAAATGGATTCCATATCCAGATAAGGAGGAGATATCTTTGGAATCTTTGTGGAATGTCATCTGTATCAAGTATAACCAGGGTAAAGCCCCATCATTCAACACAGTTACTGGAGTGAAGAACTCTCATGGGGTCAAATAATGATAGAGTTGGAAATCAGAGGAAGAATTGACACCATCCAAACAACAGCATTGTTAAGATCGGCTAGAATACTCAGAAGTGTGCAGGAGATCCGATGAGACTTGCTGTCCCTTGTCCTCCAGTAAATCAATATGGGCATGAAAAACTCTCATTGAGTCAAACGATAAAATAAAAGTTTATCCTGATATTCTATATATTTGATAAATGTTTTTATAAAAAAAGAAAAAAGGAAAAAAAGAAAACAAACTTTGAAAATCTTTTTCAAAATTTTTCTTATTTATTTCTTGATTTTTATTTTTATTTTTATTTTTTTGGGCGAAAATATTTTTACTAATCTCTACATTCATTTACTTTTATTGTATTAAAATATTTTTTATCAAATTATTTTTTGGTGAATAAAATGCAAATAAAGTGAAAACGATTTGTTTTGAATGTTGTTTTTTAAAAATTTTTTATTAAACATAATATTGATCTAATAATGATGAAAAAAATAATACAAACAGCAATGCACTGGATAATTTTGCTCCCTCTCCTCTTATATAGAACTTAGTAAAATAAAGTGTATTTGTTGTAATAAATAAAGAGGTAGTGTAGCTGTGGCATTATCGGAATGTAGGCAGAGTTTAACACCGCTTAAATCAGGTATTCTCAAACATTTTATTGGATACACCCCTTCAAACCAAAATTTACTTTACATTCAATTCAAAATAAATTATTAGAATCGTTAGGGAAGGTAATCTCCTATAACGATTTGGATACAGGATACTCACTATCGCAAAGCAGAGACAGATAACACAAGAACGTGGATGCTTGATGAACACATTACATGGTATATAGTTGAACTCTTATCCACACTCATCCTATTGTCGGTGAGAAAAATAAAACAAATATTTTTATATGTTAAACATATTTTTTGTTATTTTTGTTATTCCTACATCTTGGGATATAAAAAGAATTTTGCCGACAATTTTTTCTTAGTTTCACTGAATGCCATGATGAGAAAGATTGATTTTTAGAAATATTTTCGCTTTCAAGATGATTTTTTTTTTTTTTTACTTAATACAGAAAAATAATTATGATTATAAATTATTGACGCATATAACATGACACACACCCACACCAAAAATATCTGAAATGATTTAACGAGTGAAGATTTGGATCTTCGTCAGAGCGGGATTTTTCGTTAATAATAATTCAATTTTAATTTTATCTATAAAAAATCTGTTCAATTTCAGGCATTGTATTCTAATTTGACTTTCTTATTATCTTTAAAACTCTATTTTCATTCTTCTTGTTCGATAATCTTTTTTCTAAAGAAATCTCATAACCTAATATTAAAAGATATTTTTAGAATTCAGAGTTTTTATTAAATAATTTGTTTAAAACATAAAAATTAAAGTAAAGACGTCGGGATGGCTTAAAGTTGGTATCAGCCAATCAGCGAGGGAGTCTATACCCTTTTCACTAGCGCTAGACCAAGGAGATTGTTTTTGCGCCAGCTCCTTACTTTAACGCACAGATCCCTGTGCTAGTCACACGCTGATTTGGCGAGGGCCGGTATCGAACTAGGAACCTTGTGGTTTCTAGCCGAACATTCTACCGACTGAGCTAACCAAACCCTATAATTGTTTTTAAATATTTTCATTCGTGAAAATAGGATTTGTGGAGGATTTTATTTCCAAAAGTAATGCTTATTAAACCCAGAGTTTTAAAAGGGTTATAAACAGTAGTTAAGAGAGAGAGAGAGAGAGAGAGAGAGAGAGAGAGAGAGAGAGAGAGAGAGAGAGAGAGAGAGAGAGAGAGAGAGGGAGTTTTCTCTAAATTTTTTGAGGAGACCTACGTCAGAATCTGGGTTGAGTGTTTGAAGGGGACAGACGGAAGAGGCTTTCTGTCCCCCAAGCCATTTTAACTTGGGTTTGAAATAAACAACGTCATGTGTTCGCTATTAAAAACTATCAACGGCGCAAGACAAGACATCCCCAAAAGAACCCAAGCCGTTCCAGACCCAAAGAACAGAGAAAATGCTAGCACAACAACAGATCCAGAATACCAGCAACTTCGTTACAGAATAGCAGAGATCAAAGCAGATCCAGTTCAGAGGTAGGTAGAACAGTATAAGTATAGAAACTAAATTCTCCTGGACGTTACGTCACATATCGAAACTAATGACCCTACATACGCACATCTTTTGAAGAAAAAAAAAGCAACAACTGTTTATTACTACAATGAATTTACTATTTCTCTGGGCTGTTAAGTAGACCTAGCATAGAAATGAATACAATATGGGAACCCATAATTAAGAAGGCTAGATCAGACTGAGGGACCCCCCCCAAAAAAAAAACAACAAAAAAACAATATGAGTCTAGGTGAAAAAATCAGACATAAGTAAGAGTAATGAGTAAAGAGTAATAAGTAATGAGAACAGGATACCCACGTGTAATAAATAAAGGGTTAGGTTCAAAGTTCCGTGATGGCTCCCGATTACGACAAAAAGGTTCCCGAGTCCAAAAAGAAGGTTCCCGAGTCCGAGAAGGTTCCCGAGTCCGACAAGAAATACCTGAAGAAGGCTGGAGGGCATATCGGCCAAAACGTTGTACAAATAACAATGAAGATGAGGACAATAGTCCGAATAACGCAGATAATACTAATCATCAAGTCTCATCTCAAACATTCAGAGAAATAGTGTAGATAACAATAATGATGAGGACAATAGTCCGAATAACGCAGATAATACTAATGAATTTACTGTATAAAATCGATACAAAGAGGTGAAAAAATTATTCAAATGTTCAATATTAAAAGGTTGAAAGATTTTACAGATGATATACCCTGCGGATTTATCTTGAATCGATTTATCCCGTTAATTCATCCACACGTGACCTGGTTCAAATTGTAGTAGCAGTTACATTAGGGTGTGTTGGCTTTATGCTTTGTGGAAGCTTCGTGGCTTGGAGGGACAAGGATATACTGTTAGGGACACCGTCTTGTGCTGTTGTCACAAAGCTATACCCATGTGACGTGTTGGGCTGCTAGTGGCAAAAGGGAGGGAATTTTGAGGATACTTCAGTTATATAGGGGATGTCAAGTGACCCCAATCTGAGTCGCGATTGGACTATTTGGTCGTTCTGCGTTCATCCGATAAATTCCAATCGATTATAGATCTGTCATTATTGACTCCAAAAAGATCCGGATCATTTCAGTCAGAGTCAGATCATTCATCGTTCATTTAAATGTCCCGTATATTTTGAACGTGTCGTAGGTGAACGACACATCACCCATGACTATCACATCCAATTAGGCATTCTACTTGATGTACTCTACCTGGCAAGTAGTCTACATAATCCAGTGATTTATTTTTGTCCTGTTATAAAGGGATTTATAAATGCAAATTAGTAAATTCTCTCCCCTCGGGATCCCCTATAATTTTATTCAACTTACCAACATTTTATTCGTATTCAGGGATTTATATGAACCGCTTTGAGAAGCTCAGATGCTAGGTATACGATATCTGGCAACTCGTCTAGATGATAACAGTAATTCTTGATCTCGTATTATAAAGGGATTCATAAATGCAGACTGGTAAATTTACCCCCTGTAGATACGTATGCTTTCATTCACTCAGCCAAAATTTTATTCACACCAAGAAATTTCTATGGACCACTTTGAGAAGCTCCCTTCTAAATGATAGCGGGAATTAGAAAGATGGGGTAGTTTTCTCTATGGTAACAACAAATACATTTTTTCTCGGGCAACAGTTCCAAAGATGTACCAAAAAATGTGAATTCCATAAAAATATCAGTGGTGCGTGAAAACAGCGAGATTCCTCAGGTGAGAAAAAAAAATTGGGAAGGTTGACTGCCTGGCAATTGGTATTTGAATCAGAACATATCTCATTTCAATGCTTCTGCCGCTTTAGGCGAGAGAACTTGACCGGGGAATATTTGCACAGTATTGCTTAATTAGAGGCGTCTAGGTTCTTCAGGTAGACGGTTGTGGGTGGAGGAGACGATAAGGACATGGATTTACTTTCTTATCAAGGTGTTGTGCAAGCAAGTAGGTATTTAGGTATTTACTGCATATCTCACGTATACGGGTGTGACACAAGGTCTTTTGATGTGGGCCCACCCACGAGACGAAGCTCATGTAATGGTAGTGTCGCGTTCACTACAACGCTCCAAATTACTCGCTTCACTACTCGCCGCTTCTTCTCTCAGACTTCCAGCTTAACTGGGTCAGGCCAGCGGCCAGCACCCAGGCCAAATTTCGAAACAGGCTCAAGTTCGCCCCAAAGACCTCTGCCGTTAATGGTCCGAATACCCACATTCCTGCACGAATGTGCGTTTTCGGTGCATTACGACTTGCACCAGGCTGTAACAACCTCAACGAGAGGTCATAAATAGTCATGGCTTTCTGTCTTGCGAAAGTCCGGTTCTGACCGCTTGCATATAATTAATTCTGCCTGCGAACGCATTTCCATCACGAAACGCGACGCGTTAGTGGTGAAAATTTCCAGTTAAGATATGGGTTTCTAGGCCAACGACAGCGACCCTACGGGGTCGGGCTGACCGGATACTGTCCGGCTTCCCAGCGCTGGGCATGCGCACTTGGGCTCGCTGCAGTGGTCGTCACTTCGGTGACTCGATCAAACCGACCCATGTTGCCTCCAGTTGCTAAAGAACAAGTCCAGTTTGGTGAGCCTTAGGGCAAGATTCCATTCCTGGCAAAACCCTCTCGCGCTCTCTCTCTTCTCTCTTCGACCTCGGCTTGGCTAGCATACACATCTCGGCTCCCGGTTTTCGCCTCCAGTCTCCTGCCTCCAGCTAGCTGTCACTACTCCGTTCCTGCCCGCTGACATTCCCGTCCTTCCGACGACATATCCTGCCCTTCCAGTGCGACCCCGCTCAACCAGCTCCATGCGCCAGCCTCTTCTTCTACAACGGTCCTTTTCAGGACCATCTTAGTCGTTTCACTTTTCTTCTCCTCTGGCCCCTCTCTGGCCACCTTCGACTCCGGTTCGATCCTGCACCTAGGCTTTGCCTGGGTCTCTCGGTACCCGCTCGTAGCTACCTCGGTTCCGGCCCTTTCGTTCGGCTTCGTCTCGGCCCACGCTCCCCGCCGACCGCACACGGTATCACCGACCCGCAGGTGAACCCTGCACACGTTCTTACTGTATCCCAACGTACCGGCAAACCGTACACGTTCCGACTGACCGCCGACCGGCTGCCATCGCTCGACTATGCCTTGGCTCCGATTTCCGACCCTCACCGCCGACGATTCCCGCAGTATCGAGCTTACCGACCGACCCGACCTACCTCGGCTCGACTACGCCTTGGCATCCCGCTTCTCGCCCCTCGCCCCTCGCTGCCGACGCATCCTGCAGTATCCCACGTATTGGCAAACTGCACACGTCCCAGCTAACCGACGACCAGACCTGCCTCGACTCGGCCCCACCAGGTTTCTACTTCTCGCTACCGACGACCCTGACTACCGCCGATCCAGCCTCGAACCAGCCTTCTCATTCGACCCTTCGTTCAGCGACCAGCTACATCTTCGTCTACCAGCATTACTTCACATTAGTTCACCAACATATCTCCAGCCTCCAGAAGACACACCACGTTCAGCAATGGTCAACATCGACCTTCGAACCGCAGTGCCCGTCGCGCACATTCCCGATCGTCTACACAACTAATTCATCTGACGCAACCGACACCTTCCTGGCCAAAGATATCAACGACCTGACCAATATCCTTCAGCTTTCAACCTTCATCTTTTGTACTTCGGTAAATAAAGATTTCCTTTTCTTGTTAACCAAATCTCCTCGTTTGTCCTCCTTTACCTGGTTTGTGTCATTCAATCCTTTTTAAACAAAAGTCCGCGGAGTTGATGCACTTATCGACCACCGCGACAGTAGCTGCAAAAAACGCGTTGATCCCGTCGGGGGAACTCAGGCACTGGGCAATAAACCCAGCTTTGTCCCTTTAAATCAAAGGGACAGGTGTTGCCTGGAGAGAGAGACCCTGGGATCAACGCTGTTAACATTACTTAACCGGTCCAGGACCGAAGCACACTGGACCCCTGGCACGAGGGCGAAGCCTAAGGTAAGTAAGCGTTGTGCAAGTTAGTGATCAATACTAGATTTACCAATTAGCTGGATCCAAGGGGAATCAAAACTAAATGCTCTCTTAATGAACCTCTAGTCTTTTGCCCTTGATAAAAATAGGAAGAAAAAAACACGAAAAAACAAAACAAAACAAGAAAAATGTAAAAACACAGGAGACTTGATTATTCTCAGATTTAATGGTTTTTCCTTTGAATTGATATGAAACAATTTAGAGTATTTGAGTTCCTCTAGTTGAAGTGGCTCTGTTAAATTCGATGGGGGAATATGCATAATGAAGAGGTCCCAAAATCTTATTGGCCTAGGGGCTTCTCAAGGCCTAAATCCGGCTCTGCTGGTGGTAGACGTATGGTGACAGGGAACTTGTTCTGATGGAGTTCACAAGGATCATTAGTAAAAACCGAGTCTGTATTCACACACACACACACACATGTCAGTGATGTTATCTGTTGTTGGGATGTTGACTAATATATATATATATATATATATATATATATATATATATATATATTTAATGTTTTTTTAAAAAGTTGGGCGTTATTACGAAGCATCTAAAAATAAATGAATGAACTCGATGTTATGGAGTATTGGATTCACTTATTTTTTTAATTATTTGTTATCATAAATTTTCGGGTTCGTTAGATACCCTTTTTCAAATGAATGTTGCTCGTTCAACGGGTCTGTTGTCTCTGTTGTTATTGACAGCGGCAGCGCTGTAAAATATTTATAATAACGGAGTATTCCGATGTCAGCGTTCAGTCCCCTCACGTGAGTTTGTAATTTTAGAATCCATTTAGTTTCTGCTTGTTTTCGAGATTGCGTTGTTGGAAATGCGTGTTCTATTATATATATATATATATATATATATATATATATATATATATAATATATATATCCCAGATAACTTTATGCACACACACATACATTTATTAATATAGTGTGCTATATTTATAAGTAAACAGGGATCAAGATCGTTGATAGAGCGTGTATATCTAAGTTAGTGTAGCGTGGACAGGAAATCAATGGCGCTTAGTCACTGACAGTTTCTTGCCTGTGCAATTTTAAAACCCCGTTGCTTTGAAAATCGCATTGGTGAGAAACTGTCAGTGACCAAGCGCCGTTGACTTCCCGTCTACGCTACACTAACTTAGATATCTTGTTATATACTACTTGCACGTCTTTATGCTTGCTATTTTTATCCGTACCGAGGATTTATTCTGGCAAGATAATACCCCAGCCATCACTTGTGGGCGACACTACTCCAGGAAGGGTCGGCTGGTTTTCAGGTATTCTATTAGCTACCACTCTCAGCAGATTAAAACTCCTTTGATTATGTAGGAACATTTTTTAAAACCTTAATAAAGAACCTTCAATGGCACCCGACAAATATGACTCTTATGAATTAGGAACAGCTGTGGAATGTGCTAAGATAGATACACCGAGGGAATCAATCCAATACCTCGTAAATTCCATGCCACATCTCATAACCACTAATATTCGAGTACAATGATGAGCTAAATGTTGGTGTTATTATTATTATTATTATTATTATTATTATTATTATTATTATTATTATTATTATTATTTACTCCTTTTGAGTTTTCACATCAGTGTTAGCTGATGGTCTTTCACTGGAGTCTGAGTGACAGCAAGTTTCCTCAGGTCTCCAGGACTCTTCTGAGTATTCTGGCAGATTGTAGCAGTGCAGTGTTCAGAATGGTTTCAATCCTTCCTCTGATTTCCAAACTTTCCAGACCCTTTTCCAATCCTTTTGGAACCGTTCCAAGTGCACCAACTACAATTGGTATCACTTTCACTTTCATATTCCATAACCTTCTCAGTTCTCTGGCAAGGTCTAGATATTTGTCCATTTTTTCATTTTCCTTCAGCTTCACCCTGTGATCTGCTGGCACTGCAAAATCCACCAGTTGACAAGTTCTTTCTTTTTTGTTTATCAACACTAGGTCTGGTCTTCTTGCTGGGATAAGGTGATCCGTTTTTATTTCAAAGTCCCAGAGAATTTTATGCGTTTCGTTCTCAAGAACAGATTCTGGTTTATGCATATACCATTTTGTTGTATGGTCAAAATTAATTTTTTTGCATAATTCCCAGTGGACCACCTTCCCAACCCAGTCGTGTCGAGTTATTATTATTATTATTATTATATTATTATTATTATTATTATTATTATTATAATAATAATAATAATAATGATAATAATAATAAACTTCTTCCATCTTAATTTACTGTTGTTTTTTCAAATTTTTGGTTGAATGTGTATTTGTGTGTTTTTTTTAGTGTTTTTTTTCTGTTGTCGTAGTTTTTTAATTTGTTCTTCCAATCTGAACTCCCACCCAGCTTTTATGTGTTCTGTTTGTGTTTGTGTTTCGTAGAGGTACATCAATTCTATCGCAGACTAATTTTGCTACTGCATAATTAAGTGTATTTAGGTCAGTGATTTTGTCTGTTGGGATGTTGACTAATATATATATATATATATATATATATATTATGAAAAGGTGGAATGAAAACATCACACAATGCTGTTAAAGAGAAAACAATTTATAATATAATCATAACTGATATTGATCAATATTTCGATTTTACAAAAATCATCATCAGAGCTCATATACTCCGTGGTGTTTGGGTCGGAGAAAAATGTCAAATCAGTTAAAAAAACAAAACAAAAACCCCTTAATTTTGAAAAAAAGTACGAAAGTTGTTACATTATTCACCAATGTAGGCATTCGCGCCATATTTTTGTCGGTCATGCCGATGTGTATACCTTTTTTGTCGGTCAAACCTTCATTGTAGCGGATTTTGAGATGTTGGCAACAAGACGAAAGTAAGATAGGTATTAAAACTGTCACTCACTCCACAAAAACAGTGAAAAACATTCTACAAAATAAAAATAATCCTAAACACACACATTCTGAAGCTGGAGTCTACACTATTGATTGTTTAAAATGTAACAAGAAATATGTAGGGGAGACTTCCAGATCCTTAACTAAACGTCTATCGGAACACAAATATCATATTAAACGAGGTTTTCAAAACAATGCATTAGCTAAACACATCTTTCAAAGGTGCCAAAATATTAACCCACATACATGATAAAACACTACGTAGAATTATGGAATCTTGTGTTATTCTTACCCATAAAACCATACCCCAAAGACAAGGTTTCTTTAATATATCCCCTTATTTAGCGACACTTGTAGTCAGAAACCATAAAATCCCCTTCACATAACTTTTTCCGTTATTTACTTCCCATTAAAATAAAATTTTTTAGGTTTATTGTTTTGATTTATAAATAAGAACTTTTTATTTTATTTGATTTGAATTTGGTTTTGAAAATAAAAACCTTACATCAGATCTAAATGCTTCACATTATCTAAAATATTAACAAATACCGTCCATAACTTTTTTACTTTATATATTAAAAACAAAATATAATAAATAATTAATCATTTATGAAATACAGAACATAAAAAAATAATTAATCATAAAAATTCCTTTTCTAAAAATCTTTTGAATTCCAACCGTCACATTTTTTAATACCCATCCCCTTTCAAATAAGTTAATTCGTCTTGTTTCCAACAACTCAAAATCCGCTACAATGAAGAGTTGACCGACAAAAAAGGTATACACATCGGCATGACCGACAAAAATATAACGCGAATGCCCACATTGGTGAATAATGTAATAACTTTCGTTCTTTTTTGCAAAATTAAGGTTTTTTGTTTTCTTTTGAACTGATTTGACATTTTTCTCCGACCCAAACACCACATGAGCTCTGATGATGATTTTTGTAAAATCGAAATATTGATCAATATCAGCTATGATTATATTATAAATTGTTTTCTCTTTAACAGCATTGTGTGATGTTTTCATTCCACCTTTTCATACTCATACTGTCGGATTCATCTCCTTTCCTTTAACTTATATATATATATATATATATATATATATATACCAGATAACTTTATGTACACACACACACACACACACACACACACACACACACATATATATATATATATTGATAATATAATCTGCTATATCTATAAATGCAGAGTGCTCAATATCATTGATAGAGCATACACATCTAAGTTAGGATAGCGTAGACATATACTCAGCACCGCTTGGTAACAGTCAGTTTCCCGCTTTTGTGGTCTTCATATGTTATCTAATCTTAAGCATATTCCTATGTTTATATTAATTATATTAATGTTCAAATATAAGAATGAAGATAAAAATAACCAGAAACTCAGATTTTGTCTGTTTTGTAGGAGAGTTCTCTTGCTGCCATGTTGAAATTCTTTTTTTTCTTTTTTTTTCATTTCTTTTTGTTTTAGTACAAACAATTTGATATTCTTGGGTCACAATTCAAAAGAAATTTCTCCCTTCTCAGGGGATGAGCGTCGCTTTCTTGGCTTTTACGCTAATTTGACGAAATTAATATTTTGATGCGTTTATCGTATATTTCTGTTTACATTTGGAGTTTGTCAAAGGTAGAAAAATATTTAGATTCAGCGTGCAGAACGCCATGAAACAGGTGTTGATACATGGGGTGCGGCCATATTTACTTATATTGCGTGTTCTGTAAGACTAAGCTCAGTTTGTCATATCGACTGCTTTATTCTTATTTTTAAGCCAACAGGTACGCTGCTTTCCCAAATATTATTTAATGTCTATCTATCTATCTATCTATCTATCTATCTTGCATATCAAATTAAACAAAGTCGAGACGAGTCGATGCTTCATTTTCGAAAGAAAATAGCGATAAGATAACATCATCTTTTCTACTATGCTGAATTTATTATTAGTTTCTAAATCTCAATTCAAATCTTAACTATATCGTTGCATTATATATATATATATATATATATATATATATATATATATATATGGTATATATTTTTTGGTATGTCCGTGTCGACGTATAACTCCAAAAGGGGAGGTCACTCAGATTCAAAATCTTGCATACACATTGATATCGTTCTAACTAAGAAACACTCCAAATTTGGTTACTGATTAAGGGATATAATTAATTAATCAAACAAAAATCAAACGATTTTTAGAAATAAATCATATAGCTGCTGCTGATATTCCAGCTACAATCATCAGGCACGCACCATCCTGCCACCCCTGCCCCACCCTGCCCTACCCTGCTGCCTCTATTCCGCGTTGTTGAATGCGTTTGCAGAAGCTTTCAGCTACCCGAAGAAAAAGAAGAAAGAAAGAAAGAAAGAATATCAGCTTCCAGTCATGACTAAATTTTAACGTAAAATAATATTCGTCTTTTTTTGTCCAAATCTTTAGAATATTTATTATATAATCTTTTTTTTAATATTATATAATCTTTTCGTATTAAATAAAATAAAGATTTTAAATGTCAATAAAAATCAGCCACCAGTATGGGGTTGTATAAATGTAAATGAAAAAAAAAAAATGAAAAATATATCCATTTTTAATCTTTGTTATTTTTGTTGCTCAAATAAATAAATAAATTACAATGTTACATTTTATTTCTAACTCAAACAAGCAATTAAAAACTAAATTTACAATGTCTTACGTACAAAAAAGTTGGAATATTATTCTCAATGTTGTAAACAAACAAACAAAAAATCGTAAATTATTAGCGCTTAAAAAAAGAGGGGGGTATTTAACACAATGAAACTTGAATAAAGGTTAATATTATCTTCAAAATGACGAAATTCACACAAACACTTATTTACTTATTATGTTTACCTCTATGATAATTATATATATATATCCCTTTCGCCTCGGCTAACCTTGACTGCGCTTTTCTATTCCCGAAGGAATAATCAGTTGTTCATTTAATAAGATTATGTAAAACGAGACACAAGATGAGATTGGTCTGTCATTGTCGCTAAAAAAGGCCATTTGATATTATAGATTTTAACTGCTTCTTACGACACACACACACACACACACACACACACACACACACACACACATATATATATGTATTACACATGTTTTGTTAAACTCTACTGACAATTCTTGTCGGACGAGTTTTCGTTCGATTCTTTCTAACTGTCTGGACATCTTTTTAATATCCGGGTGGAATTGGTGTAGCAATCCACCAAAGATTTTTTTTTTCATGAGTGCTTTCTGCACGTCTTTGTGTCATCATCAGGTGTGGAACTGGTGGAATGTTTTCGTTGTCTCGTCTTTAAAACAAGCAGTAGCAGTAGGAATTAGTAGTAGGAGGGGCTCACAAGTTCCGTTTAAACGAACAGTGGCAGTAGAAATTTGTAGGAGGTTGGGGGGGGGGGGCTCACAAGTTTATAAGAATATAAGGGGAATGGTGGAAGGAGGATTGGTGGGAAATTATAGGCATTTGAGGACATTTTGACTGGTTTCAAAGTTTATCTTGTTTAAGGTGGTTTGTTTTGTTTGATATATAGGACTTCGAGTATTTGAAGTTTTTGTTTGTTTTTTTCTTTGTGCGGTATAAGTGTATTTTCAGTTAAAATTTTCCGGTAAGTAGAGGGGGTCATGAATGTGATTTTAAGTGTTGCATTATGGAGCTTTTATCAGTTATGTATAGTATTAACCGGCGTGATAATGTGGTCGTTATGTGACCAATATAAGTGCTTTCAACAATAGATAATTAGCATTACTTTGGATATATAGATTGCCTTGGTGGTCGTAAAAAGGAACTTCAGTTGTACAGCAGCGGAGGAGCTTTTTAAGGATATCAGGGTTGATTTTAAATGGTGGATATTCTGGATTGTTGCAAATGTTTTGTATGATGATGTCAATGGTTCTTTTTTTACTTATTCTTCTAAAACAATATTCTTTTCCTAACTAAAACATATTAAACAAACTCTCATCCATAATGAATTCCCCAACTACTTTGTTGACAAACAAATTCAAGAAACCAATTATAACATTAACCACAACGAAAACAATAGCACACTCAATAGCTCCACCCACAACATATATTACCGTAATTAGATGCACCGAAACTATAAACTGGATGAAACTGCGTTAAAAAATTAATACATAATAATGTTTCTTCCATCGACACCAACAGAAAAGTAAAGCTAATTATCTATTACCAAAAATTTAAAACCGCCAATCTTGTCACATGCAACAACTCATCAGCCAAAACTACTCGTCTTAATGAGACCAATCTCGTGTATAAATTTAAATACCCAGTAGGAGACTGCCTATCCAAAGTTGAAAGCACGTATATTGGTCACACGACGACCACATTATAACGCCGGTTAACACTACACCTAACTGATACAAGCTACTGCTTATTTTAAAAGCGAGACAACGGAAACATTCCACCAGTTCCACACCTGATGATGGCACAAAGACGTGCAGAAAGCGCTCGTGAAAAAAAAAACCTTTGATGGATTGCTACACCAATTCCACCCAGATATTAAAAAGATGGCCAAACAGAAAGAATCGAACAAAAACTCACCCGACAAATATTGTCAGTAGAGTTTAACAAAACATGTTTAAAACGCTGCCAATATATATATATATATATATATATATATATATATATATATATCTTATTATAATGGAGATTGTGAGTTTTTCTGTCTGTAACCGAAACTATAATACTATATAAATCACAATTCCCTTTGTTATTTACATCACCTTCTCCATGATTTTATTTTTTATTTAAAACCCAATTATTAATAAAATTGTTTTACATCATTAAGACTGTTGACCATATCTACATACTAATAACATGCAATTGTATTTATATATACAACAAAATAGCGGATTACAGTGTGAATGGGAAGGCTAATTTGCATTTTGATATCAAAAATTTGATTTTAATAAATATATGCTTAGTATTATTGATTTCTAATTGTTTGATTTTATCTTATTGAATATGAGCAAATATCTCGGGGATAAATCTTAAAAGAAATCCATTAACAAGAAGAAATAACTGTAATATTATTCTTGACTTTCTATCTTAACTAAATAGTTAAATTAAGAAAATTTAACAAAGACTAATGTAAAATGATGCCAAAGTTGTTCTATTTTTCAATCATACCCCTTCTTTTTATCTGCATTCTTATTCAGTGATACTAGCACCCGGAGGGTGCATATATTTGCTATTATTATAATGGAGATTGTGTGTTTTTCTGTCTGTAATAGTTATTGACATCACATTCTCCATGATTATTATGTTAATTATGTCTACATACTGACAACATGCAATTATATTTATATATACAACAAAATAGCGGTTTCCAGTGTGAACGGGAAGGCTAATTTGCATATTAATATTAAAAAATCGAATTTAATAAATATGTGCTTAGTATTATTGATTTCTAACTGTTTGGTTTTATTTTAATGAATATAAGCAAAAATCTCTTCAATGAATCTTAAATGAAATCCATTAATAAGATAAAATAACTGTCATTTTATTCTTTACTTCCTCTTATAACTAAATACTTAAATTAGAAAAAATAACAATGAAAGACGAGAGTGATGGAAGAGTAAGTTTCAGTTGTTCCATTTTTTATTATACTCCCTCTGTTTCAAATCTTTTTATCTGTATTCTTATTTAGTTTCATTAGCCTTTCTAATTTAATACAATATTTTATTACATTAAAACTTAAATACTTGCACCCGGAGGGTGCATATATTTGCTAGTATATATAGTGATAAAAGATCTAAAACCCTTATGTGAGTACTTTTATGATATAATTTCAAACAATCTCCATATGTTCACCATCTCTATCAACACATTCATGGAATTTCCCATAGGTGATTAAAGAAATGTTAATATTTCTCTGTGAGTATCTTTATAAGAAAAGCAGTTCTGATATTATAGAAACCATTTGGGAAGATTCCAATGATGTGTTGACAGGGATGCTGAACAGATGGAGACTTTGAAACCATAATATCACAAAGGAACTCCTATTTAAATGTTAATTTTCTTTTAAAGAACCTTCGATAGAGTCATAAGTTCATCCCTAACAATCTTTTTGAAAGAAAAGCTAATTTTCTTCTAAAGCAAAGATACTCCTTTTCCTTTTCCTTTTAGAAGATGTCATTCCATGACGTCACCCATGTCTTCAACAGTTTGCGTACCCTCTGGTGGTTAGCTAGTCCAATTCTGGACTTGCAGATGCAGTCATACACATTTCAGGGGAAATTCCTATCTACATTTCGTGGTTCATGACGACGAAGACGTCACCGCTCTGCAGTCCTGTTAATCTTGATATTGAGCTGCTTAGCTCCTGTGCGGCATGCGTCTCGCCAACCCTGTCGGTTGGAGGCCAGATCTTCCACGCTTGAAGGTGTGATAGTGCATTTCTTCAGCTTTGTCTTAATATTTGGTCTTTGAACCGCTTTTGAGGGGCTCCTGTCACCCGCGTGCCATCTGTGAGTTCACCGTAAAGTATTTTACGGGGAAGTGTGTCTGCAGGCTTGCGGATGGTGTGACCCAACCATCGCCGTTGCGATAGGATGGTCTTAATTGGGTCAATGCGTGCTCATCTAATTTCTAAAAGTGGCATTTTGTGCCACCACTTTACGCCAAAGATACCAATGTTTGACTATTTCTTGTGGAACATTATACAGTCAAAATGGATGTGTATTAGGGATTTCTTATTGCCAAGATCTACAGCTTTTTAACTCAGTAAGAAAAAAGCACAAACACACACACACACACACACACACACACACACACACACACAACAAATATATAGCAGCATGAAGATAATTACATCCCTTATCCTTTTGGCATAATATAACTTTGGATGGTTTGATGTGTCGTTAGAATCAATCAAAAAACCTTATATATATTTGTTTTTGGTTTCAAACTTTTTACAATCTTATTTTTTTGCTGTAGAGTTTGGTAGTAAATAATACCTAATATTATCCGTTTTTTATTGTATAATGTTTTATTAGAAATAATAAATGCCTGGCATCTTTAGTTGGGGAAAAAGTTTATTAAAGAAATCTTTGGTGGACTTATTTATGAAATATACTGTACCTCATACAATAACTACTTTAATTTTGAATATTACTAATTCACAAGATAAATGGAACTTATTTTTAATTCGTCGGGAAATGAAGTAAGAATAAATCATTTCCAAGAGTTTCAATTCGTATCTTTTCTTCTTGAAGCCTGTCTTAATCCGACAGCCGCTTTACCGATTAGGTCACGGAGCTTACCGGTTGCAATAAATCACAACTTACCATGTTGCCATTCCTTACCTTTCATTCTCACCGGATGTTCATTCATTATTTCCGGTTTGCGTCGCTTGTTGACGGCTGTGGTATGTCGATTTGAGAATTTTGATAAAGTTGAAACTTAATAATAAAATTGAAACTTTTATTTCAGTTAAAGTTTTCATTAAAGAAAAGGCTGATATTTAAATGACAGTTGCTAAATCTGATAGAAAACAGAAAACAGTGAAAAGTTTTACATTTTACCGAAAGAAAAATATGGAACATTCAAAAAAATTAAGTTTGCGATTTAAAATACTAAAAAGAGTCAAGTTTTGCAATATTTTAGTAAGGCACAATTCGGCAGCACTGGATGCTTCTGAGCCACAATCCTTTTTATCATATATGTGCTAGAAGGCGGTGGCTGAGGGTCTACATGTCCCGGGAATGACCTTAAACTCTATCTGATGGTGAGGCTCCAGTTTTTGAGGTCTGGGGAATGTGGAGCACCCCTTCATCACCATTGCTTCCTGGTTCACCCTGACCCAGAGTGGTAGTACTTGTTAGGGTCCCATCTATGGGTTAAATAGAAAAATATGTTTATAAAAAAGATTTAGTATCCATTAAGAATGAATTTATTTCAAAGCTTAGTCGGCATTAAATGACCCACCGTGGTTGATATGCCGTAAAACAAACCAAACCAAACCGGATACTTTGGCAGAGGTTGTGAAGGTGACGAACCGCACTGGACTGATACTCTCCGAGTGCTACTAGCCCGATTTGCCTCAATAGCTTGGAGTACGGTGTTGGAATCCACAGTTTTAGGTATACCTGACTTTGTCTGATTGTTGATGTTCTTGAAACCAGAGCGAAATATCTTCAATTATCAACTACGACTTTTTTGCACTACAAATGTTTTTGGTTGCTTCCGCGGTTTTATGGCAATGCACAACATGTCAGCACACCAGCTACCACAATACTACCTACCACAACGGTTTCAATTATGTGATATACGCGCCACTAACTAGCACGTACCAAAATAGTTCAAAACTTTTGACTCACCACGCTCTTTTAAAATTTCTTTTTGTGCTAAAAACAAAACAAAAGTCCGACATTGTGGAAACAATTAAAAGTCAGTTGGATACACATTTAACTATTATTTTTTATTTGTCTTTTTAAAAAAATCAAAGGCAAATATATTAAGTGATTTCAATTTTCTGTTTTAGACAACAACACACACGAGTTACAATTAATTATTATTCAATTCTTATTATTTACCATCAGAAATCTAATCGTTATAATTTGTAGGTAATACTTTCTCTAATTCCTGACCACTGACAATACCCTTTTTCTTAATCTTAGAGCCGTCCAAACATTTTAGGTAAAGCAATTCGATAATTTTCTGTTTGTGCTTAATCATCACCATTTTTGGCATACCTTCAGTTAATTTAAAAGTTGACTCATGCAAAGTGAAGGAAAGTAGCGGTAATGACAGTGGGTGATGAAAAGAAAAGTCAAAACTTGCCCAAATTTTAGCGGTTTTTTTTTTCCACGTGTCTGTGCTAAAATGCAAAGTTGATTATTATTCTATTCCTCATTTTGAATCACAAGATTTTCTGTGAATGAATATTACAATTTCTTTATTAATTCTTATCCGTAATCACAGAAATAGATTGTTTAGTTTTAATAGATTAACATTCTCTTCCAAAGAAAACAACAATAATACAACAACAAACAAAGAAAATAAAACAAAACAAATAAAACAAACACGAGACGAAAACAAACAAAAAACAACAACAAACAAACAAAGAAAAACAACAACAACAATAACAACAAAACAAAAAACAAATCGAAACAAACAAAGAAATAAATAAACTGTTACTTTTGAGTTTGTGTTTGAGAAACTCAACAATCTTTCAATACAATCATTTCCAATGGCTTTCGAGTTGTGAGAAGAATCAGTAATTTATGAGGAAGTGCGTCCTGGTCTCCTGCCTCAGAAATTGCTACCCGGTGACTATTAAAATAACGACCCAGCTCAGTCTATTCAAAACTATCCATCTTCATATCTATCTCAATTTGTTCATATTTATCTATATTACTTTAAATACTAAGTTTTTTTTTAATTCATGTTTGTTTAATGTCTTGTTTTTAGTTTAAATAAACAAGAATTACGACAAAAAAGATGCGACGACCCCCGCAATACATTTACTTGTCAAAAATATCTATCTATCTCCATTTGTTCATATCTATCTATATTATTTTGTTTGTTTATCTATCTATCTCAGTCTATTCGAAAACTATATATCCATCTTCATATCTAAACAAGAATTACGACAAATTACGATAAATAAACAAGAATTACGAGGAGCTGGGGTTGTTATTTTGATAGTCACCGGGTAGCAATTTTTGAGGCAGGAGACCGGGACACACTTCCTCATAAATTACTGAAAAATCTTCCATGAAATCCAGAGAAAGTCACTTAATCTTTTTGCAATTTTCTCTCAAAATTCTGTTGACAATCATTGTACCTTAAAAAAAAAGGTCATGTTAGGAAAATTGCAACATTAGGAACCATAAGGTTCCGGGTTCGATACCGACCCTCGCCAACTCAGCATATGAGTAGCACAGGGATGTATATGAGCGGTAACACGAGGAGCCGATGGTAGGTGTGGTGCTCCATCACAGACGTCCAAAACAATCTCCTTGGTCTAGTGCTAGTGAAAAGAGGATAGACTTCCTCGCTGTCTGTCTGATACCGACTTTAGGCCAGCCCGACGACTTTACTTACTTAATAAGGAACAGACTAAATGGATGAAACTTTGGTGACACCCATACATACTTCAGCCTCGAAAAGAGAGAAGGGATTCTAAGAATCAATTGAACACACACACACACACACACACACACACACACACACAGACACACACACAGACACACACACACACACACACACACACACACACACACAGACACACACACATACACATACACATACACAGACACAGACACACACACACACACACACACACACACACACACACACACCACACACAGACACACACACACAGACACACACACAACACACACACACACACACACACACACACACACACACACACACACCAACCTAGAAAAGTCAGAAGGATTTCGATTCAGTTAAAGTGTTGTCATAATAGATACAAAGCGAGTCAAACCTCCATTGATTGAGTCATCCATTGATTCAGGCAGACAGGCGGATATATCATCATCATCATCATCATCATCATCAAGAAGGCATGCAGACAGCACAGATTCCCATGACTATCTCGCCATCCGTCCCTATTGGTAATCTTCTTTGAAAGTTCTTTAGTCTGCACCCAGTATACGCACAAAGATGATAACTGTAAATTGTTTCTGGTCGGCCGACACTGGTGTGCCCATTAGTAGGAGTCCAAAGGCAAACGTCGCTTATGAGTTATTGTCCTTACGCCCCCAGCTGTGTCCAGCATATCTTGCTCGTCTTATTTGGATGGTTTGTGAGATATCAAATAACAATGCGTCTTGTAAGGTACTGCTTCCAGAATTTGTACACGACAGCATGAAGAATGTGTAGCTCCCATCTAGCCTTTCCTCCAGGCGTTTTGTTAGAGTCCAAGTGGTGCAACTATATAATAGTAGCAACACGCTTACAGCTTAGAAGAATTCCCGTTTTATTCTTTCAGAGAGGTCAGATTTCCTGTCAATAGCAGCCCATGCTTTACCAATGTTGACACCGTTTTTAGTAGATGAGATATTGCTACCGAGGTATAGCCATGGAATAGATATAAGGAAATATAAATATTAAAAAAACTGGGATATAATGATATAAATAAGTTGAGATAGATATAAAGAGACTGAAAAGCCAAATAGACAGATAAATATGAACGAACCGAGGCAGACCAAAATCAATATGAACAGATATTAACAAATAGAGAATTGAAGAGAATCCAATTTGAGATTGGAATTTCGATGGAAATGAAAGCAACACTAACAAATGTCAATACAATTTTTAATTGTTCAACTTTGGTGATAAAATCTTTTTTTGGTGATAAAAGTAAAAGTGGGAAAGAACAATGACGTGTATCCATCTCTAAATGAATCCAGAATTCCCGGGATTTTCAGGCTGGATTCTCGGGATCTTCAGGTTGGATCGAACTCAAAGTTATCATGTAAGACTTTACAAACTGTTAAATGCAATAAATCAATCGATATTTTCACATGAAATTGCTGAGAGCTCAGTGAACCATGTGTTGACAGAAATGTCGGAAGATTTATTTTTTTGACCTCACTATTATAATTATTTGTTTGTTACACCTCCTTGATATCTCCACTTTTTACTATCTTCTCACATCAACCTTTAAAATATCTTTGCACAGAACATATACAATATTAATACAATATCTATTTACAGATCAAATACTGTTAAGTAATTCATCCCCCCAAATTCCCCCCCAAAAAATTTCCCCATAAATTCATTTTCTTATCATTATTTCTTAAATCATCAAATCTAATTTTTTTTTCATACAATTTCTGTTTTCGATCTGATTAAACAATTTGTCCCCAAAAATATATTATTCAATTAGCAAAAAGATACAATGGGTTAATAGTCTTAGTTTTTTTAAATCTGCCTGATTCGTGTACGGGATTTTTGAATACGGTAGATTTTACTAAATACGTTGGGTGGTAAATGATATTGTCGGGGCCAAGAAACCTTGACCCCTTTCTCTGAACGAACGCACGTAATCAGAGCACGTGTGTGCATTTTCGCACGTAAGCAAAACCCCTTTTCATGTCTGACCAGATATATCCAGTTTTTGCCCAGCTTTAACCCCTTTGCGTGCATTGGGTCACGTAGCCAAAACTTCCCTTCTCCACTATTTCATCATCATTGCTAACGAACTTTTCCCTGACGTCATTCGATATTTCCGGCAAATTTCGTGTATTTAAGAAAGTCATTTTTGCGATGACAAGAACAGTTCCAGCCAGCCACCAACAGTTGACGATCCTGATTCCTATTCTGAACAAATGGCCTTTCCTGATTCCTGACCGCCCTGCCTCTCTCCGCTGCTGGAAGGACCTGCCTTTCTTTGCCGCTAGACGACCAGCCTCGTTCTTTGCTGTGATGACACGAACATTTCCAGTCCAGCAATATCAGCCTTTTTCAAGGCTAAACAAACTCAGTTCTTTTCAGAGCTAACCAGTCGCCTTTTCACCTCAGTCTTTCCTTAACCACGAATGCGATCCTAGGGCGAAATCCCTAGAAGATCTGGATCTTACGATCGGATAGGCGTCCCTCGCCGACAGTACGCTAAGTCCTAGCTTGGTAGATCCGACTCGATCTTCCACCGAGCAAACACCTAGCTACTCGAGGCATTTGCGCACACGTACCAACCGGTCTGAAATCCCGCATAACCGTGGGCAATCAGACCCAAGCAACGCACGTGCTAAGCGAACGGTCCGTCGCTGTTACGTTTCACGCTCGTACCCGAACAGTCCTCGACGGGACTACGACCGGGGCTCGCAGCCGATACAACCGCAAGACGAGACCGTTACCGACCGATCACGACGCCAACCTCGCCCGTAGACGCACTGTATCCCGATTCCGGATTCCAGCTGCCCATCCGACAACCGACGGCCTATCCACCCAGATCGACGAAAGACTGACCGAACATTGAGCGACCAACCTCGAACGACGAAAACTCTCAACTTGCCGATTTACCTTTGTCAATTCTCGATAATAAATTGACCACCTGGTTACTTCCTGCCACCTAAATCCTTTGCCTTTGTCTCTTTCATTGCCTCCAGTAGTTTCACTTATTCAAAAGTCTGTGGGGTCGACATCCTTATCGGCCCCGCAACAATATAAATGAGAATCTTGTCTTCTCTCCAATTAAAACTTTAACAAATTTTTCTCGTACATTTTAAAATAAATCAAATCATTGAAACAAGAAATGTGTCGTGATTTGTTGACAAGAGTACTTGGGAAAAGATGAGATTTAAGCCAGCTAAATACTGTAGTTTTTTTTAACAAGAGAAATGGCTATGAAGTATTTTCCATCTCTCTCTCTCTCTCTCTCTGTCTGTGTATATGTGTGTGTGTAACGGCATTCACCCGATGTGGGCTAAGCCAGCTCTTCATGTGTATCTTTGTGCGGAGTTTCTTGGAATGGTGTCCAGGCCAGTCCGCAGCCACATTCATATAACAGGTTTGAATTCAGTTTTCCTTCTTCTAGACTGGTTGCCATACAACCGTAATAAAGCCCAGTCTGCCATGCTATTCACCAATAGCTGGAGGGAGTATAGTTGGATGCACACCTTTTCCCAAGGTGTGCATCTATGTAAAATACAAACAGCTTCGTCCAGGATTTTAACTCGGGTTTCCGTGACCATTTGATACGACAATTACCATTATACTCCGTATATTTTTCATTCTTGGGAACTAAATCTCAGCATACGTAAAAGAAGCGAAAAGAACTCTTTTCATTTCTACACTCGTAACTTTTTTTTTTTAAAAGCCATAAAACAATTAAATGTCTGTTTAGACCTCGTTAATAAATGTGATCTCATCATCAAAAATTGTGGCGTGTGTGTAAGTATTTTGGTTTAATAAAAAAATATTTCAGCCATTGCAGGGATATCTCTTACAAAAGCTGAATGAAGCAATGACGTAATCAGAAAATATCTGAAAAATTGTTGGAAGTATCTCTGTGTTTAACATATATGGTAGCTGAAACTATCTCTGACGTCTGAGGTGAATGAGCTAAGAAAAAACACGACCCTACTAAATAGTTTTATTTACTAAGCTTTACTTAGTCTTGTACATAGGCTGCTCAGAATACCTGCTGTTACTAAGTAGTCACCCACTTAAGTACTGAACAGGGCCAGCACTACTTAACTTCAGCGATCTGCCAGGAACCAGTGTTTTCAGTGTAATTTGATTATAAGCACGACCCTATAAAATGTTGTGTGATTCCTGACACAGAAAAGAAATCGTAGATAAACTGAATATCAAAAATGCTGTAAACCAGGTGTGCCCAATCCGTCGATCCCAACCTACAGGTAGATTGCAATCGACTGGTAGATCTTAAAGGTAGTACGAATAGATGACACGCCATTAAAAAAATGCTTGCTAATAATCTATACTCCTTATCTATGCGATTTACGTGAGTCAGACTTTTCCCTTTTATGAAGATTATTAAGTCCAAGTACCATTCCACAATAACTGATGATCATTTGGAAACCTGCTTGATGTTGGCTATCTGCAGTTAGTCACGACTATCCAACCCTAGTTCAATCCATTCTATGCAGGTCATCAGAGTAAGGTAGTGACCATATATGGATATTTGCCTCATACCCCACTTGTATGAGCTGGGCACAAGGCCTCCTTTTAATGTGGGCCCACCCACAAGCCGAAGCTCATGGGTGGGAAAGAACAAAAATTGCGTCGATCCCTTCGGTATTCTCCCTCAAAGGCGCTGAGTAATAAACTCAGCCCTGCCCCTTTAAGTCAAGGGGGTAGGTATTGCCTGGGGGGAAAGCCCCCCTGGGATTCGACGCTATTAATTCAACACACCGATCCAGTGGCCGAAGCACACCGGACCCCCGTCCTTCGGGATGGGTTGGAAATGTGTTTTATATATATATGTATTCAATTATATTATGCCGTTAAAGTTCATCCAGTCATATAAGGTATGTGAACATATATTGTATATATAAAGTATACTCAAAACTTAGATAAATAAATATATTTAGCATTCTTTAATACAGGTAAATAATTTTGATTGGGCCAGTTTAAAAGTAGCTTGCAAGCCGAAAAAGTGTGGAGCCAGCCTTGCTGTAGAGGATGATTCCAATTTATCCCATAAATTGAAGGAAGTGTATGATGATGTTACAGATGAGATATTGATTGATATCTACGGCGTTTTTTTTTTGGTGGTGGTGGGGAGGGGAGATGTCAATTGAAACCGCAAGGAACTAAAGTCGCTATTTCTATTGTACATTTCAATCAAAGCGTATGACCACGTGAGAAAATATCAAATTAAAATTTATTTAGTTGTGTGATATCAAATGAATAGACCCAGGCATGATTAAGTTTCATGAAAAAGGAAATAGACATCTTATCAATACGCGTCAACTTTAAATTATGAAATCTTACCAAAGCAATACACGTGAGGAAGATTTAGATTCAAATGCATCTTTACTACTTAAAGGAAGCGTTAAAACGAGGCCTTGTGCCCAGCCCATACAAGTCGGGTATGAGACAAATACCTACTTAAAGGAATCGCTTTTGGCCTAATGAATTATCATTATAGGAAATGGACACGACCACCAGAGTTTAAATACTGGACGAGGCTGTTTGTAGTTCCCATAGCGATTGCTAAAGGTATGCATCCGAATACTCTCTCTCTCTGCAGCTATGGTAAATTGTAGGACAGACTGGTGTCTTTAACCTTCTTATGGCAACCGGTTTAGGAGAAGGAAAACTCTGTATTCAAACCTGTTAAACCCTTACCTTTTGTCGAATCCTTCTTGAGGTGGTGGAGTAGGTATTCTCTGAGAAGCCATCGAAACACAAGTGAATTTTATTGACCCTTTTCACCGTAAAGATGTTGTGGAATTGCAAATAGAATTGCCGGTAAAAAAAATTGGATTGAAGGAAACATTCTGTTTTCGAAACAAATATGAAGTAATGTTGTTTGATGATTAAAAAACTGGAGAATTACAGTGGATATAAAAATATGTTTCATTTATCCAATCGGACTGATGTTTACAGTTTTCTAATCTTATCAAATAGTTTAGTTCATTCAAAACATTCTTCTTCAAGAAGAAGGGCGAGAAGAAGAAGAAGAGAAGAAGAAGGCGAGAAGAAGAAGAGAAGCGAGAAGAAGAAGAAGGGCGAGAAGAAGAAGAAGAAGGGCAAGAAGAAGAAGGGCGAGAAGAAGATGGGCGAGAAGAAGAAGCGCGAGAAGAAGAAGAGGGTCGAGAAGAAGAAGAACAACAACAACAAGAACAAGGACGAGAAAAAGAAGAACAAGGGCGAGAAGAAGAAGGGACATTAACAAAAAGAAGATAACAATTGGATTCATCCTTAGGAATATAAATTGGATGAATATGAAAATCTTCAAAAAGAACTCACCAGTCATCGATGGATAATAAAAATATTTTCTATAGAATTGAAATGTGAAGGTTTTAGGGGGATCAAAAATTTCATTTCAAATTTCAAATCTTAAATGCAGATATGTGCACAGCTGGGAAAGTTTGAAAAAAAGTGATGATGCCTAGACGAGTCAGTAGCAAGTCTTGATACTTTTTGAACCGAATGTTTTTAGCAAAAAAAAAAAAAGACCCCCCAAAAAAAAAAAAAAACACAGGTTTTGTGCAACATATACACATCAAATTAAGTTCCGTGCGATTTTTTCCTGTACAGAAAATTGATTTGAAGAATATCAAGAGAAGAAAGATGACTCTAAAGAGAGTTTCAGACGTGACTAAAATAATATATATATATATATATATATATATATGTTTTTTTAAGTTGGGCGTAATTACGAAGCATCTAAAAATAAATGAATGAACTCGATGTTATGGAGTATTGGATTCACTTATTTTTAAAATTATTTCTTATCATAAATTTTCGGGTTCGTTAGATACCCTTTTTCAGATGACTGTTGTTCCTGTTCAACGGATCTTTTGTCTTTGTTGTTATTGACAGCGGCAGCGTCTGTAAAATATTTATAATAACGAAGTATTCTGGTGTCAGCGTTCAGTCCCCTCACGTGAGTTTGTAATTTTAGAATCCATTTAGTTTCTGTTTGTTTAATTAAAAAAAAACATTAAAAAAACATAAAATATATACCGAGAGAAGCATACGGAGACCCTAAAATACAACATGATATATATATATATATATATATATATATATATATATATATATATATATTCCCGAATTAAGCAACATGTCCCCACGAAGATTAGAAATGGAATCGTCGGTCCGAACGATGTACTGAGGAATACGTATGGTTCCTCTATAGGCGAGCATCTCATAAATAACCCCAATTGCGCCAACTCATTTAGTGTTGACTGGTTCTCAGTTGAGAGCAAGTCTCACTCTTTTTACCACCTCAAGATTTTGGAAACATTGTATATTCTGACCAATAAGCCTGCTCTTTGTAAACAAAGAGAGGGCTTACTTGGTTTGAATATTATCAATCTTTAGATCTTCTCCCTCCCCCTTTTGAGGTAAAGAAAAGAGATTGTTATATATATATATATATATATGTGTGTGTAACTCAGTGTGTGTATGCTACTATAAGTTCTTTTTCTTCTGGGTGTATATATTTAGGTGCAATAATTCATGATGGGCATATGTAGCGTTTATGTATATGTATGTATATGAATGTGTGTGTATATTAGAAACAAAAGGATAGATTCGGAAGGTGGTCAGATTTAAATAG
>CM042168.1:7090670-7095670 GCA_023376005.1 Doryteuthis pealeii
AGAAACAATTCCAAATTCTACGTTTAATATTTCATATTGTTTGTTTTTTTACCAGTAAATGGGATTCTAGATCTGAAATAAAAAAAAAGCATAAAACATGAAACATTGTAGTTTGAGTTGTTTTCACACATACTGTTAAAATTTGAAACCATTTCTGATACACTGGCTGTTTCAGAAAAAATATCATTTCCTAATCTAATAATTTGACCAATTCTTGTTCAAATGATCTCAAATGTTAACAACATGTGTAGAAACAACCCCAAATTCTATGTGTAATATTTTATGTTTTTTTTCTTTTCAAGTATAGAAATGTCATTCACTGGAAAAGAAAAGACATTGAAAGATTAATCAGAGAAGTTTGTGTTATTTCTAGACATTTTGTTAAAATTTCAGATCATTTCAAAAGTTATTAGTTTATGAAACGTATTGAAATTTTTAAAACACCCGGTGTTTTTATTTCATTTTTAGATGAAACTTTGATAATCATATTACTACTATTTACCCATAGCTAGAGGGAGAATAATTGGATGCATATCATTCTCAAGGGTATTAGTACTATGCGAAATGCGAATGGCCTTGTCCAGGATTTGAATCTCATATCGCAGAGTTCATTCCCTATAACAACAACCATTACACCAAGTGCCTGCATATATATATATATATATATATATATATATATATATATATATATATATATATATATATATATATATAAAATATTATAAAAAATTAATATCATCAATTAATCTCAATAATCTCAAAACTTGACCAATTCAATCGTTCATCATTGAAATGATCTCAAATTTTAACAACATGTGTTGAAATAACTCCAAATTCTATGTTTAATGCTTTGAGTTTTTTTTTCTTTTCTGATATAGAAATCTCATTCACTTGAAAAGAAAAGTTGTTTAGACATTAAACAAATCTCATGATAAGGAGTGGTTGTCTTGTCTTTCTATTTTGGGACATAATTTAATGGAATAGGGGAATGAAATAATGAAACCATAACGAAGTTTAATGTTTTGGTAATTTGATCAGTAGGTCAAGTGTAGATTTAAACATTCTGTGGAAACTTCTAATGAGAAAATGACGATCATATTATGGAATATGGTTTGGTGGATAAAAGTGTTTGTAATGTTCTTTTGGTTCCATAGTGGTGCTAAGTTCAATCCCTCAATCGGGTAGTGTATTCTTAGTTAACGATAATGATTAATTGGAATGTTTCACTTGAAATTCCAGAAATTTTCTTCGTGCGACGACGGAAAAAAAACACCAAATTAGTGTGAAGACATTGTTGTATAAGATGTTAATTTTAATTTCCTCGTCCGAATTGAACGAAGTCATGGAAGGTAAACTCACATGTGAAAGTACTTTTTAAGCCTGTGTTTAATGAGTACAAAAATTTATGGAGTGTTACCTTCCCGAGACAGCTGCCTTACCGATTAGATCACGAAGCCTTATCTAACCATTAGGTTTTCCCATCCGTATTAACCGTGGGATGATGGCTTGAGAAACTGTGATAAAAAGTAGGACAAATAGTTATTTACTAAGCTTAGCTTAGGTGTGGCACAAGGCCAGAAGTAAGATGGGGACTGGTAAGAATCAAATTCACTACCAATGGTATGCTAATCTTGCTTGACAACCATTACACCACGTAAAAGAAACAAGCAGCATAAATAAGAGGTAATCGTAAAAGAAAATAGCTTAAAAATTGTTCGTTTGTCCGTAATTCCTGCTCAGATGAAAGTGTAGTATCTGTATGAAAAGGTTACTTTTCGTTTCTTTTGTCTAAGATCAGAGTATAGTAATTATACATGTGGAAATCTATTAAAACATGTAAAAAATTAGAAATAAAAAATAATTAATCATATACATCTTCATCCATCTGTTTATTTAAAAAAAAAAATCAATTATTATGACACGAAGGCTACTGAGTCCGAAATTCTTGTCGGACTCGGGTTCCCGAGTTCGAGAAGGCTCCCGAATTTGACAAGAAATACATGAAGCAGGTCGGGGGATAACATCGGCTGAAACGTTGTACAGATAACTATAAAGATGAGACAATAGTCCGAATAATCCAAATGATATTAATTATTTTTTAGTTATACATTTTATACTCTTCAATAAAATAACTGTTTTCATCTACATAATTGATATCGTATCACCTTTTAAGATAAGTGTGGAATTTTCTACATTCTGATCGCAGACAAAATTGTCTAAGAGCGATGCTTTGATCTCGGGCAGGATGTGTAGATACCACTACTCTCTGAAGATACTATTTAATCTTCTCTCCATTAAGACATATATTGCACAGTCCTAGCTATCTGTGCCACAAACGTTCCAAAATACCCCGACTCTCTCCTTTTTGTACAATGGGAAGATGCTGAGTGTTGAAATCAAGCTCATATAGTATTTTTTGTTGCTGCATAATGCCTGAAGATGAGAACATAGTTGATAAGTATTTCTCTGAATGTTTGAGTTGAGGCTTGATGATTACTATTATCCAATTATTGTCCAATTGGACACATAGCTTAATGGATAAAGGAGTTAGGTTAAGACAGTTCTAAGTGACAGTTATCTCTAGATTGCAGGTTCAATCCTGATCAAGTGCAGCGGTAACATAGAATAATAATTACGCCTCTACCCCAGCTATGGCTATCAGAATGAGAACAGGATACCCCCCGTGGACTGAATAAAGGGTTAAGTTCAAAGTTCCGTGATGGCTCTCGATTTCGACAAAAAGGTTCCCGAGTCCGACAAGAAATCCCTGAAGAAGGCCGGGGGGAATATCGGCCGAAACGTTGTACAGGTGACAATGAAGATGAGAACAATAGTCCGAATAACATAGATAATAGTAATAGTTGATACGGAATAGATATCGTACTTGGATCCAATTCCGAAGGTCGGTGATCAACCCTCTGATCCAAAGCGTACAAATATTACTGTAGAGGGAGACTAATTGATTGTCACCTTTGTATAAGGAGGGGGTATCGGTGACGGTCACGTCAATCCAAGAATCCTTACTCCGCCTCTTTCATCTTTGTATGAATAAGATTCACCCCATTTAAAAAAAAATCTATGTTCATTGAGCAGACTTTGTCTCACCACCCTGTAAATGACGTATTGAAACGTAAAGGCCACCAAACAATTCAAATAACACTTTCTACCATTTTTTACCCCCTTTCATATACTGTTTGTTCATAGAACAATAGGTGCACATTTTATCTGTCGGAACACATTTATGTATACTTTTTAATACTTCTTGGATGTATATTATGTTGCATTAGATGTTGTTTATTCAAATAAGTTCAAATCTTGCACCAATGACACTAATATTTCTATATTATGCATGTATTAGATGTTCCTATTTGTGTAAATGAGCTTATCTGGTTTTTCTTTTGTTTATTCAGCGTGAGTGTATCATTGAATATACTAATGCTAATATTGGACTTGGTGAGTGGGGACGCCACTAAATATCCCCCCCTAGCATTGTAAAATAATCAGATGCGGTAAAATCCAAGATTTTAATTATACGTTATGTAATTGTGAAAATTAACTAGAATTTGAGATGACGTGTGAAAAGCTGATATGTTGGCTTCTGATTGGCCGAGGAGTATCAACAGTGACAAGAGAGAGAGAGAGAGAGAGAGAGAGAGAGAGAGAGAGAGAGAGAGAGAGAGAGAGAGAGAGAGTTGGGGAGTTTTGTCTAAATTTTTGAGGAATCTGGGTTGAATGTTTGAAGGGGACAGACGGAATATGCTTTCTATGCCCCAAGGCATTTTAACTTTGGTTTGAAATAATAAAAACATCTTGTGTTTGCTATTAAAAACTATCAACGGTGCAAGACAAGACATCCCCAAAAGAACCCAAGCCGTTCCAGACTCAAAGAACAGAATAAATTCTAGCAGAGATGCGAGCAGATCCAGTCCAGAGGTAGGTAGAACAGTATAAGTATAGAAACTAAATACTCTTGGACGTCACGTCACATATCGAAACTAATGACCGTACATACACACACTCCAAATCGATCCGCCACATCATATATATATAGATTTACCTACATTTCTTTTAATCGATCCCACAACGTTACAGCACCAGTCACCCCAATATTAAACTTTCATTCTAGGCAGAAGTGCCGACCCATTCGTAAAATCCTTTCATTTTTATGGGTATTATGTTAGTATATATTAAAGAAGAAGAAGAAGAAGAAGAAGAAGAAGAAGAAGAAGAAGAAGAAGAAGAAGAAGAAGAAGAAGAAGAAGGGATATTAACCTAACAGCAAACGCTCAGTTCCATTGTACACAGGTGCCAATTTTTAATGGATAAAATGTGAATCGCAGGTCAGTCGCATCTGTTTACGATAATCGTCGGTATAAATAAATCGATTGTAATTGGATTTTTAAAATACGTTTTTATTGATTTTATCAGCCAAAAAACAAAATAAACACAACAAAACAAACAAGTATAAAAAAAGAGAATTACATGTCAGTCAAAGGGAGATAACTGCTATAAACTTCTTTTTTTGCGGGATGCAAATATGTTTTTCTTTTTAAATAAGGAATACAATTTAGCATCGATAAATACAGTGAAAAATATTCAAAGTAAAAAAACAAACAAACAAACGACTGGGAAAAAAAACAAGAAAAGCCAAAATATATGAAAAATGGTAAATATAAAATCGATTTAATTATTTAATTATTTATTCACCTTTCCCTTCAACAGGTTTGTTTTGTTTTGTTTTTTCTTCCTCTGCATTTGGGTTAAAAATGGACACGCACATCTGTTAGTAGGGAAAGAGCATCACGTGATCAGCAGCCTCGTTTCCATCTCCATCTTTCTCGTCATCTACTTGCATCTTTTCTGGCCTTTCTATTGCTTAACGTCATGTCTTCTTCTTTTCGAGAACACAATAAATAAATATCCTCTGTAATATTCCCTTCCTGCTGAAGAAACACCACTGACCTTTCATGACCCTTCATTTTGGCCTCACCCCCGCCTTG
>CM042168.1:7103170-7118170 GCA_023376005.1 Doryteuthis pealeii
TTTTTATCTGTCAAAGACACTTAGCAAAATCTACTACTACTACTACTACTACTACTACTACTACTAATTAGCTTACACTGTCGGCTTGACAGGTAGATCATGCCAACTGCATTTTTTCAGAGAGATAATCCCCCCCCCCAATGGAACCACCTGTTGGTCATGGGTGGCGAACCGTAATGCCATGAGAAATTGAACTATTACGAGTATAACAATCCAAAATGGAGAAAGACTTTCCGTAGTTGTCTAAAAACAAGGGGAAATAAATAGAATGACGTGAAAACTTTACTAAATAAAAAAAAAACACACAAAAAAACCCCACAACCCCTTTTAGAAAAAATGATTAAAAAACAGTTTTAGCAATTTTAAATCGAATCATCATCATCATCATCATCATCATCATCATCATCAAGACGTGCTGACAAAAGTCCCCAAAACTCAGATATAAAATTCATTTGTCAAAGTTACAATATAATTTTGTGATTCAAATATTCATTTTCTCTACTCTAAGAATCTAGATAAACATTTTTCAGCGTGGTCGTTACGAGATAAGTTTATCATTATCATTATCAAGGTGTGCTGACAGCACGGATTCTCTTGATTTCCACTCGCTATCCGTTCCTACCAGTTATCACTCTTTGTACCGTTCTCTTGACGGCATCCAGTATCCGCAGAGAACTGGTCGACCAACACAGTGGTGTGCAAGAGTAAAATTCCATCGGAGAACATCGCTTATGAGTTTGTTTTTACTTCTCCAGCCGTGACCAACATGTTTTGCTGGTCTTACTTGGATGGTTTGTGAGACGAAAGGTAAGTGACCATACAGTTGTTGTTTTGTAAGGTGGTGCTTCCAGGATTTTTTTTTTCAAATCACCACATAGCATCCTTGCGTACTTTCCATCTAGCATTTTTCCAGACGTTTCATTGAAATCTTACAGGTGCAGCCATTTAATAGTACTGACACGACTAAAGCTTGGAAGAATTCTTATTTTATTTTATCAGAGATTAGATTTTCATATGGTTGATAACTTGTCAGTAGCCATCCATGCTTGGGGGTGGGGGTTCAAAGTTTAAATACCGGACATATATGCCGAAAATGGGTGTCCTTAAAGGATTCATATATCTAAATAATAAATTGAAATAATTTATAAAAAAATATTTAATTAAAAAAAATACATTTCGTGTAATTTTTTCTAATAGCCTTAACTTTTAACTTCACAAATCATTTATAATTTAATAAAGGTAGTTCATAACTAATTAGAATAATTTTATTTGTCCCCCCCCCCTCAGCAAACTAACCAAATTGAAATTTTAGTGGACATTTATTGAGAATTTCTCAGAATTTTTTTTAAAGATGACGCTTGATAATTTGTATTATTTGGATTATTCGGACTATTGTTCTCATCTTTATTTTTTATCTGCACAACGTTTCGGCCGATGTGCCCTCCGGTCTTTTACAGATATTTCTTGTCTGACTCGGGAACCTTCTCTTCGAACTCAGGAACCTTATTTTTTTACCTGAAGAAGGCCGGAGGGCACATTGTACAAATAACAATAAAATGAGGACAATAGTCCGAATAATCCAAATTTATTGATGAGCATATTATTAAAGATAAGGCACAGCATATTCTGTCAAGTGCATAGGGGCCAATATTCTTTCTTTTTTCTTTATTGGAGAACAAACATATGCCGCAATGAAATAAAGAAGAGATGAAACAAATTGCAATCACTGATCTTTAAGAGATAGCAATCTTTATGCTCTGTTGTTTGTAGACATGACCATGTGATACCTTTATGACATACTACCAATCTAATGTTAATGATCTCATACATTACTCACAGCTGAAAAATACAAGGTGTGTTCAAAAAGTATTCACAGTGAAGCTCTATTTACCAATACAGAAATGAACAATATTAATGGCAAGATGTGAGACATTAAACAGTCGTACAATGAATACAATTGTTAAAAGGGTTTAGTTTTAGTTAACTGACAAATTATTGGTATCAAATCTCGAGTCAATAAAGATCATATAATCCAGCTGCAAGAGGAACATGAAGACAGGCCACATAGACACCAACACACGGGCTTGTGCAAAAGACCGTGCGACCTGTCGACTCCTCGTCAAACAAGGAACGAGAAGGAGTGAGAAAGAGAGGAAAGCCACAACAGAAAAGAGAGCCCAAAAGAAAGGAGACAAACAGCAACTCCAGCAAAGCACCGCAGTTTGTTTGCAGTCACTGCACCAGAGATTGCCATTAAAAATTAGTCTGATCAGCCACTCACGCAGTTGCAGATACATAAATAATAAAAAAAAAGTGGACAGAAGCCATCGTCTTTAATAGACAGACGGATGCCACCATTAAATCCAGAAAAATAATTTACACGGGAGGAACTTTGATATTCACTTGATTGGTCAAGAATCTTCAGAAGAGAGAAGAGAGAGAGAGAGAGAGAGAGAGAGAGAGAGAGAGAGCATTCCCTAATGTCGTGATTATACTGTACCAGACATGCCGAGTTTAAAGAAAAAAGTTTCTAACTACAGAGATAAAAAAAAAAAAGTATGTCTTCAAGAAGAACCGGGACAAAAAATTGAGAAGGATTCTAGTTTATTCATATGACACGAAGCGTCTAAAGGACACCCCAAATCAGAGGAGACAATTATTATCTTTCCCCATACAAGTACCTCCCCCTAACCAGATTATATTCTCACTTCTATTCGAAACAAATCAAATAGTAAATGCTAAATTTTATATACGGTCATTTTTTTTCTTTTTTCTGATTGTACTTAAATGTTAAATGTATCATTTCCTCATGTGCCTGTATTAAAAGTCCATGTTATGTTTAACACTTTGGTCGGAGTTGTTTGTTCAATCCAATTATAACATTATTATAACCTTGAACCTTACACTTCCATATATTCAATGTAAGTGCAGCAATAGATATGCTAATGCTAATATTTGACCTTGATGAGTTGGGACTCGACTAAATATTCTCCCTAGCACCAAGTCAACCAATAGTGCCTTGAAAATCAACATTCGATATCTTGATTTTTTTCTGTTTTCTAACTTTTTTTTATTGTATTCACTCATGTTGTCCCCTGATATGAATAAACATTGTTGTCCACTTCATTTTGGTCCTCTCGTGAAAAACCCGTGTCCAATCGTCTACGCGAGAGACGGCAACGATGCGCAAGTACTCATCTTCAAACAGTTGATGTACGGTATCTTAAGAAAAACGAGACATCTGATCTTTATCAACACTTACAAAGGAACGCTGATATGGATCTCATTTGCACTCAAGCGGGAACACACTACCCCGGGGGGTAAGCAAAACTCGACGTAAGTTTTTTGGTAGTTTACTCACTACGAGGGGTAAACACTCGAGATATTTTGATTAGTATTGCAGGAAATGTTGGATCTTGTTCTTGCGAAAATGTCAATTCCAAATGCCCAAATCATAAAATATAATTTACATACATTTTTATCAACAGATCCGGTCCCAACGAGAAGAAGATTAAAAAAGATAATATTTGCACTGAATCAACCCAAGAATCTCATCCTCATCCCAAACAAAATTTATAAGTGCATTGAAACTTGCATATTTCTAGGCAGAAACAGACAAGAAATATTCATTAAATTATATCGTCACATCTAATTTTCTTTTTCTTTTTCTCTTGTGCATATGTCGTCCTGTGTGCACATTTGTTTAACCGCATAAATTCTCTGCCAGTTTTATTTTTGTCAGCTTAATTTTCTTTCGTTTTTTTTCTTCTCGTTTTTATTGCTGTCTGCCTCTTCTGATTGGATACAATAAGTAGATTGATGTCGAGCTCAGTATCAGCGGGTAAATATTTCAACAGCTCAACGGTGGAAAACGACTCTTGTCACTTTCTGTGTCCCCCGGGATAAACGAAAAAAACCAAAAAAAAAAACCCAAAAAACAAAAACAAAACAAAAACAAGCAAACAAAAACCAGATCCATCTGGTATCTCTTGTTTCTAATCTATTAGGTAACTGGCTATCTTCACCCAAGAGAAGACTATTCTACCGAGGATCCACTCTACAGTGTTTACAGAGTTTTAAAAAATCTATCTTGTCAGGGACCACCCTTGTTTGCTTCTTTGTTATACTTTAAGGATAGGGTGGGGGGTGTTACAGTTTATTTTTAGTGTAACTAGAGAAGACATCTTTTTTTTGAGATTCTGTTTATTGGATGTAATTATGACGGTCGTCTTTTGATGAGATATTCATTTTTGGCAGTTGGATGCCTCAAGAGAAGGATTTGCAATTTTTTTAGAAACATATTTCTTTTAGAAGTAGCAGGCCTTATGCCCTTCTTTAATCTACTAGACTCCCACGGAGACAGCGGGAAACATAAAAAGAAAAACAAACAAACAAAAAAATGACAAATTGTTCCTCGCTTCGCAACCATCTTCGTTGTCAACGCTGTTATTATTATTTTGTTCCATCCGATTTTTTGGCTGACATTTGGGTGTTACTTTTCCACTCACATTAATAGTAATCTTCTAAGGAGATGAGCAATTCCGCAAAGTGCATTTTTTTGTATAGACTGGTACTGCCAGGTATCTTGTTACTGCGTTTATCTGTCCCTTTCTTGATCACCCCCAGGGTTTCAACTAATACTGACATGGTGATAGGTTTAAGGTGTTATATTGTTTTAATTTCTATTTCCAAGTCGTCGTATTTACTTTACCCTCTTCTTCCACATTTTTCCAGCTCTCTGGCAAGGTCAAAGAATTTCTCTATCTTTTCCTTTTCTTTCATTTTTACTCGGTAGTTCACCAGAACGGTAAAATATGCCAGATGACAAGTTCTTTTTTGGTCTTCTTGTCGGGATTAGGTAATCCGTTTGTATCTCAAAATCACGGAGATTTTTATGCATCTCATTGTCTAGGACGGATTCTTGTTTAATTTCTTGCACAATTCCCAGTGGATCACCTTTCCCACCCAGTTTTCTTAAACGTAAATAGAATTTCCATTGAAACTTTGTCACTTTATTCTGTCAATATTGGATAAAAAATGAAGAGGTAAAGAAGAGAGAGAGAGAGAGAGAGAGAGAGAGAGAGAGAGAGAGAGAGAGAAGAGAGAGAGAGAGAGAGAGTATGTCATTTTATTCGTATCTATCTATCTATCTATCTATCTATCTCGGTTTATGTATTCATTTGTCTATTTCTCGGTCTTTTCTTTTCTTTCTTAGATTTCCCCTAATTTATGTTTTCTTTCTTTCTTTTTTTTCACTATCTAGATCTTTCTTTTTCTATCTATTTTTCTTTTTCTTTCTTTATCAGTATCTTTCTTTCTTTCTTTCTTAATCAGTATCTTTCTTTCTTTTTCTATCTATCTATCTATCTATCTATCTATCTTAGAAGTTCATTGTTTTTGGGCTCGAAGCCAAAATCTTTTACTTTTTTAAACAAAAAACCTTTTCTCTCTCTTTCTACAATTCACCCAGGGAGCCAATATCTCCATCTACGCTATTCGGATGTGCTCGCTATCTTCAATTCCCTCATTAATGAATGGAGTCACTGCAAAAGGTTATCGCAGCCAATTTTTACTAAAGAAAGATAAGCAATTAAGTGTTTCGGGGTTTTGTTTTTCCTCCATTGATTGAAACATCTGAAATGAGATCAAGTATCTAAAACAATTCCAATGATTGGAATATCTAAGGTGAAATCTCTTTATCTATCGAAGGAAATGTTTTACGATCTCATATGCGTATGTGTTTATGTGTGTGTGTGTGTGTGTGTGAGAGAGTATGTGTGTGTGTGTGTGTGTGTGGCGCGCGTGTGTGCGCGTGCGCAGACAGCGAAAAGGGTTCATGTTTATTTTATTGAGTTGAATTTTTGGACACGAAATTGAGTGGAAGGTTAAAAAAGAAGAAAAGAGTGTGTGTGTGTGTGTGTGTGTGTGTGTGTGTGTGTGTGTGTGTGTGAGAGAAGAGAGAGAGAGAGAGAGAGAGAGAGAGAGAGAGAGAGAGAGAAAAGTAAGAAAAAGAGTAAGAGAAGTACAAAAAGAAAGAAAGAAAGAAGGAAAGAAAGAAGGGAGAATAAAGGGTTGGGAATGGAAACAGGGGAAAGTAAATAATAATGGACAGTAAAGAAGCGGAAGGTGAAAGAATTATGGAAATGCTTTAAGTGGGTTGAATAGATAAAAAGAAAATTTATCACGTTAGATAAAACAAGAGAGAGAGAGAGAGAGAGAGAGAGAGAGAGAGAGAGAGAGAGAGAGAGAGAGAGAGAGAGAGAGAAATAAGCTTGAACGTAGATACATTTTACGTCAATATATATAATATATATATATATATATATATATATATATATATATAAAGCACGTGCACTTAAATAGGTGAGTAAAAATAGCAACTGACCTTTTAAAAGCGGAAGACATGCCTGATAAATCACATAACTCATTTTTTTTATGTAGTTGTTGTTTTTTTTTTGTGTGTGAGTGTTTTTTTAAAAAAAACTTGTGTACTTTATTTATGTCTGAGATACTGTGTACGTTTTTTATTTATGCGCGTGTTCTTTTATGCGTGTGTGTGTATATGTATACACACGTGTTTGTGTATGTACGTATTTGACGTTTGTTTGTGAGATTGATCATTCTTCTAAATCAGTTTAAACAGGACAAACACATTGGATCATTTCTTTCACACCCCACCCCGAACACATAGTTTTTATTTTCTATTTTTGTAAAAAGTGAATTTTCTTCGAAACCAAACATACCAGACGTTTATTATTTCTAGTGGAGCATTGTACAGTGAAAACGGATATTTATTATTATTAGTAGGAGTAATTTGAAATCTGAAACATATATCTTTAGTTACAACCCAAAGTATGAATATGTAGCAGTAATTATGCTTGATTACATTAACGGCATTTCAACCCGTCTAGGCTTATTGTTTACGCAGAGGTTAGGGAATCGCGTTCATTGTGCGTTCATATTTACAATTATTTTGTGCAGTTGTTTCTTAAGATTGTTTTTGCACACCGTCTTATCTAATAAAAATAATTTGTAAACAGATCTATTTGACTTTTAGATGGGATCCTGAAAGATGCTACCACTCCGGGTCAGAGTATATATGGCAATGAAATGATATTCCACATTTCTTAGAACTCTAGAACTGGAACCTCACCACCAGATGCAGTTTAGTTTCATATAAAAAAAAAACCTATCTGCAGGGAACGGTCAGAGTATTCTAAGCCCCACCGTTAGGGCGAAATATGTAGCAATATCTTTACCTTATGCTCCCATAAATTTGGTAATGAGCTCTCTAATTGGTAATTTAAATTAACTCTCACTACTAAGCAAATAAGCAATGATCGTTTCCCCGGAAATTTGATCTCTCAGTGACCGTAAAATACATAAACAACCTATGTACTTATAATTTAAAAACACCAGTCCCCCCGCATCAGCTGTCAGTGGGCGAGGGGATAATATATTGGACTACCATGCGTTCGATCCTAGCCAAGTATAGTTGTGTCTAGCCATACTGAAGAAGCGTGAAACACCGAAACACGTGTCTGTGGATAACTTATTAATATATATATATATATATATATATATATATATATATATATATATATATATATATATATATACACAATATCATTTTGGGTTGCAACGTTTCTTTTTATTCCAGATTCACTTCAATCCAATTCAGATTAAAAAAAACCCTCTTATCTGTTTTATTCCCAATTTTTTTTATGAGAAACACTTATACGATATAAAATTTTCAAGATATCATGAAATAAAAAATGGAAATAGATTTGTAGATAACTAATATTTGATTAATAAACGAGACAGACTTTTTGGTTTTGTTAATTTTTCTATATTTTGTTGCTATCATCTTTACAACATTTAGGAGGGACTTACATTGCACTGACTGTAGCCCCCCCCCGCCCTGTAGAGGGGTTAAACCTCACCCACGCAAAAAGGGGTGTCCTAAGTATGACGCTAAACTGCATCTGAGGATGAAGATTCGTTTCCAGAGATCTGGGAAGTGTGGAATACCCATTTATTGCCATTACTCCCAGATCCACTCTGACTGGCGAAAGGCAGTTAAAAACCAACGATTGACAATGAGGCATCGACGTAAAGAGAATTCGTTCGTCAAAATAACTGACATATCTTCAATCCTTTGATATTCACGGCAGATCATATGAATTGGTCTACTAATTGCCATTAATGAGGAGAATTACATTCATCATATCTGTACGGACACTGCATGCCATCAAGAGGACTTACAAAGATTAATGGCCAAGAGAGAGAGAGAGAGAGAGAGAGAGAGAGAGAGAGAGAGAGAGAGAGAGAGAGAGGGGGGAATCTGCACAGCTGGCACGCCCTGATGAGCACGATGATGATGATGATGATGATGATGATAAGGATGCTGATTTCTTCTCTTTATTTCATGATGGCATTTCTCGGTAAACCGCCCACGAAAAAAAGGCAAATTCCAAATGAGAAGACATTCATAGACATTCATCGTCGGTAGCAGATGTTAAAGAAAAGAAAAAAGAAAAAACGTAAAGAAAATCCAACGACAGATAAAAACTGACAACAACGTCAAAAAAAAAGAAAAAAAAAAGACTTCGTTAGTCACATAACTGACATATGTTCATTCCTTTGAGATTTACGGTCGATCATTGTGTAATGTTCCACTTTAGTTCCACTTCAGCGACAACAAGTGCTTCTTTATTGATATTATTAATAAGAAAAGGATTTTGTTGAACGCCTGAAATACCTGGGATGTGAAGATAGCTTTCATAGAACCCAACTGTAACAATATATATTGGCCGTTGTCGTATCAGTGCTGCTGTATGGCTGCACCACCTGGACCCTAATGAAGCGACTAGAGAATAAACTAAATGGGAGCTGCACAAGAATGCTGCGGGTGATCCTGAACAAGACGTGGAAACAGCACCCCACGAGAAAGCAGCTGTACGGCCACCTGCCACATATCACCCAAACCATCCGAGTAAGACGGACAAGACACGTGGGACACTGCTGGAGAAGCAAGGACGAACTCATAAGCGACGTCCTCCTGTGGAAGCCAGCACATGGA
Source organism: Doryteuthis pealeii (assembly GCA_023376005.1). NCBI lineage: Eukaryota > Metazoa > Mollusca > Cephalopoda > Myopsida > Loliginidae > Doryteuthis > Doryteuthis pealeii. The sequence continues at coordinate 7,112,253 of CM042168.1, forward strand.
CACGCCAGTGTGGGCCGACCAGCAAAGACGTACATTGATCAGATCTGTGCGGATACAGGATGCTGCACAGAAGACCTCCCGAGAATAATGAGCGATAGGGACGGCTGGAGAGGGATTGTCATGGATATCCGTGCCAACAGCGCGACATGATTATGATATATATATATATGAAAATGATAAGGAGGTGACCAGGTTTATTTCTCTGGCATAGAACATATGTAGAGTACTTGCTTACCTGGTCAGCAAAAACTGGGTCATGGTTTTGCTTGATGATTCTTAGGGTGATTCTGACAGGACAAAGAAGCCAAGCCTCCATAAAAAAACCCGGTCGTTTTGCCCCGAGAGTCTGAGACAGACAGCTCCATTATACACATCAATCTAGGTGCTCGTCTAATCTACAGCACCATCCAAATGAGGCAGGTGACATCTATTTATCAAATAATCACTTTCATTTATCTGTCATAGACTTACCTGGCGTTCGCGCCGGGTGGATGAGTTTAGTTTCAGAGGTCCTTCACCCCAGGCAGCACTTACTCCCTCGCCTCGGCTATCGAGACAATCGCAACATATGCACAGTTCAGTTTTTATTAGAACATAAACTAATTCTACTAATAATGGGAACCATCATAGCTTCTTATTTCATTCACTAAAATTAATTGCAGAAATCTTTTAATATACGACACTATAATTGTACCTGCACAGCTTAATAACAAATAATGTTGCTCTTCCAATAAGTGATCTACCGAAAGTTTGTGATCTACTATTGATCTACTATTCATGGCATGTGATCTACTAAGACAAAAGAAGACAGGGTTAGGGTTAGGGTTAGGGTTAGGAAAATAATAGGTAGTTAATGGGTAGATCATATATTGGAATGTAAACAACTCGGTAGATCACATATTGGCTTAGAAATCATTCGGTAGAGCACCTAAATATTTACTTCGTGAGTGTTTGTGTTTTATTTATGAAAATTGCCTACGAAATCAGTGGTTATCAATCTTTCTGTTAGATTTTCACCTTACCTATGCTGAAGTTACCCCACATTCAAATTCAGATTCTCATATCACGATATTTCAAATTGAAATTAAAGAATTGAACACTGCAAAAAATCCTTCATCACGCACACATAAAAAAAACAGACGAAAAAATGCCATACTTTGTTATTTTAACTTTAAATCTCGTAACGATCCAGTGGCAAAGCCTCGTTCTAGATTTTTTGTAAAGATCCGAGTAACAAGGTCGTGTAGTAATTGGGATAAATCGATTTTAAATCTGACTTTTGTACGTGTAATAAAAGATAATTGCTTTACTTAAGCTTTACTCAATATAACTTAACTATGGTCCAGTTCATGTGAAGATTCTTTAGTATTCATCGAGAACTGATCCAGGGGGAGACAACTGTGAACGACTTCACTACTACGTAATAAAGATTAGGAATAGAGACACTTTTATGTTGTGATACACATCTGTATGAAAAAACATTTAGAATAAATCTACGAAAAAGCGATCAGAATCCCAGAATAATAGCAAATATTAAAAAGAAAATATTTTTTTAATCAGAAAATAAATTGAAAATAGAAAAAAGTTGCCGAGTTTTTCGATACTAAAAATTTATTGAATTAAAATTCTAAATTAATCTGGTATTTTTTTTCATGTCCACCGATGAAATAAAATCATTTTCTTGTCACTGTGAGATTTGAAACATGTTTATTTGCACTTGTGCTCGGTGTTTAAAATGAAACAAAACAAAACAAAATGAAAAGAAGAAAAAAAAAACAAAACAAAAAAAAAAAAACATAGAAAAACAAAACATTTTCACAGGGAAGAACAAACCAACCAAAAAGTACAAACATTTTTTTTTTGGTTCTGAGGAAATAGAAAAAAAAAAGAGTTGAAAAATCTGAAAATCTCAACATCAGTCATACTCACTAGAGAGAGTGACAAAAGTCATTCCCCAAATGATACTCCAAATCCATCCGACTATCACAATGAAGGTAATCATCTGGAGAAAGGCAGACAGGATATTCAGACAAAATGCCCGACCCCGTGAAGATATATTGGTACTGCCACAACAGAACACTGTGAATGATGATACCAGGGTACCTAGAAAATAAGAAGGATGAGAAAAATAGTTATATTCATCTTGGTCGTTTCTTAACTCATGCTACTAATTTTGTTCATATTTTCTACTGAAAAAATTCAACATTTATCGATTTTTAACCAGTTCATTACTTAAAAGCCACATTCGGCAACCATTAAGCTCGATAGTGAGTCACACACTTTTTGTTGTAGTTATTATTATTATTATTAGTACAAAATAAAAATACCCTCCGGGCGATGTAAAAATAGATTTTTGAAAGATATTGCTTGAGGGGTGGGAGTAAAAAATTCAATGTCAGCGAGTTTGTACCCTAAGTAAATAAAATCATCAAATTCATTAAAGGATTAAAAAATAAAACAATTTGAAATGTAAACTTTAATATATATATTAAAATAAAACAAACCATATATAGATATATAATACCAGTCATGTATTTATTAAAACTTGTTTAAAAAAAACAATGAGGACTGTCTAATGTTACATGTTCAAATTTTGAGTGTATTTATTCTATGTTTTGACGATGACGATTGGTAATGTGACGTAAGTAGTGACGTAATTTTTGTTACAGACAAACACCGGAAGCGAATCTCCATTATTATTATTATTATTATTATTATTATTATTATTATTATTATTATTATTATTATTATTATTATTATCTGCATAAACCCTCCAAAATTCCTTGTACATATTTGTTCACACAAGACTACCACTGCCAATTATTCCACAGTGAGCCGAGGTAATTTTAGTGGAACGTGGAACGTCCGCACTCTTAGAGATATCTGCAAGCTTGAAAACTTACACACAAGGATACCACAATTAAGAATCGATATATTGACTGTTACAGAAACCAAATTGATAGAAAGTCCTGGGAATGACATTAAAATCTATCTGATGGTGAAGTTCCATTTTTGGAGATCTGTGGAGCACCCCTTAATCACCATTGCTCCCTGGTCCACTCTGACCCGGAGTGGTAGTACCTGTTAAGGTCCTATTTATTAAATAGTAAAATATGTTTATAAAAAAATTGAGTATCCGTTAAGAAAGAATTTATTTTAAAACGTTGTCGGCATTAAATGACCCACTGATGTTGATATGCCGTAAACCAAACCAAACCAAATCAAACCGGGATAAAAAATAAAAATTCAATCTCTATTTATTTTTATTCTATCATCTAAGTTAAGGTATTTTAACATTCTTTTGCTCGCAAAAGTTTCCCTGTGATGTACCATTTTTGTTGTATTGCGGTAATATGCAAGAGACGCTCGCTTATAACGGTTATAGTAGTTGGAAATGGACACGGCCACTCTCATTGAAATCATGGACGAGACTGTTCGTATTTCATATGGTGTTAATATACTTGAGAATGGCACAAATACATCAGTTTTCTCCTTCCCCAGATATAAGTAAATAAAAGGACCAATTGGATTCTTTAACCTTGGTTTGGCAACCAGTCTAGGAGAAGGAAAACTATTAATTTAACCCTGTTAAACTACGCTTAAGAAATTGACCATGTATCGCATCCTGCTTGTGCGGAGAGGTTAGGTAAATGCATACGGTAATATGCAAACCAACAAAAATCTTATGTAATTACCAGGAAGAGCTAAAATAATATTTAAGACTTTGGGGAGAGGTATAAGCATCAAAAGACGTAAGTAATCCCAAATTTATAAACTGAGAAAAAAAAATTGTGGGTGTGTGGGTGGGCACATCCCTGTGTCGTTGTGGCAAACGTGCTGGACTGCGGCATCGTAGTAAGCGAGTTCAAACTGTAGTCATGCTATTAAATTCACTTTCCGACTAATACCCGTGGGAAAAGTATTAACGACTACTCTCCCCCCCCGCACATTTAGGGGTTAATTAGTACCACTACCAAATGAACAGAATCCGACCCAAAAACCGATTCTAACTCCAGAATATGAATGTTCTTCATATGATGCCAAAAACCGAAGCAAAAACACACATCTATGTCATTGCCAGTGACATATTCAGAAATGATCAAAATAGTTTCATTTGATCACAAACAGATTCTCTGCTGATTTCACTGTTCATTTACTACGCAACAGAAAAATGTTTCACTCGTAAAATAAAGTGAAACTCAATCCATCTAATCATAATTACACGTGAGGTTTATTATGGGCACAGATGGTTTATAAATTCATCTTCTTTTTGCACACTTATTTAACACATTTCGGTGGGCTTATATATATATATATATATATATATATATATATATATATATATATAATATGTGTGTGTGTGTGTATGTGTGTGTGTGTGTGTATGTGAGTGTGTGTGTGTGTGTGTGTGTGTGTGTTAGTGGGTAAGTATCGACCTTTGAAATCCGACCCCGTAGAGTCGAAAGCTAATTAAAACAAAACAATTTAGTGCAAATCTGAAAATATCGGTCAGAATCGGAGGTGGGATAGATTTTCTCAATTGTCGGTTAGCGAAGAGCAAAATAAAATGAAATTAACTAGAAACCTTCTTTTAAAAATTCCTATTGATAAACATCCCATAAACTGGTTTGGACGTGTAGGTGCAACTCACGTGGCGTGTCTTGGGCATGAATAGCCTGACAGAGCCCATCCCTCTCCAGATCTACAACTGGTTTGAATTTAGTTTTTTTTCCATTTCCTAGGCCGGTTGCTATACAAAAGTTAAAGAGCCCAGTCTGCCCTACTTTTTACCCATAGCTGAAGGAAGAATAGTTTAATTCATACCTTTCCCTAGAATATTCGTGCTAAAGGAAATGCATACAGCACTGTTCACTTACTACGACGATAACTGTTACACATCAAGCCCCTCCTATTTATACTTACAACTGTTCATTCTTAATCTAAGAATCGATTATTATAATAACCTTTTTATCATATGGGTACTAGAAGGCGGTGACTGAGGAACTACATGTTCTTGGAATGACGTTAAACTCTATCTGATGGTGAGGTTCCAGTTTTGGAGGTTTGGGGAATGTGGAGCACCCCTTCATCATCATTGCCCCCTGGTCCACTCTGACCCGGAGTGGTAGTACCTGTTAGGGTCCCATCTATGGGTTAAATAGAAAAACATGAGTTTATAAACAAAATTGTATTATCCATTAAGAATGAATTTATTTCACAACTTTGTCGGCATTAAATGACCCACCGAGGTTGATATGCCGTAAAACAAAACAAACCAAACCAAACCCATCTTCTGTTTTTATACCAAAGTGTGTATGAGTGCACGTATATATTTAATCCCACCCGTTTCCACACACACAGACACAGACACAGACCCCCCCACACAGACATATATATATATATATATATATATATATATATATATATATATATAACTACGTGCGCGCACACATGTCTTTACAACGCCCCCAACTCCTCCTCCCCACATTTCTATATCTGAGTAAGCAAATCTGACACTGAAATCTACAAGTAAACATAAAAGAAAAATAATAAATCAAGTGATTATTTAGACATTGTGCCGTTTTACATTCATAAATGCACTCATGTCGAATTGTTGATAGAATCAAGATTATTACAAACGTTCCATTATCTTGGCGCCGCCCAATCTATTTTCGCCAACAGAAATTCATCCAATACCTTTATTGTGTTGTCTTGTCTTTCGTTAAAGATTTTCGGTTTTTTTCTTGATTTTCAGAGACAAATTCTTTTCTTTTCAGTGGTTTATATAGCCCCCTCTCCAAAAAACCAGTTTATGCTTCATGGATTCACAGGGTCAGTGTGGCAATGTCCCAAAAATGTTGCGAATATTTCTGGTCATAGATGAACAAACACGAGGGAAGAGAAAAAAAAAGTTTATA
>CM042168.1:7120670-7123170 GCA_023376005.1 Doryteuthis pealeii
CTATTTATCTCTTGCTGTATTTTATTATGGATTTTTAAAAATTTAATAGTTTTAACGATACCTATTAGTTCTAATTCAAATTTACTTAATTCTTTAATTGGAGGGGGGGTGTTTATTGGTTTTAAAACCATAAACCTCACGATTCTTTTGGTTATTTTGAGTAGAATTCAGGAAGAAATAAGCTTTCCATCTCATATTTGAGATGAAAGTTTCAATCTTTCTCAGTAAAGCTAATTTATATTTATGATTATCTGGGATCGGAATATTTTTGTACGAATAATTTATGTTTCTTTGCTCCATTACTGTATAAGCCTAGATAGTGCTCAATAGTTAAAACTAGAGCTAAATTTAATATACCAAACTTATTGGTAAATCCTCGCGGTGAGAAAAAAAAACAGCAAATAGTTTGATTGTAAAAATATACTGCCAAACATCAGTCAGATCTTAGCCCTGAAGAGCATTATGCGAAACTTTAGTAGGTTCGTCTGACTCATTAGATTTATCTTTATATATATAAGATAATGAAAAAAGAAACAACAACAATTGTTTTGCAATGAATGTATTATGAAACGTTTTCTTATTTCTTCATAAATTAACAAAACAAAAAAAGAATTTGTAGGAAAATTAGTTACATTGATTTTTATTGTTTCTATTATGAAAGGTAAAATGGACATGAATCCGACAATATGTGTAGAAAGTTTGTAGAAAAAACAAGATGTTAAAAGTTTTGCTGACAGAAATCTGTTTCGACCATATAAAGAGGTCATTATCAAAGCAACATTGTAAACGGAAAGACGAAATAAATATATCATTAATCACGAGGTACAGAACGCTCTCGATCAGTACCGGAATTTTCAAAATATTTTTAAAAATGCGTATTTTATGTTAAAAATAAAATAAATTTCATTTTTAAAAATAAGATTTATTTTATTTTTAACATAAAATATGCATTTTTTAAAATAATGATATATTTATTTCGTCCTTCCATTTACAATGTTACTTTGATAAAAACCTCTTCATATGGTCGAAACAGATTTCTGTCAGCAAAACTTTTAACATCTTGTTTTTTCTGTTTCTATTATGTAATTTGTTTGTTTTCCGAAAATGCTGCTGGGCATTTTATTTTAGTTATGATGATTTCTCTAAACGTTCAAATGTCACCTGAAGTCAGAAATCATTGTCGTTGTTCAAATGTGAAGGTAAAACGTTAATTTAACTGTAAAATGTCAAAATAGAAAAACGTTAACAATAGAATTTTTCAAGTTTTCAACTTGTTGGTATTTAAAAAAAAGAAGAAACGATGACAGACTTTCAGATTAATAAATATACAAATTTAAGTTGACAAAGATATCTTGAATACTAATAAGCATGCTTCTCTGAATATGTTAATAAAGTAGAATATATTTCACAAATGCATCTATTTAATTTGCATAAAGCAACAATCGACAATAAGTTTGTCTATTTCTATTTCAACTGATATAGGGGAGGGGTCAGATTTCAGTGCCCCTGTAGTCGTTCGTTCCTCTGAATCCTGAGTGATCGACATATTGCGATCATTTCTCTCAGCAGAATATTACGGCATTGTGTCAAAATTAACTTTAAAATACCGAAATAGAAACATCGACAGTAACATAATTTTTCCTATTCGCTATAAAACAGGTAAATAGTAGGGCAGACTGGGCTCTTTAACGTTGGTAAGACAACCGGTGTAAGAGGACAACTGAATTCAAACCAGTTGTAGACCTGGTATGGTATGGGCTCCCCCAGCATATTCCTGGCCAAGACACGTTGCGTAAGTTGCAGCCCTACGACCAAACCAGTTCCTGGGAACAGTGATGATGATGATGGTGATGATGATGATTGAAAATAAGGCAAGATATTCTGCGAAAGAAATGAAATAATTATTCAATCCAGAAGACTCAACAATAAAGCTTGATGAAGCCTTAGATGTGAGGATGTGAGGAAAGATTTGTCGAAATTCAATTAACGCATGAAAGGAAAAGGAAATTTGCAATGAAACAAATTGAAGATAAAGATTTAAGCCTCGCTTTTACCACTGACAACTGATCACTGACAGAAGCAACCCCCCCCAAAAAAAAAGCAGTAAAAAATAAGAAAAAAAAAAGAAAAAAAAAAAACTCAAACAAACCAGAAACAAAATGTTCTCTTCTCTATGATACTGACGGATTACGAATTAAAAAAAAGTCATATGCTGTAAACTGGTATAAGTGGTAACAGGCTCTTTCAATTCTCAGTTAGAAAAAAGCAAAATAAAACAGAATTAATGAGAAGTTTTCTTTTAAAAAATCCTATTGATAGACTCATCCCATAAACTGGTTTGGTCATGGAGGCGCTGCTCGCGTGCCGTGTCTTGCACATAAATAGCCTGGCAAAGCCCATCTACAACTGGTTTGAATTCAATTTTCCTTCTCCTAAACTGGCTGCCATACCATAGTTAAAGAGCACAGTCTGCTCTACTATTTATCCATAGCTGGAGGGG
>CM042168.1:7130670-7248170 GCA_023376005.1 Doryteuthis pealeii
CATTTTGATATCAATATCACTGCACCTAACCTTTTTCTCATCTATCATCATCATCACTATGATCATCACCATCTGTAACATCAACATCACAGCCTCCTTTTTAGATCTATTGACGGTTTGTGTGTACACATAACACACCACAAATAAAGTCTCAATATAGGCAACAGATACGCATTTTCTTATAATCATATACAAATTTGAGCTAATTAAGGCGGGGGAAAGTGTTCCAAATGTTTCTAGTAGGTGCAAGTATGTTATTTGAGAAGGCTAGCACTAACTTTATTGCTATATTTAAGTTTGCTAATTCATATCTCTGTCTACTTGGCTTATAGCTATCACTTACATCGGCTTGTATTTTCATTTGAGATATTAAAAAGGAAAGGAAGCAGAAAAGTTAGAGAGAAGACAAGATAACAAAAAATAAATAGATAAATAAATAAATAAAAAAAATAAAATAAAATAAAATAAAATAAATAAATAAAGGAAAGAAAGAAGAGTCGAAATAGAGAAACAGATGTCGTATAATTTTCTTCTGTGAAAAGAAAGCAAGAATATTTTGGCTCGAGGCTGTTGTTCGCCATTTTCTTAATATTCTATTAATTTTACTTAAAGACAGAGAATATTCTGTTTTGTGGCCAAATTTATTTTTGTCCACTAAAAACAACAGCAACTGGCTGCTTCTTCCACTGATGTTTTCTTAATGCTATCTCGTTAGAAATGGTAGTATCCACGAGAATCTCGTAAATGCAAAGAAGTCTATGTCAACTAATCTGGTGTTGGAAGAACTATTTTCGTTTCTGTTGGCGATGAAACCACTCATAGTCGAAGGCGTGTGGATTTTCAAATGTTTATAGCCAGAGTTAGCTCCCTTGATGAGTGACGTTTCAATTCTTCCATTGAAGACAAGAAAAGAAAAAGAAGATAGACGATTCAAAACAGACAGTATCTGTGAGATAAGAAAACATTGGCCGATAATGCACGAAAGTAATTAGTTCGTTTGACCCAAATAACAAACAGTTCATCCTTTCGGACATTTATTCATTTTTAATTTACAGTTTATGTCATTTATTAGAATTGTCGAGTTTATTTAGCATATTTTCTTTTAGTTGAACTCTATCAATTATTATTGCTAGCAATTTTGAGTTGTATTATCCGAGGTGTACTACTAAATGAGTTGCCGGGTGTAGATGGAAGTCGTTGAGAGCTTCAATTACCTCGGGTCCACAAATGTCAACTCTGTCTCCACTGACAGTGAAGTAAACAGCAAAATTGCGAGAGCAGATGCAGTTATGGCTAAACTTAGCCAGAGAGTCTGGAACAATACCAGCCTTACTCAGAAAACCAAATTACGCGTTTACAAAACGTGCGTTCTCAGTACTCTCCTTCTACAGTAGCGAAGCCTGGACCACATACTCAAGCCACGAGAAGAAAATGGACAATTTCCACCTAAGATGCCTACGCCGCATCCTACGCATTCAATGGCAGGACAAAGTGCCAAAAACGGACGTGCTGGAACGAGCAAACATTAACAGCATGTTCACCATCATCTGCGAGAGACGTCTGCGCTGGCTTGGTCATGTCAAAAGGATGGGCAAAGGTCACATCCCCAAATACCTACTGAATGGCGAATTAGTAGAAGGCACCCGACCGTTGGGAGACAACTTATACGCTTTAAAGACGTCTGAAAGAAGGACACTAAGACATGCCACATCAACACTAACACGTGGGAGGTTGGTGCAGAAAACCGAGGGGCCTGGTGCCTCTTTTTCAGATAAGGGACAAAAAGGAGTGAAAAAGAAAAGAAAGAAGCCGCAACAGAAAAGAGAGCCAGAAGGAAAGAGAGACAACAGTAACCACAGCAAGCACCACTATTTGTTTGCAGTCGCTGCAACAGAGATTACCATTCAAAAATTGGCCTGTTCAGCCACTCGCGCAGATGCAGTTAAAAAAAGTGGACACTACGCCATCGTCTTTAACAGACGGAAGGATGCCAACAACAATAGTTAATAAGTTTGACTGCCACATCGTAGTAAGCTAGTTCGAACTCCAATCGCATATAGGTATGGACCCTCTTATCACCCAGCTATGGGTTAAATAGTACCAATACTGTTCTTATACAAGAATGGCTTTGATATTAAATTACCCACTAAGGTTGATATGCCATTATACAAAGAAACCAAGCCAAAAACGTATTATCCTACATCTTTTTAAAAACCTTTTTCGGATCGTCACATTATTCTTTTTTCGAGTGTTCGTTGTTCTTCGCTGTTGTAGAAGAGATCATCCGGTTGAGTTGCGATAAAAAACAACTAAGATTAAGAAGATAAATGATAATCATGATAATCATCGTAATCAAAGTATGCTGACAGTACGGATACATTTGATTCTTATTTTCCCTATCGACCTATTGCTCTTGGTAAGGCTGTAGTAATGTAAGTGGGTGGTCAACACTGGTGTGTCCGTGTGTCAGAGTCCATTGAAGACTTCACTTATGAGTGTCCACACCTTCAGTGATAAGCATGTCTTGCTTGTCTTGCTTGGATGGTTAGCGAGATGGAAGGTATGTGGCCATACAGCTAATGTTTTTTAGGTGTCTGCTTCTAGGATCTGTTTAACACGCATCTTCCTTATATAGTTCCCATCTTCCTTTTTCTTCAAGTGTTCCGTTAGTTGTGCAATCATACAGTAGCACTGACAAAGCTACAACTTGGAAGGATTCCCGCTATTTAAAAAAATTTACTCGGCTTTTTTCTTCAAACCTTCAAGTCTTTTCCCAATTACCATTTCCTGCCATTCTGAGCCGCACCCTGATGAGATATACCCTATATTTTTACAAAACAGAATATTATTAAGTCATTTTGTGTCAGCCTATTTTACTTTCACTGTAGTTACCTCCCAATAATTTTCTAAGCAAGAAACTCTTAGACACATGCATACGTGTAGATATTCGTTAGTGTAAGATAAACAGGATTATAATTTTGTTTTCATGGGATTGAATGCACAACTGTCTCGAGTGTTTGAAGTAGAAAAAGAAAACGAATGATATAATAGAAGAAATAAAGAAAATAAAAGAAAGAAAGAAAGAAAGAAAGAGATGATGATAATGATGATGATGATGGTGATGATGATGATGAAAGAGGAGGAGGAAGAGAAAATGTGGCCTTTGTCTATAAAGACAGAAATATCAGTTGAGCTGTCTTTGACATCAGCATAAATCATCAGATGAAGATTTGTAGTAGCAGATGTAGAAGATCCCTAGCAACAGATGCAGCCAACCCATTGATTCTAATGTCAGAAATTTATCTTAAGTATTATCCTTGTGTCATAATTTAAACCTTTGAGCATTGAGCGTAGATTTACCCTGAGCGTAATCTCTGAACCGGTAAAACTGTGCTACGGTAATGGGGGGAAATAAAATAACTATCTGGGTTAAATAGTACCAGAACTGTTGTTCTACATGGATGCATTCGACATTAAATAACCCACGAAGATTGATATGTCATTAAACAAAGAAACCAAACCAAACTGAAACTTGAATACGTGGAGATAAACTTCTTATATATCAGTTTCTAAAGAATTGTTTTCTGTAATTAATTCATAAAAATCAATATATATATGTTTAACCAATTTCTGATTTTCGATGATCAATAGGTTATAATTGGATATACATTTACTGCCTAGCACAGGGATAGAACCTACCACATCCAATTAATAAATAACACTGTTTTGCTTGCTTCTAATTGCCTGCGGATTGGAATGGGCTCAGCCGATGGAGATAATAAAAAAGCAACACAAAGTACTCATGAGCACTTCTCCTTAGAAAGACTTAACGGGCAACTAGACACTTTCAAGATATAAGTAATCCCTATTCATAGATAAATTCCAACACTGGAATTTACAAGATTTTTATATCATTACTAGACCCCTATATATATATATATATATATAATATATATATATATATATATATATATATATATATAAGAGAGAGAGAGAGAGAGAGAGAGATAGATAGATAGATAGATAGATGCTTATGGATTGCCGAAAAAGGTGAGACCTCATATCTAAATTAAAAATTACTATATTTAATTAGCTGACGACCCCCAAAGAGCGTGAAACTCTAAGTTATCATTGTAATAGCTTGTCTTAAATAATTCGATACGCTTCATCTATAACTTCTAGTTTTTATGAAATTCTCTATCTATATCATCATTATAACATATATATATATATATATATATATATATATATATATATATATATATATATATATGATGGAATATCTCGTCGATTTCGACGTATAAGGGTTCATAAGATAGAGCATGAGTTGAACCAATGAACAACCCACATAGTGTTTTTGTTTATAGTGGTGAAGGTTTATGTTGGACCATCCGAACTTTTGGCACAGTCGATAGGAAAGAATTGGCGCAAAGAATGTCACAAACCCAATCAACGAGTGACCTCAGGCTTTTCAAATATAGAGTTATCCTTCTCCTAGAAGGGTTACCTATCCAAGGTTAGGGAGCCCAATCTATTCTACGATTTACCCATAGCTGGAGAGAGAATATATGGATTCATATTTTTCCCATGGATATCAATGCTATGTGAAATGCAAACAGCTTGTCGGGTCAACGAGTCCATTTCCTTCGACTCGAACCATTACATCACGTACATCCACAAACACATACACATGCACAGACACAGACACAGACACAGACACACACACACACACACACACACACACACACATATATATATATATATATATATATATATATATGTGTGTGTGTGTGTGTAGTATCCCCAATTAATAAACCCCACCCCAGCAATTTTTATAAAAAAGATAATTTCCTTCTCAAACAAAAATACCAGATTAAAAATTTTTTTAATGGAATATTGTACAGACAAAACGGATATAATTAGGTAGTATTTATTATCATAGTCTTCATCATTTAAACTCTGTTACCAAAAATAATGTTGCAAAACGTCTATAACCAGGAATAAATTGTATATATATATATATATATATATATATATATATATATATATATATATATATATATATATATATATGTTGCAGTTATTTCAAAACTGCTATATATTCATATTTTGGGTTGCTTTTCTTTCTTTCTGTCTGTCTTTCTTTCTTTCTTTTCTTTTGTTTTTCTCAATGTTTCCTTTTTTTGTTTCTTTAATTTTTATATATATTTCTTTTCTCTCTTTCGTTATCTCACCAACATTTAAGAAGATCTCCACGGACGTAGAATAGGAACACACATGTCATAAATACTCTTATACGGAGAGAGAGAGAGAGAGAGAGAGAGAGAGAGAGAGAGAGAGAGAGAGGGAGACACACACACACAGACACACACACAGACAGATAGACAGACAGACAGAGAAATGGGGGTGCGCATGCAAATAAAGGTGGATTCACGTGAGTTCCCAACGGAGACAATATGTTCTTCGACTTCATTGCTCAAAGTTTTTGACACACGAAACAAAATATCCATTTGATTCCGTTTTGCTTGTCGATTTCGGAATAAGGAATTTCGAGTTTCCATATTTTTTTCTACTCGTCTCACTTCATCTGATTATCTATGAATTTTCAGTGGAAAGCGCAACAACCAAAAAACAAAAAACAAAACACTGTTATGACCCCCGGTTGCCACTAGCGTATGTTACGGCTCTGTGGCCAGTCAGTCGCTGTCTAGAACGATTATTTTAGCTGAATAGAAAAGCAGATACTGACAAAGTCGAACTGTAATCAACCGTTGTCAATTTTACGTGAAACGAATCTTTGTAGCATCTCTCGCTACTTGTTGGTCAGTGGAAGAAATCCACAAGCGTAAATTTAGACTGTGGACATGATGACGGACAAAACACAGAAAAATAATCAGATTCATAAAATTTAACTCTTGTCCTTCTGTTGTAAAGTTGCGGTCTCGTACTTACCGATGAATCAATGCCCTTCCGTGCAAGTGCGTGGTGTAATGGTAATAGTCGTAGAAAACGGACACGGCAAGTCGAGTTCAAATCCTAGACAAGGCTGTTAGTATTTCACATAGCACTTGGGAAAGGTATGCATCCAACTATTCACCCTCCAGCAATGGGTAAATAGTAGGACAGACTAGACTCTTTAACCTTAGTTAGGCAACCAGTCTAGAAGAATGAAAACTCCGAATTCAAACTTTTTAAACTCCGCTTAAGGAATTGACCTTGTGTCATATCCTGCTTGTACGGAGGGGTTGGTAAATATGTATATAACGTGTTCATTATTTGTACACACACAAAAATTCTAAGGTCGTTTATAAATGATCTGACTACCCAAGGATCTATTTATGGTTCTATTGTGACGGAGAATCAGTTTCTGTTATTTAATGATTATAAACAAAATCCAATGCAAATATTTCAACAAGTAGGCAGTATGCCTGGTATTTAGCCACCAGCAACTATCTTTGGGTTATTCTGAAAACAGGTTTTGTTCAAATATAAGATTTAAAATCAGTCAAGAAGAATAAAACTACAAGATAAATATTTTAAGAGATATTACCTTAAAAAATTGCCACTATTTATTTTTTTACTGATAAGCACCGTCAAATATTTTTCTATAATATCAAAACGTTGTGTATGGTTAGCAAGCTAGATTTGCAGACCATTGTTAGTGAGTTTGATTCTCATTGAGCGCCCCATCCTTCTGGCCTTGTGCCACATCTATGCTAAGCTTAGTAAATAACTATATCAAACTATATCAAAGACTCTGCGTTAAGTTTATAAATAGTATTGAATTTGTTATAATTAAGCAGATTCTATTTGCACACTATCGAGCAATTTAGATTTTTGTGACATTATTAATTTATTATATTTTAATGTTCAGCCTTCATTATAAATTCCATTTTCCATTTATTCGAACGTTGTATTCCATAGGTCAGTTATTCCATAATGCGGTATCCACATCCATATCTTTACACTAGGTACCACCAAAATAGGTCACGTAATCAGTTTAGGCTATATTGAAGAAAGAAACCTAAATATTTTTGAACTTTTTAAAAAAATCTTGCAAAAAAGAAATAACAAACACAAAGAGCTGTTACAAAGAAAAACAGTTAATTCAAAGATCACATTATCCGATTGGGGAAAAATTACCCACTGTTATCTTGAAAAATAAGTAAAACAGTACGTTTTTTTTACAACAGTGTCAACTTCTTTATTGATATTTTCTAGCAGAATTTTGTATTGTTGGTTTTTTACTAAAAAATATCTCGTATTAAAACTTATAAAAATCTTCTGATATAATTATTCAGACTTTTATAAAAAAAAAAAGTAAAAATCGTTTTTTTCAAATTTCATAAAATAAGATAGGGAGGGGGATAAACCTCGTAATAAATATTCCTCCTAACATTTTTTAGGAAAAAATATTTCAGACATATTTACATCAAAAGGTAACTAATTATGGAAATTTTCGTAAAAATCGGACCATTAATTGATTTTTCATAGAATTTTTAAAAAGCCTCTAGTCATTACTTGTTTTTGGCTACGTTAAATTTCAATTGATTTAACGGTTTTTCGTTCATAATCTTCATTATTTCCGTAAGCTGAATTTTAAAAAAATCATCAGGGGTTTTTCTTTTATATTTCTTCTTTTGAATGGACAAAAATATTCAAGATGAAATTAACCTTTATGCAAGTTTTATTGAGTTAAATATAGTGGAGGGGGGGGGGGTAAATTTCACAGGGAAAATTGGTGGTACCTACCTTACACCTAACATTGCTATGTTCAATGAATATTACAATTACAGATCAATTACAGGGAGACAATGGTTTGGGAGGTAAGTATCCCAACCACTGCACCACTACAAATCCTGGAGTGATTTTACACTTTTTCACTGTATAACCTGGTTTGATCGTAATGAAGTGAGTCTTGTACAGGGACAATCTAACACAGCCAATCCCTCTCCAGGTTTACAACTGGTTTGAATTTAGTTTTCCTTCTCATATACCAGTTGCCATACTAAGGTTAAAGAACCCAGTCTACCCTTCTATTTACCTATAGTTGAAAGGAAAATACTTTCCAGAGGGTATTAGCGTTATGTGAAATAAAAACAGCCTCATCCAGAATTTGAACTCTGGTAGCCGAATCCATTTCACATGACAATAGCGATTATGTCTCAATTGGACTTACGGTCAAGTCAAGCCTATTCAGTTCTTTGATGGGTGACCACTTTGGAACAACAGGTACTCGACGCAAATTGAGCCATTTGTACTAGACTAAGCAAAGATTAGTAAATAACAATTTGTTAAGAGAATCGGCACTCGTTGTGTAATATTTATCGTTGTAGGTCGTAGACTCGGCTACCCAAGTTCAAATCCTGAACGAGGCTAATTGCATTTCACATTGCACTGAAGCTATGAATCCAATTATTCTCGCACAAGCTATAAGTAAACAGTGGGGCATACTGGTCTCTTTAACATTGGTATTGCAACTGGCCTAGGAGAATGAACAACACTGAATTCAAACCTGGTAAACTCTGCTTAAAATTGACCTTTTGCCACACTCTACTGCAGCAAAGGGATTGAGTAAATACTATACGGATTGAATATTAAAAAAAATACCAAGAAAATTTGGTACAGCCATGGGGGGCGGGGGGTGGGTGGAAAAAAGTTAATTTGAGGCAATCATGGCATAATAGTTAATGTTGGAAATGGACACGGCAAACAGAGTTCAAATCCTGAACGAGGCTACTTGCATTTCACACTGCACTAATACCATTGGGAAAGGTATGAATCCAATCATTCTCCCTCCAGCAATGAGTAAACAGTAGGGCTCTTTAACCTTGGTATGGCAGCCAGTCTAGGAGAAAGAAAATTCTGAATTCAAACCAGAGCTGGATAGTGATGGACTATGTCAGGCTATTACTTTCCAGGATACGTTACTCAGAATATAACCCTCCCACGACCAAAATCAGGTTATGGGAATAAATCTTTCTTAAAGATAATCGGAGAGTTACGGATCGATATCCAATTGTTTCTAGTTAAATCTACAATGTCAGATACAAATGTGTTATGTTTTTTTTTATTTTTTAAAATTTTTTCGATTTTATGACGGTAGAGTTAAAAGTCAGCAATTTTTGTGCTAATGCAAAGGCGAAATCTATCCTGGATATATATGGCCACAAATTCCTGCTTTAGCTTCGAGCAGGGAAAAAACGTTTGTAAGAAAAAGTTGCAAGCGGAGATGCATGAAGATTCTTTCATTGGCAAAATTGCTTTTTACTTAGAAGACACGAAAAGGAAAAGTCGGAAGTTGTTAATAATAAATCTGATGCAACCAGTTTGTATGAAATGAGTTTTTTTGTTCTTCTTGTGGTGAAAGAAGATAAGGAAAGTATTAGCAAATAGTTGCATTCTACTTGTTTGTTTGGAATTGTGGAATCTGGACTACTGAGTTTTCCCGCCACTTTTTTTGTTTATCAGCACCGAAAAAAGGAAAAAAAAAACCCCAAAAAACAACGCATAAAAAGTAATGGCTCTAAGTTAAGTTAAATGATTATATATATATATATATATATATATATATATATATATATATATAGTAAAGAAATAACAAAAGACTTAGAGATTTAGCATTATAGTCTATTTCAGGGAGCTTAGACAAAGTGTCTAACCCTATCGACTCATCAGATGCATTGGGAGAGTTAGACACTTCCTCTGATGAGTCGGGAGAGTTAGACAATTTGTCTAAGCTCCCTGAAATAGACTATAATGCTAAATCTCTAAGTCTTTTGTTATTTCTTTACTTATATATTTGCTCTGTGATTCTAACATCAAGAGCGCACATTGAGCTCTCAAACTGCGACAGGTTTTTTTAAATAAAACTCTTGTGTCGTAAGGAAGATTTCTTCTCTGGACTTTTGGATTATATATATATATATATATATATATATATATATATATATATATATATATATGTAGAGAAAAGTAGACAAACACGGGATGTTATGGAAACTTGATGTTTATTGTCGACGATGCAACGTTTCGGTCTCTTATTAGACCATCTTCAGGACTTGGATATAGTTCTTACTCCGATGATGGAAATTCTCAAAATTTTTTGAGAATTTCCATATTTATCGTAATTTGTCGTAATTCTTCTTTATTTATAGAAATTTGTCGTAATTCTTGTTTATTTATCGTAATTTGTCATAATTCTTGTTTAATGTTTGATTTGTCGTAATTCTTGTTTAAGAAGATGGTTATCTATCTATCTATCTATCTATCTACCTCAATTTGTTCATTTTTTTAAAACTTTGATAAATAAATAAGAATTACGACAAAAAAGAGAAGCCCCCCCCCAAAAAAAAATACATTTAACGCCCTAAGTTGGTTGTTTTCTTTCAAGTAACACAATAGCTGGGGTCGTTATTTTAATAGTCACCGGGCAGCAATTTTTGAGGCAAGAGACCGGGACGCACTTCCTCATAAATTACCAGCAATTGAAAAACAAATAAACTTAATTCACATTTTATTTTCTACAAGCTGTCTACCAATCATATCCCTTATCTTATTATTCTTACTAAACATATATATAAAATGTTTATATAATTGTTTTCATAGTCTGAATGTTTTTGACACAGACAAATTCTTTAGCCTTTTGATCTTCAACCTAGAACGACTTTAGAAAAAGGTTGGTGTCGTGTTGGAGGAGAGATGATATAATAAGGATGGACATAACATTATTTTAACTATCAAAGTGAAGTGTAGTGTAAAAGAAATGGTTACGAAACGCTGGTTGAAATATTTTAAATGTATTTTAAATGCAACTGATGATGATGTGATCATCTTTAAAAAGTTAGAAGGCTTTATGTGTATTGAAAAATGCTTAGAATTTTTGAAATCGGTTAACGATAATCTATAACATCAAAATACAGATACACAACTGTAAATATGAGTGTAAAACGACGTATATAACAGTAGGGCATCCCCGGCTCTTCAAAGAGGACAATTTGAATATTTCGGGGCGCAATTTGGAATTTTAAGGAGAATATAAAAAGCATCCAATTGGAACTGAGTTTAATTAATTAATTCCAAAAATCCCCAGGAGATTTTTTTCTACTCAATTCCAAACACTCCCTTTTCTCGAAACTTTTTACCGATCACAACCCTTATCTTAATTTTCTTGTTAGATGTAGATAACAATTTATATATTATTATTATTTTCACAGTATGAGTCTTCTCCAGTCTATCATGATAACGTTATGTTATTATGAAACAGACAGGCTTCGTTGCTTTTTCATCTTCAACCTAGAACTACTTATGGGAAAGGTTGGTCACAATGGGGATCCACTACACATTTCCAGAAAGGGGTAGTGGTGGTGGTGGTGTTGCAACAGGATATATCTTAAGGGGGAGGGGGAATTGAATTATTTTAGCTATCAAAGTGGGGGTATGGAGTAAAAAAAGGTTAGGAACCAAATGGTCTAGACATGAAATGAATGTTTCTCTAGAATGTTCTATGTCGATTAGAAATTGTATTATGTATATTCACACACACACACACACACACACACACACACACACACACACACATGTAGAGAGCAAATAAACCATCCAATGTGGTAAGCGTTTCGAAATGTTTGTCTGTTAACAGCTTTGTGTTTGTGAGTTAAGAAGTTTCGCCGATTGTTTATCTTAGTTCATTATATTAGTTTCGTGTGTTAACTGCATTCACATATTTCTTACCGTCTATACGCGCGTGGTGAATTACAGGTTCTGTATTTGCGCATAGGCGTCAAGCCAGTGTGCACCCTAACATTTACCCCTCGGGAAAGAGAATGCTGCTGCTGCTGCTGCTTGATGATGATGATGATGTGATCGCCTTTAAAAAGCGAAAAGGCTTTATGTGTATTGAAAAACGCTTAGAATTTTTGACATCAGTTGAAATGATAAAGAATGCGTCGCGCTAGAATAAAATGTTTCTTTGAGTTTTTTAAATATAAAACCGAAAAAAATGTTTTTTTTTTCCATTCTTTGTTGCAGAGAAAAGGAGTTTTAAAAAGTTTTCGTTCTTTTAGGAAATGGAATCGATCAGGAAATTTCTTTTGGAAAATGTTACAGACATATTTCCAGAATGAGGAAAACTGGAATTGAAGAAAGGAAAGACAGGAATAGGTGTGTGTGTGTGTGTGTGTGTGTGTGTGTGTGTGTGTGAGAGAGAGAGAGAGAGAGAGAGAGAGAGAGAGAGAGAGTATTTTTGAACGGGAAAATGTGAGATATATACGTGGGGGGAGAGAGAGAGAGAGAGAGAGGGGGGGGGGAGAGTCAGACAGAGGCAGAAAGAGCGTGAGAAGTGAGATAGAGTATGAACAAGTGATAGACACTGTGTGGGAACAAAAGAGAGAGAGAGAGAGAGAGAGAGAGAGAGAGAGAGAGAGAGAGAGAGAGAGAGAGAGGAGGAGATACAGACAGAGGCAGAAAGAACGTGAATAGTGAGATAAAGTATGAACAAGTGATAGACACTGTATGGGAACAAGAGAGAGAGAGAGAGAGAGAGAGAGAGAGAGAGAGAGAGAGAGAGAGAGAGAGAGAGAGAGATACTTACAGAATTGGACAATGAGGTAGAGAAACCGTAACAAAGATGGACAAAGAAACGAGGTTCAGGGGATTCAAGAAGTCAATAGGTATCCATTTTTCTTTTTCTATTTCTTTCTTTGTCATCGTTAATAATGTCTACATATCTTCAGGTCGGCAAATGATGTCACGAATCAGTGAACAATAATCTTTTCACGCTCACTGAATACACAGCGCGCCATCTTGAAAAACTTTTCAAGAAACTTTCTTTCGTCGTGATATTTTCTCCAAACATTTTGTCACCTAAAACAATATTTACGTATCGACTTTCTTCGATAAGAAATTTTAAATAGACACAACTTTTTTCTCTCTCTCGCTCTTTTTCCATCTTTCTCTGTCTCTCTCTTTTTCTTCTCTCCTCTTTCTCTCTCTCACACACGCCCTCGCTCTCATCATCTCTCTCTTTAATTCTCTCTCTTCCTCTTCCTCAGAGTCACATTTTCTCTATACTTATATGCGTAAATGACAAAGGAAAGGAGATTGATAACGATGCTTTACTCTGTTCTGACGATGTAGTAGTTTGGAACATCCAACAGCAGAATTCAGTCGTTCCTTATTTGAAGCAACCTGGTCATTTAATTTGCTAAGATCCTTGGCATATGTTAAGACACCCATTCCTTCATTTTTGGAGGTTCGCTCGCAGCTTAAGAAGTCGGTTTGCGCAGTGGCTACTGTTGTATATTGTACAAACGGAAATAGGAATTTCCGGTTAAATTAAATAAAGAAAAGACGAAAAAAGAAGAGACTTTCCCGGAAAAGAAGTTAAAAAAGGAAGTTTAAAATGTGTCAATAAAGATAAATAGATCTATCAATAAAATAAGGATTCGAGACACACACACCAGCCAGCAGCCAAAAAAGACACTTCACGTGTCCCAGCAAACACCCCTCGGCACATTTAAAGCTCTGCGCCTTCACCACCACACAACGAAGAAAATAAAGAAGGGTCCTCTCTTTGTACATACGTATCTGTTATTTATTGAAGTCCAGTAGTCGGTAGTAGCTGACTACTACATACTTCGCTACGTGACAATATATACCCGCAACGACTACTTACACGATTTAGCAGCGTGAATTTGAAGCCGCTATACAAGAGCTACCCCTTCGTGACCAGTTGTTGTTTAAGCCTATTAGAGCAAATTCCAGGGAGTTTTGTGCAAGTGGTTCTTAGCGGATCCATTGCAAATAACCAGGTCGCAATTATAATTTTCACCAGATGCCGTTGCCTATTGTCATCAAATCCTCCACAAGGGTGTTTGCGTTTCACTGAGCATTAATGTCCACGGGAAGGCCATAAACACATCTTTTCTTCCTTCTATAGTAATAAGTAACTATTCGGGTAGATTGAAATAATAAGCATATGGACAACCAGTCTAGGAGAAGGAAAACTTTGAGATCAAACCCACTAATAGCGTGGCAGAGCAACTTACCACGGTGATGTGGCACAAACCAGAAGCTAGAGTCCTACCCTAAGGCAGTCTGATATTATGTTCAATCCTGTTCTCATATCTTTTGTAGAGTGACACTTATACTAAATTGTATAGCACTTTGCCCGTTCCTTGGGTAACATCAGTGTCATAAAGATGGAAGATCTACAGCATGGGAAACTACCGATCTTCCGTACAAATTTTCCTTTTCATTCATAAAACATCCGGGGATTTTGCTCGTAACCTTCAACAATTGTTTTTCATTTGACCTCAGCTTTGACCTCTGTTCATTCAGTGAATTTTTCCGACACTTTTGTTTTGTTGTTCCTGTTCTTGATTAATGGCTTCCATATGTTTGATATCGCCAAAATCCACAAAGAAGACATTCTACACATAACCTATTATCAGTTACCATTCATTAAATACATTTCCGTGAAATTTAGTAAGTTTACTGATATTAGAGGGGCTGCTCAGTAGATAGAGCATCCGCGTAGGAATCACAAGGTTCCGGGGTCGATACCGGTCATCACCAACTCAGCGTATGTGGCGATCCATACCAGATGCAAAAAAAAACAGTCTCCCTGGTCTAGCGCTATTGAAAAGGGGACAGACTCCTTTGCTGTCCGGCTGATACCGACAATAAAACACTCCGCCGACTCTACTTTTACAACTTATAATAGCTTTCGCCTAGGAATCGCAATGTTCCGGATTTGATAACGATCCCTGCCAATTAGCGCATGAGTAGCACAACGGGTAATCTGATCTTTAGAGTATAAGCATCTCGGAGCTGACGGTTGGTGTGGCGCTTCACCTCAGCAAATGCAATCTCCCTGGTCTAGCACTAACGAAAAGTGGGTTAACTTCCTCGATGTCCGGCTGATACCAACAATAGGCCACTCTGTAGATTTTATTTACTATTTACTGATAAGTAAGTGTTCCTCTTTTCACTGTATTGAATACAAAGATCATCTTATCTAATTGATACATATTGTGTTTTGTTCATCAAAGTTTCAACAGCCCTGTCGGCTGGGGCTTTAGAATACACCGACTGCACCTCTGCAGAAGGATACGACCCCCCCAATGGAGCTATCTGTTGGCCGTGGATGGTGACCCATGCTTCTTAAGGATGGAATCTTGGTGGATGAGCAGTCTATGACCTGCAACACTTCCCTTTGACCCTTACCCAGGTTAGACGGGCAGTCGGAGAGGCCATTACCGACCAAATTTTTTCTTCTAAACTATTGCTACGAATCTTTCAAAACTTTGCGCCAACGTTAAATGATCCAACGTGGTTGATATGCTGTAGAACAAAATAAACAACCAAATAAAATTTAAACAAGTAAAATCCTATTTGTAGTTTCAGAAAACCTGAAAGTCGATCGAAGATCTCGATACAACCTAATCAAAATGCTAATATGTTATGTGCAAAGTTAACACTTTCAATTGGATTCTGACAATATGGTTGGTTGGTTGGTTGGTGGGTTGGTTGAGAGAGAGAGAGAGAGAGAGAGAGAGAGAGAGAGAGAGAGAGAGAGAGAGAGAGAGAGACGGTCATAAAACATCCATAAACTATAAACCAACATTTACTGGAAGTCATGTAAACTAGGAGTCTAATCAACCATGAAGTACAAAGAAAGGCATCTTAGGCCGCTTACAATACCGAAAAAACTCATTTGTGGTGACCCAGACACGTACCAACAAGATATGATCAACAGGAATGATATAAAAAAGAAAGAAAAGAAAAGAAAAATTAACAAAAAAAAAAGAAAGAAAACAAAAACATAAGTCCCCAAAACAACAAATAAACTATTCTGCGAATATCATATTAGCAACAACAACAACAACAACAACAACATCAAGTCAATAAGTGTTCAGGCTTAGGACCCCCCCAAAAAAACCCCCCAAAAAACCCAAAAAAACCCAAAGAAAATGGCTACTGCAACTCAGACGTGTAGAGATGTAAATCCTGAAACTATTTCTATATATTGTTTCTTCTTTTGTAATTTAGTGGAATTTTCATTTTCTTGTTCAACGATTTTCTTCTTGTCATTCATTTCATTCGATAAGTAAGTAAAGTAAAGTAAAGTCGACAGTGCGGCCTAAAGTCGGTATCAGCCAGTCAGCGAGGGAGTCTATCCCCTTTTCACTAGCGCTAGACCAAGGAGATTGTTTTAGCATCTGAGGTGGAGCGCCACTCCTACAATCAGCTCCTTACTTTACCGCACAGATCCCTGTGCTACTCATGCGCTGAGTTGGCGAGGACCGGTATCGAACTAGGAACCTTGTGGTTTCAAGCCGAACGCTCTACCGACTGAGCTAACCCGGCCCATATATTTTAATTTGTTTCCATTTTAATTTTCGAGTTAAAACAGAATTTTTCAACATGTGATATATCTTGTTTTTACAATTACTGTATTTTTATTTAACACATTTTCAGTTTTTCTATTTATAAATGATATATTCACAAACCGGAATCTGTTTAATAGAATGAGATGCATAAAATTCCCTGGGCCTATGAGATACAGTCGGATCCCCTAATCCAGGCTAGGTGACCAAACCTACAGTTGATTAATAAAAAGTGAACTAGTCATCTCGTACATTTTGCCATTCCGGAGAATCACAGAGTAAAAGTGAAAGAAAACGAAAAAAGAAAAAGAAAAAAGAAAAGAAAAAAAAAAGACAAATATTTGGTCATCGACAGAGAACTGAAATAAAAAAAAATCTGTGGAACATAAAATTAAAGGTTGTACCAATTGTAATTGGTGTTCTTTAAATGGTACCTAATGGTTTAGAAAATGGTCTGAGGAACTGGAATTCAAAGGAAGAATCGAGATCATCGAAACAACAGTATTGTTAAGATCGGCTAGAATACCCAGGAGAATCCTGAAGAAACTTGCTGTCACACAGCCTCCAATGAAAGACCACCAACTAAGGCGGGTATGAAAAACTCTCAAGGAGTGAAATAATAATAGCATCATCAAGCGACGGGGGTAATAATGTTACAATTACTGACTTCTCTCATTGATACACGGTGAGAGATTTTCATGCAGCAGCAGCAGCAGTTAGTTTGCCATCTTGAAAAGATGCCATCTCAACATCAAAATGGTTCGCGCTTCCTGGTGATAACTTTTGCATAAGTTAAATAGTTGCCCGTCTGTCTAACCTCATTTCTCGGCGGCAAACACAATTCAGCAATTTTCCCTTTGAAACTTGACTTCGGCAAATATTCTTGGATTTCACAGAAGGCAGCCACAGAAGGCGAACAAAATGAGAGACTTCTTCATTGTTCTAATTTACACAAATCATCTCTTATGACATCGAAATGATAAGGTTACAAGATAAAGCAGCGTATTGTTACCCCCCCCAAAAAAAAACAAAAAACAAAAAAACAAACAAAAAAACAAGAAACAAAAAAACAAAAACAAAACATGCTTGAACGCTCCCGAGTCAGAAAAGAAGGGTCCCGACTTCGATAAGGCTTCCGGTGTCCGACAAGAAATACCTGAAAAAGCCGGAGGGCACATCGGCTGAAACGTTGTACTGATAACAATAAGGATGAGGACAATAGCCCGAATAATCCAAATAATACTAATTATCAAGCCTCATCTAAAACATTAAGAGAAAAGCTTGAACGGTTACAAACTTCTGGTCGATGCTGTAAATCAAAATACAGATATTGAAAATTCCAATAGTAAAATTTTTCAGGGCGATTTTTCTATAGCAAAAAATTCCCAACTTCTACATGACAGATATCAAGTTTTATCAAGCTAATGTATTAAGTGCACATTCACTTGGACTCTTATAAAACGCTTGGAAAAAAAGCTTAATGTGAACTTCTCAAGGATACAGTGTGCTGCTTTGAATAAATCCTGGTAGCAGAAGCCTACAAAACAGCAGCTGTACGGCTACTTATCTCCCATCTTTGGTCACTACAGGGGAAGGACGAGATCATACGGCAATTTTCTATGGATTTCTACACATGGATAAAAACCAGTATTACATTTATCAGCTCTGTACGGACACTGGGTGCCGTCTGGGGAAGATGTCAAGATTGATTGACGAGAGAGAGAGAGAGAGAGAGAGAGAGAGAGAGAGAGAGAGAGAGAGAGAGAGAGAGAGAGTGGGGATCCGTTCTGTCAACACGCTGATGATGTTTGAAATACGCCAGACTTAGCGCAGGGTGGCGTCGTCAGTTATGTTATTGGCTAACTTCATAGGGGGATTTTGGGTCTTCCAACATAATAGCCCCCTCAGCCAGCCAGACCCCGTTGGAGACGATCAAACTCCAACACGCCACCCTTGTGCAACGCCAAACGAACAGTGTTTTAAATACGTCAACGCTATCCTCTTTATATCCGATTGGCCAATTCCACAGCCAATCATCAATAAGGGTAATTGTTATAAACAGGATCGCGCGACTCAGACATTTTCTTTTTAATAAATGCATTGGCTTAGCTGGGATGTTACTATGAAGAAGAAACGCGTTGGATGCGTGAGACATGATGATGATGATGATATGTACTCCCTTCTTTCGGGTTTTTTGTTGACGACGATGGGCCAAAGGGAGGCCAATTATTTTCAGACCCATGGAAGTAAAATATGACAAAGTTTAGTTTTAAGTGACATGATAACCGCCATTCTTTTATACGGAATTTAAGCAAGCAGCACATATCAGGGAATTATCTTTTCTATGGTGGGAAAGAGCTTTTCTGGCAAAAAAACAGTGTATATATTATATAATCGACAAGTTTTTTTTTTTATTACGCTGAAAGGCTAAAAAGATGTAACATTCTGTAAAAAGCGCCACAATTATCCTTTCGTAATTTCCCTTTCACAATTTCCGCAAAAATCCAACACAAAGAATAAAAGGGAGTAAAAGTAATTAGCGCGTAGGAACAATAACTATTCCAGTCACATCGACGGAATTTAGAAATAGAACCAGAAGCAAATTAGATTCTTTCTGTAAGTAGCTTTATATTTTGAGGAAGGAAGTACCTATCGGGTTATAGTTATCAGAGCGGAAAATTGAATCGCCATGTTAAGTTCAATTCCCGCTCAATGCAGTTTGCGTACTCTTTGTACTAATGACCTTGAGAAAGAAATTGTTATGTGTTTACATACAGATAAAATACGGAACACTGAATGAAAAATGCAAGGTCAGATTGTTGTGAATTAACAAGGTTTTATCTAACAGAGAGGAGAGAATGCTTCTACTCTAAAAGTAACTTAACTAGCTCAATCATGCTATGCACGTGCGTCCTGGCAATTCGAATCCCAATTCAAAAGTGTCATGGTAGAAACGCCATTTCCGGGTTCCCATCAGCCCCCCTACTGATCAAGGAGAGTAATTCTATTTTCTTTAGGCCCAGAACCTAACATATTAACCCAATTCCTCTTTCCAGCTATGAGTGAAATAGCAGGACTGATTTTGCACTCTAGCTAGGGTAGTGGTTAACCAATCTTGGAGAATGACAACTCTGGATTCAACCACTCCAGTATCTCTCCAATCATGCTAATTCACTGTGAAGATTCATGATTGTCCAAACTCTGAAATGGTACATGGTACTTTTTTACCGTTGACTTTCTCTTTGTTACATTAAAAAATCCAAACTGGCATTCACATAAATAATGGGAGGAACCTTGCTGACGGATCTGATTGGATGTTGGCCTGGCTCACCAGTTATAAACTTTTAAAGATGTCACTTGTTTAGTGTGTGATGGGTCCTCTCGATGAGAGGATATGATGCTAAGACCCGAAATCTTCCATGACCCGGGGAGAGGGGGCGCATCACTGATAAATAGTTCCATACAAGTTTCTTTCAATTTTTTCGGGATAGAAACATCTTGTTCTAGATGTTGGAATATTTTGGATATAAGGTGTGCTCTAATTTCCCACCTGATTTATAGAATAGCCAAAGTCACGTGGTTTGCTCTTCCAGCCAATCAACAAGCCATACTGCGTGGCTGATACATTACTTAAACACGGATACTAGCCACAGTTCACTTGCAATCATTGAGGAGGAACTTACGACCATTGACGAAGGAACTGAGGACTCTTTACCAGAAGACCCAAAGGATTCATTATCAGAGGACTCTTTACCATTGATCTAATTCCACTGGAAAAGCGCTCTTGCTTGAAGGCCAAAGGATGGCTGATAAAAACTTAAGACTAGGTGATGATGTTAGGGAGTCCACATACGCTTCCTAGTGAATATATACGATGGATGTGACAAGATGTTTTTAAGGTAAATTATTAATGTGTTGTCAAAATGGCGGAGGTAAATTGTCTCTTTAGACAAGATATACTAGAAAGGATAAGATTAAAGCAATTTGAAAAAAAAAAGAGAATTTAAAACACTGCTAAGTGTATAACTCATAGGGAAGCTGAAATTTTGCTGAGAAGAATTGTTGAATTTGGAAAAAAACAACTTGCTTCTTCTAACACCTAGTTGGTCTGTCAGAAGGTTACTGTCATGAGAAACCCAATAAGGACAATATTTACTACAGCATCGTAGAAGACACGGGCAGTTACAAGGGGGTAATTATGAACTTTTGTTTAGTAAATTAGGGTGTCCCAGAAAAAACAGAACCCACAAATTTTGTAATAAAACTGTTAATTTTAACTAGGGGGTTAGGGTTAGGGTTAGGGTTAGGGTTTGGGTTCTGTTTTTTTCTGGGTCACCCTGTACAGAACCCAAATTATTTATTAATTTTCCCATTAAACTTCTTTATTATTATGGACCCCTTGAATCCAGATAAATTTAAATAAAGCAGATAAAAGGAATTGACGTGTAGAATTACAACTAATTTTTGCAGAATGTTTTAAAACACACTGACTGACCTTTGATAGAGAAATGAGTGCATCAATTAGACATAGACTTTAAATTCAAACGTCTTTAATGAAAACAATTGTTTCTTGTAAAAATGGAATTGGGTCTGTTCAAAAGAGAAAATATATCTTTCATGACGATCCATTTCTTCAATAGAAATCAAAGATTATTTTCTGACATTTAATTGCAACTGAAAATCCAAATGTTCAACTGGCATCACGCAATAATTGGTGGAATTTGCTGCCTTCTCAGTGGAAACAAAAGAATCTAAAAACCGTCAAGCCTGCATTTCCTTCTTTCTTTCTTTCTTTCTTTCTTTCTTTCTGTATTTCTTTCTTTCTTTCTTTCTGTATTTCTTTATTTCCTTCTTTCTTTCTTTCTTTCTTTCTTTCTTTCTTTCCCTTCCTTCTTTCTTTCTTTCTTTCTTTCTTTCCTTCTTTCTCTCTTTCTTTCTTTCAGACGTTTTCTTTTTTTTCATTGTATTCATTGCCTACACTAGAGCAACAGATGCAAGTACTATTATTCCTCCAATAGATGATATCATTATCATCAAAAATAAAATCATAAACAACAATGATCGCTACTACTACTACTACTACTACTACTACTACTACTATTTGCTTAAAGACCGCCTTCTGGAAGATTGATGTTGAGTCACTTCCTATTTAAAAAAATCTATATCATAATTATTTTCAAATAAATAAATAAATAAGGGGAATTACTGTACAGTCCCATTTAATAATGTTTTTTTCTTAGGGAAATGATAATCTCCACCCCCGCACCAATTTCAAAATTGCCTCAGTTAATAAATTCCATCTGTGTGGGAGATTTCAAATCACGTAACTTCGTGAGTTTCTTGATAAGGTCAACAAAATCTTCAGTAAATTAAAACTAATTTTCTATCCCATGTTAAGATACAAAAGATGCACATGCGCACACATAGAAATCTTTTCAGAAAGATAAAGTAGATAAAGAAACAAAATAAAAATAAAATATATCTGCTGCCGATTTTTACTGATGCTGAAGAAATGTGGCATCCACCCAAAACCATTGACCTCTTCTACATTTCTCATCTTTTAACTTTTCTTTTGCTTGCGTATCTTTTACTATTTAGACGCATGCGCGTGAAGATAAATTTACATTACTTCCTGTATTATTGTATGTATGAAAATAACTTTCAGTTTATTTATTCATTTATTTTTTTTGTGATTATTTCAACCGGAAGCGGATGTAAAAGAACAAAAGTTGGTAGATCTAGGTATGGCCAAAATTTCACGTGTTTTGAAAGGGTTGCAAAGTGTGCGCACGCCCTCCCCTAGAATGGTGTACATGGTGTGCGTATATCACATACTTCCCTCTGGAAATGTATGTACGGTTTGCGAACACACCCTTCCCTAGAAAGGTGTGCACGGTGTGCGAATACTGCCCCTAAAATGTCAGCAACAAAGAAAAATATAATTTGTATTATTTAGATTTTTCTGATTGTTGTCCTCATTTTTATCGTTATATATATACAACGTTTCGGCCGATGTGGCTTTCTTCAGGAGTTTCTTGTCGAAGTCCCTTGAAGGCTTCTATTACGACATGAAAGCTCCTGAGTTCGACAAGAAGGTTTCCGAGTTCGACGAGAAGTTTGCCGCTCTGAGAAAAAAATGGTAAAAATTTCAAAGAACTCAATAGGATTTGTACTTTGTGACCTTTAACCGTTCTTGTTGTTCGATGTCTTCTCGACGTTGTTTCTCTTATCTTTCCAAGTCTTCTCGATGTCTTTGTAAATCTTCTTGATGTTGTTTTTCTTGTTTTAAAATTCCATCATGCAATTTTTAAAATCTTCCATTTTTGTAAGTGAGTCGTAGTACTTATTCGTCAATCTGTTATTTCCGTTACGATTTTTTGAATCCACTCGCCGTCAATCTGTTGTATCGTTGAGGTGGTAAAAGATACACAGAGAAATAGTGTGCTTCATATATATCTTATTCAACACTTGTATCTGGTGCTAACAGATACTTATACATAAAACAAGAAGTAATACAATCACAAGACAAGCGTACAAGAATGAGGAGGGTCAAATGTCTGTAGTCAAACACAATGATTTCGTCCGAATATATTTTTCCCGACTTTGTCATTGCTACGTCGACTTTTATAAGGCTATGATCCAGTCCCTCTTGTATGGGTGTTAACTCCTCTACAACAATAAGGCTATGGTCCAGTCCATCTTGTAGGGGTGTTATCTCCTCTACAACAATAAGGCTATGGGTCAGTCCATCTTGTAGGGGTGTTAACTCCTCTACAACAATAAGGCTATGGTCCAGTCCATCTTGTAGGGGTGTTAACTCCTCTACAACAATAAGGCTATGATCCAGTCCATCTTGTAGGGGTATTAACTCCTCTACAACAATAAGGCTATGGGTCAGTCCATCTTGTAGGGGTGTTAACTCCTCTACAACAATAAGGCTATGGGTCAGTCCCTCTTGTAGGGGTGTTAACTCCTCTACAACAATAAGGCTATGGTCCAGTCCATCTTGTAGGGGTGTTATCTCCTCTACAACAATAAGGCTATGGGTTAGTCTATCTTGTAGAGGTGTTATCTCCTCTACAACAATGAGGCTATGGGTCAGTCCATCTTTTAGGGGTGTTATCTCCTCTACAAAAATAAGGCTATGGTCCAGTCCATCTTGTAGGGGTGTTATCTCCTCTACAACAATTTTGTACTTTGTGACCTTTAACTGTTCGAATAGACAGTCTGTCTGGTCGTTTCTTTCCTAACACCAAACTGATCTTCTACATCTAAAAGTTAATCCTAAATGGATTAACGAAGCAAAAAGCAACGTGTTTCCTAATCCCGAAAACCGAAATCCCTTTTGAAAGCATTTATTGGATTATTGATTATTTAGATGCATGAAACAATATCGAACACAGCACAAAGAAACAATGTTTTCTGGGTGGGAGTGGGTATGGGGGGTGGAGGACAACGAACACCTGTCACTGAAAACAATTTTCTTTACTACAGAAGTAAAAGGATTTTTTTCTTAGTTTCAAAAATTGTTTTGTCTCTTTTGCCGCCGCGATAAACTTTAAATCGGCTTGACACAACTTCACATTGATGGATGAAGATGATTTTTTGAGCGCAAGAAAAATCCCTTTTTTTTAAAGAACGGATTTAATTCATCAGAATCCACAGTTTCTTTTTAGCCGATTAATAGCTTTGTTTTTTTCTTTCTTTTTCTGTAAACAATGAAGTGTCTTCTCCGACATGACATAAATTATCTAGAAAGTTCGATGACACAGGGAAAGCAAAATGTAGTTTGTAGAGGGACAGTTTACAGTTGTGTTGCTTTTAAAAGCGACAAATTAGGAAGATCCTTTTACAATTTTGCAAGTACTAAAACGATTCAAAAGTTTTGCAATATTTTCGTGCGTGTTAGTTTGAGGCTCGTATATCACGTGACCGAAGCGGGTCAAGTCATGAAGGGAACCCACTGTGGCTGGTTGTATCGTGGCAGTGTGCTAACACACTGTGAATTGCTTTACTCCACACGTAATTTTACATCATTTTAAACTTGCACGGATGAACGTGCAACGTAGTCTAATTCAGGAACTGGGCCAAAACGCCGTGAAAGCGTCTGAAGCTGTGATTGTACCTCACATTACCAAAATATTACAAAACTTTTGACTAACAAACTTGCTATTCAGCGATAAGGGATCTGCGAGACTAACCTGCTAACTAATACACCACGACGGGACACAAACAATAAGACTAACAGTATTTCAAATAGGAAACTTGATATCATTTTCCGGTGTTAAGGATAAAAACTTTTGCTGCCTTATAAAATCGATCAATTGTTATAGATTTTGGAGTTGGTTGGTTGGTTGGTTGGATTTTACGGCATGTCAAACCTTGTTGGGTTATTTTAAACCGAAGGGATTCTGTCTTTTTCAATTTAAAAAAAACTCAATATTAAAAAAAAAAAAACTTATTTTTCTATTTAACCCTCGCAGGTACTACCACTCCGGGTCAGAGTGGACCTCAGATTAATGGTGATGAAGGAGTACTCAACAATTCACAGAGCTCCAAAATTTGAATTTCACCATTAGATGCAGATTTTGGTGAGTACAAGCAATTGTTTAAATACATTTGCTAATGGCATCATCATAAATATTCAACAACATGACGATTGATATGGAAACTCATAAAACGAACAGGAAAAAGAGTTTTGATGATTGTTACACAAGAAAGCTACGTGTGACCCTTGAAGTGAAATGACAGAAACGCTTGAAAAACGAATTACTCTATGCAAACCTCTTAAAAGTAAATGAAAAATCAGAGTATGCCAACTCCTTCCACCAGGACATTGTGCACAGCATCCTGAAGAATAAATGTCAAAATTGATTCTGTGGGATCCTCGAGACACAAGGAGTTGTTGTGGTGGGCATATTGTCACATACTTGATAACTTAAAGAAAGGTACTGGCGTGGAATTTGTCTAGAAACTAAAGGCACCAATGATTGACATAGGAATGTGGAATAAAGACTTCATTTTCTTCGAATGGACAGGAGCACTCAGTAACTAACTAACTATTTTTAAAAATCCAGATTGAGTGAGCTTTATGATTAAAAAATCAAATTTTAATTTCGAAAATTATTCTATGCCGATAAGTTAGGGAATCGCGTTCATTGTACGTTCATATTTACATTTTTGTGTAGTTGTTTTTAAGAGTATTTTGCACACAATCCTATCAAATACGATTAATTTTTAAACAGATCTATTTGACTCATAGAAGGGACCCTAAAAGACACTACTGCTTCGGGTTAGACTGGATCTGTGAGTAATGACAATTAAGGGGTGACTCCACACACTCCACAGAACTCAAAAACTAGTGCCTCAAGATCAGATACCCTTAAGTGTCATACAAAAGACGCCTTTTTTTGGGGGGGGGAGAGAGGTTTTACTCCTCTTTACAATTCAAGGGATAATATTTACTAATAATAACAATCGAACTTTTACAAATCTAGAAAGATAATCAGATGTTTTATATCCATTACAAACAGAAATGTTTGACGATTCAATTTAAGAGCCCTCCCACCCCCAGAAATTTTTTAATGGAACAAATTCTTTGAAATTTGGTTTTCTGTTTCGATTTTATTGTTGCCCGGTTGGTGGGGCTTAGAATACGCTGACTATATCCCCCTGCAGAGAAGTAAGACCCCCCCCAAAAAAAGAGGATTCCTGGGTTGGACATTAAACTGCATTTGATAGTAAGGCTCCAGTTCTGGAGATGTAGGGAGACTGGACTATCTCTTCAGTGCCATTACTCCCAGGTCCACTATGACTCGAAGTGGTAGTATCTGTTAGGGTTCTACTAATGAGTTAGATAGATAGGTCTGCAAATTGTTTGTATTAGATATGAATTCTTTATCTTATGAACGTGGGCAAAAAACAAAACAAAAAACTTAAACTACACAAAAATATGTAAATCTACAATGTACGCAATTAACTAACTTCTAGGCATAAAATAACCCCAGGTGATTGATATGCCATAAAATCAATCAATCAATCCATCAATCAATCAACTTTATTAAAATATAAAATTTCAGACAATCCCTTGATAACAAATTGACGACGGATCAAAAATAAGGATACAATTAAACATTGTGAATAAATGATTGAGTGCATTTTTTTTTTCCTTGACATATCAACCATTATTTAACTAAACATCTTCTATACATATATAAAGGGCAATTATGTTTATGTGTATGTCCGGAGGAAACTTCGATAATAAAACAATTAACGACAAATATATACACATTAAATATCCACAGGGCTTGGTTTTTGATAAAAAATAATAGAGATTTGATTTATATTCGTGAAGACAATTAAAAAATAAAATTTAAATGATAACAGCATAGATTTTTTTTCATTAAATTTTTAGATAGTAGACATTAATATTTCTTTTCAGAGTAGCTGGATCAATGCAAGGTTTTTTTTTTCATATGGATTTAAATGGGGAATCCCACGAGGATTCAACTCACGATTCAGTAATAATGGATCTACGGGACTAATTTAAAAAAATCCCCCTCTACCCAAGCGATGCCGAGTAGCCACTGCTAGTTGTGAATAAATGATTGAATGCAGTTTTTTTTTCTTGACACATCAACCATTATATATTGGTCTCCTGAAATAAAATCTGATAATTTCTGCGAGACTTATAAGCAGCGTCAATGGAAATCTTTGAAGCAATTAGAAATGTCATGTGGTTTTCTGCGTAAAAAACAAACATTTTAGTTTCGCAGTCAAACGATTTACCAGTCAGTGACAGTGAAACAGGAGAGAAGGAAACCCAATGAGATGAAATTGTTTGATGTTAGTTACGTTTTACTCAGCAAAAGTAAACAACGACTAATTAAGAAAGACAAATTGACATATTTGGGAAGGAAGAAGAGGAACAAAGGAGTCGACAAATTCCAGTCAAAATCTGATCACATTTCTTTGTAAGAGATCTTTCGTAGAAAAAGAAGATTTATCACGTAACCTTGTTTTGGTTGTGGGGGCGTTTAATCGTGTAGCATGTCTTGGACAGAAATAACATGACAGAGCACATTCCTCTTTAGGTCTGGTGTAAATCCAGAAGAAATGTTTTCTTTCTCCTAAACCGGTTGTCATGACAGTCCTCCCTACTGTTTACCCATAATGGGGATGAAAAGCTGGAATCATACCTTTCCCAGGGGTATTAACGCCATGTGAAATGTAAACAGACTCGTTCAGTATTTGAAATCGGGTAGCCAAGACAACTTGTGCCTTTTATTGAAAGCCAATAATGAAAATGGCCGTATTTAAATCTCTGTAGATTTTCTATTATCACCGGCAATCTTGTATGTAAGCAAACCATGTCTTTGGAATTTTTAGAATAAAAGACGAGGCTAATGCTGCCAGATCCAATAAAAACCACAAACGATGATTATATATATATATATATATATATATATATATATATATATATATATAGAGAGAGAGAGAGAGAGAGACAGAGAGAGAGAGAGAGAGAGAGATATGTATGTGTGTGTGTGTGTGGGGGGGGGTAAATGTTGAATGGATAAAAATTGTTTATTAGAGTGCCGACACGTGATTCGACCGAGAGATTGTCCTTGTACACATTGTATTCTATTTATTATTATTCTAAATACAAAATGAAATGAAATGATCATGATATTTTTTAAAATATACAATGTGTACAAGAACAATCTCTCGGTCGAAACACGTGTCTGCACCCCAATAAACAATTTTATCCATTCAACATTTTCTTTCCATTACTTATTTATTTTTTCTACATATTGTCGAATTCACTTCCATTTTTCAACTCACACACACACACACACACACATACACACACACACACACACACACATATATATATATATATATATATATATATATATATATATATATATATATATATATATATATATACAAATAAAGATAAAACGCAGATAACTAAATAGTTAATTTCACAAGCTGCTAAATGTTTTTAATGCAGTGAAATGAATATGAAAGGCAATTTCCGCGTGAATGTAATTTTTTATAGAAATAAATAGAAGAACAAAAATTCACAAACGTTTACGAATTTACATTTACAGGGATTATTTATTTGGATTTAACTGAAATATTTACATTTGTACACCCACGCACACTCACACAAAAAAGATATATATATATATATATATATATATATATATATGCACCTACATGTATACATAATGTTTTTTGTAAGATTTTTTCTTTCATGTGCGTCTCGTTAATTTTATCTAAGTCAGATTTCCTTACGCAGTCGATGTTATTTTGAAGCTTCGCCCTCAAAGAGTTATCAGTAAATAAAAAATATATATATATATATATATATATATATATATATATATATATATATGTGTGTGTGTGTGTGTGTGTGTGTGTGTATGTGTGTGTGTGTGTGTGTTTTGTATGTGTGTGTGTGTGTGTGTGTGTGTGTGTATGTGTGTGTGAATAATTAGTTTAAGATTATATTTCACATGAAGATTTTAAATATCAAGCCTTTAACAAGGGCAAACTTACTCTCTGTTTTGCACACACACACACACACACACACACACACACACACACTGTATCAGCTACAAAATCAAGTATTATGTCACCAATTCTCTCACTCCATATATATATATATATATATATATATATATATATATATAATCATATTACAACATCTCCAAACACTGTAACCTTTGCGTAGAAGAAATATCGTCATAATCATCTTCCAAGAGCAAAATTAATTACTTAACGATCAGAACTCCTATCCAAATGCAGGCATGAAAACAAATCCTTATTAAGCCATTTGAAAATTAACGACTACAAAGACTAAAATGAAATTTAAAAATTTAATAAAAAAGATAAAATGAACCGAGGAAATAAGAAAATAAAATAATGAATAAATAAAAATAAATAATATAGAATAATAAAACAAACAAATAGAATATGAATAACCCAATAGTTTTAAATAAAAATAAAATAAATAAACAAATGATAAATAAATAAAACAAATAAGATAAATAAAAACAACAAACAAATGAACAAAAAGTAGATAGGAAAATGATAATAATAATAATAATAATAATAATAATAATAATAATAACAATACGTAAAACACTAGAAAAAATTAAACGTATTGGAGGAAATAAATCACCAAATTACAAAATGAATATAATATAAACGTATAAATAACCACAGAATATAAACTAGAACACTCTTCCCAGAATGTTCCAAAACTTAACCACCTTTTCCATGATGCACCACAGAACAGTATATAAAGAAAAATACGCACGAACGCCGCCAATTTGGTTTGATAATTGTATAGGCGAGAGATTGATAGTTACTAAGTGTCGTTTTGTAGGCTACCACAAGAGAGACGCACCCATTCTTGCTAAAATACCTTGAGAAGATTTGAAATTGATCCTCTCTTCCTGTTGACCTTATGTGTAACTTCCCAG
Source organism: Doryteuthis pealeii (assembly GCA_023376005.1). Lineage (NCBI taxonomy): Eukaryota > Metazoa > Mollusca > Cephalopoda > Myopsida > Loliginidae > Doryteuthis > Doryteuthis pealeii. Next base: position 7,160,558 of record CM042168.1, read on the forward strand.
CTGGTCGTAAATTATTGACATTTTTTTTTTTATCTGCGTTTAACCCTGAATTTCATTTCTATTGGACCGCCATTTCTGATGTGATTAGTTTTAGCGTCGCTTATCTGTATTAAAAGTATCAGTCATTATGAAAGTTACTTTTCTTTCCCTTTTTTTCTTCGTACATTCAAGTAGTTTTTCATTAATCAACGTTCTAAGTATCGTTATCAGCCTTGAAATCTATTGATTCATCCATAAATAACAGAAAAAGATGAATCCTACGATCTTTCTCTATGTCACATGAAAAAACAAAAACAATTAAAAAACATTCTAGATGTGATATCTACAGAAAATAAACCATTTCTTATTTCAGGTATGGCACAAGAAATGCATTTTGGAGCTTAATATTTACAGAAACGATTAACCTGTAAACGTTTGTTTGAAATTGGCGTGTATTCCTTCTCTGAGTTTAAAATTTTGGAAGGTCAATTCTTTAATTTTTTCGCATTTTCCATGGGATTTAGAATACACTAATATTAGACTGTCTCCCCCGCAGAGAAGTATAATCTCCACCTCCCCCAAAAGGGGTGTCGTGGGTATAAAACAAAACTGTATCTGATTGTGAAGCTCCAGTTTTGTAGCTCTGGTGGTGCCATTACTCTCAGGTTCACTCTGACTCGGAATGGCAACACCTGTTAGGTTTCTATAAATTGGGCAAATAGAGATGTTTAATAATTATTCGTATTCGATTGGACCGTATACAAACTAAATGATCTTAAGAAACAACTACACACAAAAATATATATAGAGATCTATATTTCTCTGAATGTTTGAGATGAGGCTTGAAGATTAGTATTATCTGCGTTATTCGGACTATTGTCCCCATCTTCATTGTTACTTGTACAACGTTTCGGCTGATATGCCCTCCGGCCTTCTTCAGGTATTTCTTGTCGGACTCGGGAACCTTCTCGGACTCGGAAAGGTTCCCGAGTCCGAGAAGGTTCCCGAGTCCGACAAGAAATACCTGAAGAAGGCCGGAGGGCATATCGGCCGAAACGTTGTACAAGTAACAATGAGAGATCTATCTATTTCAGACCTTTAGAAGTTATCAGCCAACGTACTTACAATTCAATTTCAGAAAATTGGTTGAAAGGCTTCTCAACTAAAACAAAATACCTCTTTAAGTGGATTGACCGATTCAACATATTTCGCTGCCCGTTGTACGTTGGAATACATTTGCAATCCTATCGTTGGGACAAGTCAAGATTGATAATAAGAAGAACTGGATTATCACTTAGTATGAGTAATACACAACTTCCCGTTGTTGTTGCATTCTGGGAAAAATAAATCTTCTAATTACTATTAAATACTAGACCAATATCAACCATTTCATTTGAAGTTTGTCTGCTGGAAAGATCTATCTCTATGATTGTATGTATATAATAAAAACTGGTTATTGACTGGGGACCAGATACCAATTAATTTGTGAGTTTGCAAGTTTTATTCTCTGTATTGCCGTTTAATATGTCAAACCATTATAAAAGAAATTTTGGTGAATTGAAAAAAAGATTTGAACTGTGTTGCAAAGCTTGAAAAAATCCGGCATAATATCTTGCAGAAATTGCTCAGTGCGAAGTGACTGATATTTCTATGTTTCTTATTTTCTATTCCTGGATTACACCGTGAACGATCCGAGAATTCAAGCAGTAAACATATCATCAAAATCACAAGGCTGATAATTTCAAACGGCTTTTATCTTGAAACAATAGTAAAAGCCGCAAAGTTGTTTATAGACCAAAATTTGGGAATAAAGCGCATTAAGATTGAAATTCTGAAGATTTTGTTTTCGGTCTTTCTCTTATTGAGCATATTTTGTTTGGTTGATACTGACAATTGCTGTATCGACTGAATTTCCTAAAAAAAAAAATTAAAAAAAAAAGACTTTAGGCCGAGATAATTGCGTACTTACCACTTGTACCAGAGATCAGTGTTCGAACCGAGGTAAAAGCTAATGTTACAAAATATCGTGGGTACCTACGAATTATGTATTAAGTGTAGCTAGATTTTGAACTGATGTTCGTTGAAGATTCAAAATCGGAGGGGGTTAAATGGAAAGTTACAGTAAACCGTTATAGTTATTGACTGCAGTTAACATTTCATTGACCTGTACGCCGACCTCTAATTGGCTGAAGGAAAGGCATGTGAAAGGGAACTGGTCTAGTTAGGCAGATATAGGCAGTTAGTCAACGGGAGTAGATGTTAGGATCCTCGCTCCCAAGATGCTGGCTTCTCAACGCGGTAGAAACCCTTTTGGGCTTGGCGTTTTTGTAATAAAGAATAGACGTCTAAAAACAACAAAATCTTGCTTATTTATTACAAACAAGAAATGATGAGACACCTAGCCCAGAGAAGGAGTCAGACTAATGGAGATGGTAGCGACGAAGAACAAGTAGAAAAGTAAGCGTCCATCTCCTCTCCTTTTTACTCTCCCATTATATACCCGATATACAAAGGGGTATATAACACTAATGCAAGTTCGAATGCAAAATTATAATGCAAAAAATCAAGACATATGCAACACAATCTTCTTAAAACTTTATCAGTCTAATTAATACGTGTTGGATTAAGCTACATGTGATAAATAGCGCTAATCTTCTTGGGAAAGGTACGCATCCAACTATTCTCCGTTCAGATATGGGTAAATAGCAGGACAGACTATGCTCTGTAACCTTGGGTAGGTAACCAGTCTAGGAGTAGGAAAACTCCAAATTCAAACCTGTTAAATTCCGATTAAGAAATTGACTTTGTGTCACATCCTAATCGTGCGGAGGGATTGGTAAATATATACATGTGATAAATAGCGCTAAATTTATTGGGAAAGGTATGCATCCAACTATTCTCCATCCAGCTTTGGATTAACAATATGTGCAAACTGGGCTATTTAAATTTGGTATGACAACCGGCCTTAGAAAACTCTAAATTAAAACCTGTTAAGCACCGCTTAAAAAATTTCTTGTGTCGCATCCTGTTCGTGGCGGAGGGGCTGGGTAAATACACACACTTGGTAAATATCTAAAGAAACGTTGTTATATGAGTGATATTAACTAATAACTAGCGTTAACACATTTGAGTAGAATCTAACAGCGGCTCTCATTTTCATACCATTGTTACGTAGAACATAGTCGATTATGTGTCCTTGATCATAGTTTGACACCAGAAAGCGTAGCAGTTTTTGAAAGAAGTGCATTGTCATTGGAAAACGGACAGTTGTGAAAAGTTGGGGTCTGCCTTTCCACACTTCCTTAATAGACCGCCTTATCCTCTGACAACAAACTCTGGCCCATTCCAAAGAATTTAATATTTTTAATCACTCCTGCGGTATTTGAATTATTTCAAACAATTCTGAAAATTACTCAAGAGAATCACATGAGCATAATGCTTTTGGGATGGGGCACTTGTTTTGAAAAATAAATTCAAATTTGACCTGAGGACCTTGGAAGCATCAATTACAAAAAGATCATTTTGGTAAAGTCAAGGTGAGTATATATATATATATATATATATATATATATATATGTGTGTGTGTGTGTGTGTGTGTGTGTGTGTGTGTGTGTGTGTGTGTATCAGGTACGAAAGAAACACGTTCAGCCAACAAGTAATATTTTTGTTTTCATTTAAATCCTGTTTTAAAACGAATCTGCTTAGTGTTCTGTGAAGTGAGGAAAACAAAAACAAAAAACAAAAAAATAAAAAACGTACAAATTAGTGGATTCTCTGGTGAAGAAATAAAAGTTGTGGTGATGCCAAATTTATTCGCTTAAAACGAATCCAGTTGGCCTGGAGGTAAACAAGATGGCTACCCAGAGTTTAAGAATGAATCTGAATTGTTTCACGTTGGTGAAGGGGAAAATAAAGAGATGTAGTTGAGGTGAAGAAGAAGAAGAAGAAGAAGAAGAAGAAGAAGAAGAAGAAGAAGAAGAAGAAGATAACCTCTTTATGAGTAAATAAAACGTAGGAAGTCAGTCATATTTTGTAGCATTAATAAAGTCCGAAATTGCTTAACAGCTGAACCTCAGTTGAAAGGTGATAATAGCTCCTTCTATCTATCTATCTATCTATCTATCTATCTCTCACACTCTTGTCTAAAGCACAAATCATTCGTTTGTTTTTCATCTCAGTCCGAAAATAGCCCAAAACTCCGCTTCCTGTTTTGAACGTTGCTACCTCAGCTTTTTTGTCTGTCTGGCTTGTTTAGTGGAAATTAAAGCCAAACACAGTCATCCACTCCCAAGGAGTCATTGCTTAGGAGCGCTTGTACACACACACGCACACACACACGCACATCCGGTCTTCGAGCTGGGATTGGAGTCTGCTCATTTCCCTCAGTCGTATGCTTGTCTTTAGATAGGATAGGGTGGAAATAATAATAAAAAAAAACGAGGCGAGCCTGGTCCTGGCAATCACAACTCTGTGCAGCATCTCACCCATTCTAACAGATGGGGACGGTCGGAGTAATTCAATACTTAAGTGATAGTGATCGCAGGGACCTAGGCTATTGTATGACCCCTCGTTAAAAAAACTACTTGTCGCAGACAACAACTGAGGAAATGCGCTCTCTCTTCCCCACTCTCTCGCTTTCTCTTTCACACACACACACACACACACACACACACACACACGATTTGCTACGACATTCTATAGGATTTAAAATCAACATAAAATTTTGCAAATCTTTAATTATGTTTGGCAAAGATTTACCTTGTTTAACTATTTTTTTTTTATAGATTTGAAACTATTTTCATGTGTCGAAATGATCGCACTATTCTGAGGGAAACCTGTCCAGAGAAAAAATTCCTGCGGATTTAATATCAAATATGTTATAGCGACAAAAATGTTGTTTCTATGAATTAGACCCCCCCCCCCTAAAAAAAATTCGATATATACAAGGAATTAGAAAAAAAAATACCCCCCTTAAAAAAGTACAAAATCTTCAGTCAAATAAAAGATCAAGAAAAAAGATCGGGTTGGAGATAATCTTTTTTCTGCTTATGTTATATCTGGCAACATTTTATCTTTTAGTCTCCTTGGAAATTAGGAGTCAGGCGGAGGGAGATACTTATGACTGACAGTAAATATATGGACGTTGTACCGATCTACACAGATTTCCCTAGAAGAGGGTTATTTATATATATGTGTGTGTGTGTGTGTGTGTGTGTGTGTGTGTGTGTGTGTGTGGTGTGTGTGTGTGTGAGAGAGAGAGAGAGAGAGAGAGAGAGAGAGAGAGATTACAATAAGAGAGAGAAAAGTTAATGTTAAGAGAAGAAGGGCGAGAAGAACAAGAACAAAAACAAAAAGGACGAGAAGAAGAAGGACAAGAAGAAAAAGAATGAAGTTTATGATAGAATGCATTTTGTACGTGATAGATTTAATTATGAAAAAAAGACAAAAAACTATTCGTCATGAGGATGAGGGACTGGAGTGCTGTGTATTATCAGGTATCTCGTCACCCCATACAAAACAGTTGGGTAGATAAAGTTCTTAACTAATATGAAAGAAAAAAAAAAAAAAACCAAACAAATGTTCTCGGTTGGCTTTTTAAAAAAAATTGGCGAAAATTCCTCATTTGTTAATTATCATCGTCTGACAGAAAAATTAATTTCAGTTAATAAACAAATTGACTTCACGTATTTTGAGAATGTCACCACTTTTCAATCTTTGTTTTTCATATAGTTTTATTTGTTCATAGCCAAAGCTAAATTGGCAAAAGAAAAAAATAATAACAATAGATAAAAATAAAAAATGCCGGGAAACAAATTATTGTAAGTTATTTTTTTCTTGTGTGTATCATTCACTTCCGGTTCAAATCATATTCTTCTTTTTTTCTCCGACAACGCAAACTTTTCATTTTTTTAGCAATTTTATTATCTAACCTTGAATGAAACTTAATCTCATGTGATTCTCAAAGTTTAGTATTATAGTTTTATGTAACTATTTTAACATTTTTTCATTCAATTTTTTATTATAATATATATATATATATATATATATATATATATATATATATATATATATATATAAACTTCTTAGTCTGACTCTAGACATACTTGAGAAAGAGGGCTCACCCCGTTGAAATATTGAATGAAATAAAATGAAGCTTAACACATAACATTTAACGGAGTTTCTCATTTATTTCACATCCATGCTTCACACAAAACCCCCCAAATATATATTATTGACACGCATATATATATATATATATATATATATATATATGTTAAGAGTAAGGAAATGAATCCGACGGTATATGTATAGATAAAAAGGTATGAAAAACACACTTTGTTCTTAAAATGAATATATTTTTATATCCTTTTTCATTGCCGATATTGACAATATTTCGATTTATAAAAAAATCATCATCAGAGCATAATGATAATTAGGTCCGTTTTTAGATGTAAATGTTTTTAATCCGGACTCATCAAGAGAGAAGCAGAAAATAATTTAAATTCAAACCGGAAGCATTGTTTTTCCCTAAAAAGCGAGTATCCCGTGCGATCGCTTCGTCTTGTTCAGAATGTCAATGGAGTGGTGCAGAAGAAGATGCGTTTTTTTGTGAAAATGGTGTGCCGTATGTACTCGAGTAATGAACGACCTCTAATTCTTTGACACAGAAGGTGTTTCTATCATATAATGAATGTGTAATGAACGACGGTATGATTCGACGTGGTTAAAACCATACCTCGTGTAATGAACAAATTTTTGTTTTTTTAAGTGAAAAATTTGTATTCAAAAGTCGTTCATTACATGATTATCTACGGTAACATAGATTGTCAATATAACAAAATAATATTTTTAATACAAAGTGTTTGTTTTCATCATTTGATTTCTCTGTCAGAGATTGCTAAACCCCCACCCTAAGGATAGAAAACGCCAGGAAATGCCGGAATTCTTATTTTTGTTTTTGCGCAAAATGACGGTCTAATCAAGTGGGCGGATCTTCGATGTATTTTACGTACAGTCATTCATACTAGTATGAAAACTGCAGTCGGAAATTAAGACACTGAAGTTACAAAGAGAGAAAAAAGTTGGCCATCCGAAATAATTTTATGTGTAAAACTAAAATTTTATGCAGTATGTATAATACTTTCATTCATGTTTTTTTTATACTGTATGTGTATTTAAGCAAGTTTTACAACAGAAAATAAATGCGTATCTAAAATATCAAGGGAGACAACTCGTCAAATTCTGCTTGAGAAGAACAGTGTTAAACGTTTGAAACACACAGTCTATTATAATTGAAAGAGTAAATATAGATGATGTCTAGTTGCTTCCGAAAAGAAAATACAGTGTGCAGAAGTTATGATGGAGGATCAGGGAAGAAGAATTAAGAAAAGAAACCACGCAAGTTGTTGATGATGTAGTAGAGTTGTGAGTATTTCTGAAATTTGAGGGAAAGGGCACTTATAGAACGTTGACGGGGCGGGGCACCACTTGTCGGGCAAGTAACATTTATGACCAGGTGGATGTGGATATGGGTTGAAGAAGAAAATAAAAAACTAGCGTATTGTTTATGTGTGAGGTTGGGTTAACCCTGTCAATATGCATTTCCTTAGGAGTAATCAGCAATGAAGTTTTTGAAGTTTTGGGGGTTCCTAAATGTTACATTGACTCAGCCAGTTTCAAGATAAAAGACCTTGAAGAAAGAAAAAAAATAAAAGACCTTGAAGAAAGAAATAAGAAAACAAAAAAGATTTTTAAAAAGATGTAATTTTAGACTAGAACATTTTATTTTTTCGCGAAAGAAATAAAAAAAACGGTTGAAGAAATTACGCCTACCATAGAACAATCTTGTGTCGTAAACCAATTCACTGGAGAAGTGAATTCTATCTTTACTTAATACTCAACAACTGTGACTTTGTGTCAGACTACCATAGTCTTAGTAAATAACAAAAAAGTAGCAAAATAAAACAAAACACATGAAAAGGGCAACATTATTATTATTATTATTATTATTATTATTATTATTATTATTATTATTATTATTATTATTTACTCCTTTTGAGTTTTCACATCAGTGTTAGCTGATGGTCTTTCACTGGAGTCTGAGTGACAGCAAGTCTCCTCAGGTCTCCAGGACTCTTCTGAGTATTCTGGTAGATTGCAGCAGTGCAGTGTTCTGAATGGTATCAATCCTTCCTCTGATTTCCAAACTTTCCAAACCCTTTTCCATTCCTTTTGGGACCGTTCCAAGTGCACCAACTACAATTGGTACCACTTTGACTTTCATATTCCATAACTTTTTCAGTTCTCTGTCAAGGAACAGATATTTATCCATTTTAAAATTTTCCTTTAGCTTTACCCTGTGATCTGCTGGAACTGAAAAATCCACCAGTTGACAAGTTCTTTCTTTTTTGTTTATCAACACTAGATCTGGTCTTCTTGCTGGGATAAGGTGATCCGTTTTTATTTCAAAGTCCCAGAGAATTTTATGCGTTTCGTTCTCAAGAACAGATTCTGGTTTATGCATATACCATTTTTTTGTATGGTCAAAATTAAATTTTTTGCATAATTTTCACTCCTTGGGTGTTTTTCACACTAGCATATGCTGATGGCCCTCCAGGACTCTTCTGAGTATTCTAACCTATCTCAACAATGATGTTGTCTGGATGGTCACAATTCTGGAACAGCAAATTCTACCAGTTGATAAGTCCTCTTTTTCTTGTTATTTAATACTAGGTCTGGTCTTCTTAAGGCGATCTGCCTTTATCTCAAAGTGCCAGAGAATTGTATGTTTCATTCTCAAGAACAGATTCTGGTTTATGCGTATACCATTTTGTTGTATGGTCAAAATTGAGTTTCTTGCACAATTTCCAGTGGGTCACCTTTCCAACCCAGTCATGCCTAGCTTTGTATTCTCATTGTCCTAGTTTACTGTATTCGTTCATGGATGATTGTCTCATCATTGTCTCCATACTTTGTCTACATTTGCTGATTTTTCTATCTAATCTATTTATGCTTTCATATAATTTTTTCTTATGGCATTGTTTTGTGTTGAATCTATGAGCAATTCGTTGTTGTTTTTCTGCTTGTCTATATGTTGCAGCTGCTGTTATTGGCTTCCTGATTATGACAATTTTTCCTTGCTCTTTTTTGTGTATTCTTTGAATTCTTGGACTGTGGCACCTACACAATTCTCAATTTTAGCGAGACGTTTTCCACCTTCCTTTCTCGATACATATAGCCTGTCTCTATCATCTCTAGGGTGTAATGCCTTGGGTATCGTCATTAATTTTCTTGTCTTGTTCTATCTGTTACCTTCATATTCCATATTTTTAAAATTCTCTAACAAGGTCCACATGAATTATTATTATTATTATTATTATTATTATTATTATTATTATTATTATTATTTGCGAGTTTTTCTGTGAAGTCTGATCAACAGCACGTTTTCCCAGATAACCAGGACTCTCCTAAGTAATCTCACTTATCTTAGCAGTGTTGTGGTCTTAAAGTATTATTATTATTAGTTCAACAAGTCACCTAAACAGCGAATTGATTAGAAGAATTTACCCAGACAAGTTAATGCTTTCTGGATTTTCAAATTGCAAATATTTCTTCCATCATTTTTTCTTCGCATAGCAACAAAATAATTTGAATAAACACAAAGAAAGAAATGATAGGAGGTTTAAAACATTTAAGAGTAGGGTAGACATAAAGACAACGGAGCTTGATAACTGTTTCTTGCTTCTATGATTTTTAAAATAAAACTTGGTTTGAAAATCGTATAGGCGAGTAACTGACAGTAATCAATTACTATTAACATTTTGTCTCATCTATCTATCTATCTATCTATCTATCTATCTATCTATCTATCTATCTTTTAGACTCTTCATATCTATTTCTATCTCTTTCTATCTATCTATCTATCTCAGACTCTTCGTATATATATATGAGGTAGGTAAATGGATAGTGAACAAAAAATAATTACTCAAAACAAATCTAAGAGTTGAAATATTTCGTCCTATTCATAAGGACATCTTCAGTCAAATGATTTTTATTCAAAGCAAAAATTACGTAAATCATTTGACTGAAGATGTCCGTATGAATAGGACGAAATATTTCAACTCTTAGATTTGTTTTGAGTAATTATTTTTTGTTCACTATCAATTTACCTACCTCATACTGTCGGATTTTACTCCAACCATCCTATCTTCATATATATATATATATATATATATATATATATATATATATATATATATATATATATATATATATATATATAAAACAGAGAGCAAAAACCCCAAAACTCACACGTCCAGACAATAAAAATAAAAGAATAACAATAAAAAAATTAGCACCAGAAGCCAATGTACATATCTAGATAAGAAGATCAAAGGAAACACAAGAATGCACGACAACCAATAATAACACAAGAGACTAAGAGAGAAACGGCCAACAAAATGATAGTCACGTACACAAACGCATGAACATTCCAAGTATTTCTTCATAAGTGCGTTGTCGTGATGAAGAGTAGTGGCGCAAGCATGCTGCCTAGATACCAATGGTAACAATAGCACCTTAAATGTATTGTACACTATAATAGATAAATACAGCTCTTACAAAAGTAATCGAGCATTTTATTCTCATTTCTCCAATACTAACAACTAACTATATATATATATATATATATATATATATATATATATATATATATATATATATATATATATATATATATATATATATATATATATATATATATATATATATATATAAATTTTGTTGAACTGTACAGACAATTCTTGTCGGACAAGTTTTTGGTTGATCCTTTCTAATTTTCGGGCCATCTTTTTGGATTGGCATGGTAGAGAGAACAGTTGCAGTCGGGTAGCTCTCATGGGATTTCATGTAATTGACCAAGCCCGACTTTGACAATAGGGTCCAGTCACAGTCCTCACAGATCCACACATCATCAGAATTGGCCGGCAGAGTTTCACGTTTTCGGCACGCTCTCCTGAGTTTCGCTCGGTCCACCCTTGCAGCTTCAAACAGTTCTGCACCCCTGTATATCGTAGCCCTCCATTGCCCACGATCAGATGTCAGGGACTCCCAATTATCGACGGGAATACCAAAGCACACTAGACACTCCTTCACACTATCACGAAACCGTTTTTTTTTGGCTTGTGTTGTGCTCTTTTGCCAAAAAGGAGCTCACCATAAAAAAAGCTGTTTTCGTAGTCTAGAGTCATCAAGCCGAACAAGATGACCCGCCCAACGCGTCTGATTCCTCATCACAATTGTAGCAATGCTAGTTGTTTAGGAGATACATACATACATACATACATATGTACATACATACATACATAAATACATAGGTATTGAGCGAGACAGCTACCCAAATAGACAGATACAGATGGATATCTCACACTTAAACGAGATGGATAGCTAGATAGATATTATGAAAGAAAAATGAAAGATTTGTTTGTAACATGAATTGTTAAAAAAAGAATTTAAATGGACAATAAATGACATATTGAACACTAAAGGATAGAAATTGTAGAATCTTAATATGCCGATATTGAGATTATTGGTACACTGAAAATTACCTCCAAACGGCGGTGGCGGCAGCGGCGGCGGCGGCGGTGGCGACAGCGGCATAGAGATGATGAGGAAAAAATGAAAATTTAAGCTGATAACTATGTTTAGTTACAGACTTATCGATCCGCATGTGCATTGGTCTGAAAATCACATAGGCGAGAAACTAACAGTAATGAGGCGCCTTTGACTCCATGCCTAGCTACCTCAACTTATATATATATATATATATATATATATATATATATATATATATATATTAAGAAATTTGAAAAACAAGTGTTTCGAAAATAGGATGAATTTATTTATCGATGTTTAGTAGTCTTTTGTTGTGAATATGACAGATTTTTGAAGCCTGTGCAATTTCGCTTTTGCCCTCCTTTAATAATCGACATGGATTTTTTAATATATCACCGTTTCTAGCTAAAATAGTTTTAAATAAGTACAAAATACCAGGCTTCATTTAATTATTTAGTTATCATTCCCACTTTGTTCCATTTGTTCTCATAAAATCAGTCCATTAATACTTTTTCTTGTCTTTTGTTGAATGCATTTCTTCGAGTTGGGTCACGCATCATGACATCTTCGCGTGTGTGGATCGCGACTTGTCTTTCAAAAATATAACGCTGAACAAATACAGTTACACAACAAAAAAGATTTTATAAAGATTTTCATCTCCTGTCATCTATAAAAAAAACCCAAGATACATCCTGATGAAGGTTTAAAGAAACCGAAATGTTTAAACATCGATAAATAAATTCATCCTATTTTCGGAACATTTGTTTTTTCAAATTTCTTAATATTGTCGGATTTATTTTCCATATTTACTCCCATATATATATATATATATATATATATATATATATCATCATCACCATCATGTCGCGCTTGCAGCATGGATATCCATGACAATCTCTCGCCAACCTTCCCTATCATTCATTACACCTGGGAGGTACTCTGCGGAGCAACCAGCATCCACGCATAGCTGGTCAATGTAGGTCCTTGCCGGGCACCCCACACCTGCATGTCTTCGCTTATGAACTCATCCTTGCTTCTCCAGCAGTGTCCTGCATGCCTTGTCCGTCTCACTCGGATATATATATATATATATATATATATATATATATATCAACCCCTCGACACGAGCAAGATGCGACACAAGGTCAATTTCTTAAGCGGAGTTTAACAGGTCGGAATTCGGGTTTCCTCCCCTTAGACTGGTGAAACTAAACGCGATGCTTCTCAATAGATTAGACATTATACAATGAAAATCTCAGCTAATAACTAATGTTTAGTTACAGACTTATCGATCCACTCTTGTGCATATTGTTCTAAAGATCGCATAGATGAGAAACTGTCAGTAATCAGGCTCTGTTGACTCCATGTCCACGCTACCATAACTATATATATATATATATATATATATATAACACCAACCCCTCCGCACGAGCAGAATACGACACAAGATATTTTTTTAAGCGGAGTTTAACACGTTGGAATTCAGTTTTCCTTTTCTTTTTACCAAACCAAGGTTAAAGAGACTAGTCTGCCCTACTATATACCCATAGCTGGAGGGAGAGTAGATAGAAGCATATAGATCTATATCTATATCTATATCTCTATATATATCTATATATATATATATATATATATATATATATATATATAGAGAGAGAGAGAGAGAGAGAGAGAGAGAGGAGGACATAAGTCGAACAAGACGAGATCTAATTATAGATAATTATGTGTATTGGATACATGTAAGAATAAATTAACGTAGAAATATGAATATAATGATTCGGTATGAGCTGATCGAATTCAATGATATTTTAATGATTCGATCTATCATTTGGTTAATCTATTAAGATACCCAACCGAAGACAGATCTCTTGGTTATCGCAGATTCTAGTGGTAGTCAAATGCAATAACTTTCAGTTGGGGCTGGGCGGAATGATACTAATCTACGTTCAGAATTTTAAATAGTTTGGTTTATTAAACGGCATATCAACCTCTTATGGGTTATTCAATCCCGAAATTTGATTCATTTGTAAATGTTTGATTACAATCATAACAATTCCAATTGGACACATAGCCTAGTGGATAAAGGAGTTAGGTTAACACAGTTCTAAGTGACAGTTATCTCTAGACTGCAGGTTTAATCCTGGTCAGGGGCAGCAGTAACCTAGAATAATAATTAACACAGCTTTACACCTATACTCCAGCTATGCTTAGCGGAATGAGAACAGAATACCCCCGTGGACTGAATAAAGGGTTGGGTTTAAAGTTCTGTGATTCATTTGTAAATGTCTAATTACAATCATGACTATTTATATTTTCAATGTTCTATCAAAATTATCTTTTCGATCAGACTTTTTTTTTTATTTGTAATGATTTAATGCAGTTAAGAGTCATACCCAGAAGTTAACTTCAATTGAGGAAAAACTCTAATCAATAGCAGCTTTTATTAAGTCCAGAATCGATTTGTCCATAAATGATGTTTATATTATTTCAATCTGTTGTAGATAGAAACAACTGTGATGGTTTTTAGGAGACAAGAAGTCGCTGTATTTCGAGATTAATTGATGATGGGAATGAAAGTAGAGTTAGAGTGACAATTTACGAGAAAGAAAATGGTTACCGTTTCAGTCATCAAATAGGTCAAAGTGTGCAGAGATGAAGAGGACGAATACCAGTCGAAACGTTTTGATAGAGTAGCATATGTAGAAAGTGGATGAGAGAAGGGGGAGGAAAAAGTAGGAGATAATGCGGGAGAGAGAGAGAGAGAGAGAGAGAGAGAGAGAGAGAGAGAGAGAGAGAGAGAGAGAGAGAGAGAGAGAGAGAGAGAGAGCAAACAATCAATCTGTTATAAACAAATTAATTGAACAGAGTATATTCTGAGAATGATGTAAAAAGACATCGAAATACTGACAAAGTCAGCCATGACTTTTTGTTTCTTACCCTAATTTTGATGATCTACAATTGTCTTATGACATATCAATTTTACATACCTCAGTAGCAATATCTCATCTACTAAAAGCGATGTCAAAATACACATAGGCATGGACTGATATCGACAGGTCATCGATCACATGGAAATCTGATCTCTGATAAGATAAACGTGTGTTGAGAATTTTGGGATATAAAGCGTGTGTTAAAAGCTCACTTCTACTTATAGATTCACCAAGAACCATGTGACCAACCTCTTGGCCAATCACTGGCAGTGCTCTGCTGCCGATATTGTTATTTATATTGGCTGTTCTGATCTTGGCTACTCACAATGCTTTGAACCTTCGTGGACGACAGAACATAGGATTATATCACTGGACCTTTGACACTACGTAGGATTCCATAACTCAGGACTTATTCACTTACCAAAGGATTCTATAGCTCAGGACTTACTTACTTACATTAAGTCCTTTTCAACTGGCCAAGGATGGCGGTCAGAAACTTAACAACGTGAATTTTTTCCCAAGCTGTAGTCGTTTCCGTACTACTGTATAGCTGCACCACTTGGACTTTAATGAAACGCTTAGAGAAAAGGCGAGATGGAAACAACGCAAGAATGCAACGTGATGTTTTGAACATATCCTAGTAGCAGCACCCCCTCAAAACAACGGCTAACCCTGCCACTTATCTAAGGAAGATGAATAAGACTTGCTGAGAATTGCTGAAGGAGCAGGATGAACTCATAAGCGACGTTGTCATGTTGACTCCTACACATGGAAACACCAGTATTTACCGACCAGCAAAAAACTTATATTCATCAGGTCGGTGCATACACTGTATGCCGTCTAGAGAACTTCTTTCATATATATATATATATATATATATATATATATATTATATATGAAAGTACGCAAACAGTTAGTTACATATGTCTATGCCGACAATTTTTGGGAGAATATGTGCTTAATTGAAGTCATACCTAATTTGAAAATTAATTAGTTGATAATTAATGAATTAGGCGGATATATCTGTTTAAATGTGAAGCGTAAACAAATCGAGAAAAGTCGTTCTCTGAATGTACATTTCGGCCTATTATGCCTCATCAGCAGAGTTATAGACTCGAAGCCGCTTTGTGTGTGATTCGAAACCTAACTGCCTGGCTGACAGTCGGAGATTCTAACCGTTACACTAGCGGTCTTTCCAGATTTCTCGCTTTGTTTATAAACTCATATATCATACATTTTTTGGGGACTTGCTGCACGACAGTATGAATTAATATATATATATATATATATATATATATATATATATATATAGAGAGAGAGAGAGAGAGAGAGAGACTTGATTATGATGATAATTATTTTAATCAGATCTGGTTAAAGATTGTCTTATGTGAAATATTAATTTTGGAAAATATTCAATTTTACGTTTTTTATTTTTTTTGTTTTTTCAGTGTTGTCTTGTTAAAATCTTCGCCATTCTTCGCCATTCTTCGTATCTTTCAGATTTTAAGTCTTGGCAATTAGTTAAGGACATGTTCGGCAAAGTTGTACTAACGATCCATTGTAAATCCAACATGCTTAATTATATTTAGATAGTCTTTCCATGATCGTACCCGGTAATTTACCACCCGTAATTTTCCATTATCCCCGCTCCACGATCGCCCACGCAGCCCTCCCCCAGACTGAGAGAGAGAGAGAGAGAGGAGAGAGAGAGAGAGAGAGAGAGAGAGAGAGAGAGAGAGAGAGAGAGAGAGAGAGAGAGAGAGAGAGATTCATAAAGTCAAACACTTACTGCCGTTCTCTTAATCAAGAGAATATTCACTCGGCTATAAATATGCATTTCCCGCCCACACTTACTAACCTCGTCTGAACGGCGCTGTTTTCTTGGAAATATAACAGCTTATTATATACCTGAGTGCAAGTTAATATATTAAAAATTATGCCAGTGCGCATACCACTGTGCATGATCATGTCTTGTAAAGCTATCGACTAGCCTAATCAAATCAGCTTCAAACAGAGTGACATCCTGCCTCATTAGAATATCAGTTGAATAACTGGAAGAGACTTCGGGGTTGACGAGGCAACGAGAGATGTCTTCGTGAAAATCCAAGCGTAAAACGAACAAAGAAGCGAAATTATATTGATAAGATATTTGTTTGACGAAACCAACTTTGAGACAAGGCCAAATTGTGTGAGGCACACGATGACAAATACGATCCTTTATAACGCTTTATGTGACCATTATATAGCAGTTAATGTGCCATAAAATCATATTCAAAATAATTATTAGAACCTTGGATTTGAGATAATATTCAGATGATACTCTTGTTATTGATATTTTTTGGTATCACATGAATATTATATAACAATCATTCTGTCATTCTTAGAATCAGAAACTTTGGCACATGATTAAAATTATGAGATGTTAAAGAAAGTACATTGTCATTACTACCAGATATATTCACCCTCTGGGTGCAAGTATTCAAGTTTTAATGTAATAAAATATATTAAATTTGAAAGATTAATGAAACTAAATAAGAATGCAGATAAAAAGATTTGAAACAGGGGGCGGGTATAAAAAAAATAGAACAACTGAAACGTACTCTTCCATCACTCCCGTTTTTCATTGTGAAATTTTCCTAATTTAACTATTTAGTTAAATTAGGAAGTAAAGAATAAAATTACAGTTATTTCTTCTTGTTAATGGATTTCTTTTAAGATTTATCTCTAAGATTTTTGCCGATATTCTTTAAGATAAAACAAAACAATTAGAAATCAATAATGCTAAGCACATATTTATTAAAATCAAATTTTTAATATCAATATGCAAATTAGCCTTCCCGTTCACACTGTAAACCGCTATTTTGTTGTATATATAAATAAAATTGGATGTTATCAGAAAGTAAATCTGGCCAACGGCGGGGGTCCAGTGGCTTCAGCCCTGGATCTTTACAAGTTAATAGCGTCGATCCCAGGGGGCTATACCCCAGGCAATACCTGCCCCCTTGACTTAAAGGGGCAGGGCTGGGTTTATTGCTCAGCGCCTGAGGCACCTCCTTGAGGGGGAATGCCGACGGGATCGACGCAATTTTTGTTCTTTCCCACCCATGAGCTTCGGCTTGTGGGTGGGCCCACGTTAAAACGAGGCCTTGTGCCCAGCCCATACACGTGGGGTATGAGGCAAATACCTGTAAATACGGCCAACCGTATTAATAATATACATTTTTTAAAATTAATAACTGAAGTTTAATAAAAAAGAATGTGACGTAAATAACTAAGGGAATTATGACTATAGTTTCGGTTACAGTCAATCAAGTACATAATCTCAATTATAATAAGATTTATTGAGTTTAGTGCTTAAATAAGTGAAGCAGTTTTTTGTTTTGTTTTAAGTTGTCTCCCCTTAGTTTGGGAACTCTTTTTGGTGCGATTTAAGGAAAAAAAAGAAGTAGAAAAGTATTAGAGAGTTTTGTCTTTTTCTCAGCGACAATAATCAATAAACTTTCACGGTTGACAAATCAGTAAAACAGAAATAAACGACTTGTGTCTGTGACAGAAAACTGAGGACCACACTTGATATTGCCAAGTACCTACTTACCTTTATCAATTACTAAGCTTAACTTATTTAGCACAAGGGGAGCAGCCTAGTGCTCCGAGAGAATCGAACTCGCTAACAATGGTCTGCTAGTTTAGCTTCCTAAAAATTACACCAAGAAAGGTACCCAACCAAAAATTACACCAAGAAAGGTACCTAACCATATTGTTTCTTGCTGATCAATTGAGTTATATATTGAACTAAATTAAATTTTGCATACGGCCTTTTCATAGAGCTCTGTCCCTTTTTTTTCATTTGGGAAACCTCAAGATGTTAACCGAAAAGAAAATGTCTATTGAGACTTTACTAAGTAGTAAAGGAAATGTATTGATATCTATCAATATTATTGACTAGCAGGACCTGGGGATATACCACAGTATGAGGATTTAATTGTTGCAACGTTTGATATGTTTACTAAATAGCTATTGCTACATAGTTCAATATGGGTAATTCCATGTCAAATCATCCAGAAAACAAAGAATGGCCTGTATGATTTGACATGAAATTACCCATATGTAAAAAGTACAATAATCTCTCTCTCTCTCTCTCTCTCTCTCTCTCTCTATATATATATATATATATATATATATATATATTATATATATATATATTTTTTTTTTTTCTTTCCTTCTATTCAGATCAAACTCTTAGTTCAATGAGTTGCATGACTAAACCTCTAATCATAGAGCATTGAGATGTACTAGATCACTCAATTGCTGTGCCCTTGTGTCACACAATGTTTAACTTTGTAAATAGGTATCTGAAATATCAATTGTTTATCTGTTGAGAATACTACCAGATTTTAAGAATATATGTTAAGTGTCTTAATGACCATTAGGAGATTAATTTTATATTATACTTTGTGGAAGTTATGTAGAATATGTTGCTATAAATAAATAGATTATAACTTTCTCACTGCCGACAAAAAATATTCCCATAAATAAAATCATCGTAAAATATCACTCGACCTAAACCAAAAAATGGTAGAAACTAGTTAGCACGAGTTGGTCTGAAGTTCGTGGAAAGGGTGAAACTGACAGTCAACGTGCACTGCTGATTTATATGCCCCCCCACATATAATATATATATATATATATATATATATATATATATATATATATATATATACGTGTTGTGGATTTTTCGTCTCCGTATGCTTCTGGTGTGTATATATATTAGAGGTGAATGTAAGTATTTGTTTCCGTTGTAGGAGATACTTATACCAGGTGTGGGCTTAGGTGTGAAGCATTAACATACGTATTGTGCTGATATTGTTAGCGTAATATGTTAGTAGAGGAATAAATATCTAAAGACTCTGTGGTTTGTTTTGAGTTTCATTTATTTAGACTGGTAAATTTTCGAGATTTCAACGTCTCTTCGACTTGACCTGAATGGTAGCAGTAATCTTCTGACGGTTGCCGCGTGTTTGGGCTGACCGTCGGGCCTCATTTCTGGTTGGTTGGTAGGTGATTGATGAGTTTGTACTCTGTGTGTGGTCTGTGGAGGGGGTCATGGAGTTGGAGGTGTGGGGGTGTTGTGGAAATATGTGTACGGGTTTAAAGTTGATGTATCTTTATTTAGGCCGTTTCGGTAAGTATCAAGCTTGACGACCCATTTTAATTCAGCTAATTTTCTTGCTTGTGTGTTTGTAAAGCCATGTTGTATTAGTATGCATTTCAATGAAACTCAAAACAAACCACAGAGTCTTTAGATATCTATTCCTCTACTAACATATTACGCTAACAATATCAGCACAATACGTATGTTAATGCTTCACACCTAAGCCCAAACCTGGTATAAGTATCTCCCACAACGGAAACAAATATTAACATTCACCTCTAATATATATATTATATATATATATATATATTATATATATTATATATATAGGTTGTTTCAAAAACATTGATATCATTTCGTAATCTAATAACCTGACTAATTCTCGTTCAAATGATCACAAATTTTAAAATGTGCAGAAACAACTCAAAATTTTATGTTTGATGTCCGATGTACGTATAGAAATGAAATTCCTGAAAAAGAAAAGAAGTTTAAAACTTAAACAGAATTTTGAGCAGTTTCTACACATGCTGTTAAAATTTGGATTTTTTTATCATTTGAACGAGAATAGATAGAATTATTACATTACGAATGATATCAATTTTTATTTTGGAACATACTAGATATATTTAATAGATTTTTCGTCTGGGTAGGTAAAATTAGCAGTGTCTACTGGGACTAAAATTATAATTCTTAATTAACATATATAAAAGTAAAATATTTCCAATTTGTCGTAGATTTATAACTTGATATAACAATTTCCATGAATAATTCAATAAATAAATGACTTTTCATCTTATGCATGTATAATTATTCCGTTCCTTTCAACATCACGATATAAATAATACAAATTATGATGTCTTTTTCCTGTACCATAGATGCTGCTTCATAAAGCAAATTCAGATTTGATGTCTGGTGATAAAATCAAGAGAAACTTCACCATCTCTTCAGTAACTTATCGCGTTCGTTGTAGAACAACTGGAGTGCACTTCCGGTAAATATAAGAAATAACAAACAATCAAACAAATAAATAAATAGATAAAAGGACAAAAAACAAAACTAAGTAAGTTTCTAAATTTTGTGATTTTCCTTTATTAATTAAACCTTAAGTATTTCTTAACTTAGAAAACTTCTAAATGGTCATAAAACTTTCGAAATAATTGACTTTATAAAAACAACTGATTGACTAGACTGAGTAATTGCAAACGGTACATGCCTGATCTCCCACTTTGCACACACACACACACACACACACACACACACACACACACATATATATATATATATATATATATATATATATATATATATATATATCAGTCATCCACAGACACGTGTTTCGAAGTTTACTTCTCATCAGTGCGGCTCGGGTTTTTTATTTTCGTCTGCCAAGTTCCTTGCCCTTGCGGCTATCAGCGGCCGTCAGTCTAGGGGGAACAATTAATTGCTACATACTTTACAGCGGTATGTTTTTACAATCCCCAGACGGGTAACGGCTAATGCCAAACGGTGAAGTTACAATTAATGTCCCCTCCACAATGCTCAACCATGGGAGTGGGAAATATATATATTATATATATATATGTATATGTGTGTGTGTGTGTTTGTGTGTGTGTGTGTGTGTGTTGTGTGTGTGTGAGTGTGTATGTATGTGTATGTGTGCGTGTGTATGTATATACGTGTGTGTCTGTGTGTCTCTGTGTGTGTGTTTATGAAGAAGGGGTTACTTAACGGAGAAGTCAAACTGACGAACGAGTTGCAAATTTTACTGTCAATAAAATAATTAACCGAATCAGTCGAGGTTATGAATGAAAATAAAAGTGCTCAATACATTTGTAGAGCAGGTTTAGTAAATGGCGACTCGACAATTAAAAACATAAAATGATCAAGCGACGGTTAAAAAAATCAAAATAAGACTTAGTGTTTCTTCTGTACGCTGCGGATTTATGTAAATGTATTTTGTTTTCTTCAATTTCAATTCAATCAATATTCAACAGTCCAACTGAAAAATTTATATGATGCAATCATATACGCACTACAATACCGATGGAAGAAGTGAGTGGACCGGAAGTTGAAAATAAACTTCATTTGACCACATTCCTTCGTCAGCCTATGAACTTTTCATCTGCACCTCATATATATAATAATATATATATATATATATATATATATATATGTTACTGCACGCACTCGTTGGGTACGAAACGAGCGCTGGCGTAACAATAATGATAAAAAATGTAAAAGCAAGAGATCCCGAGTGTAAAAAATATAATGAATAAAAAAAAACACAAGAGACAGGGAATTCTCCTTCTCAGCTTCAATATATATACGAGAGAGTAGCACAGAATGCATATGCCAGGCAACGAAAGACACCTAGACAATATCCCGTTGATAGCAACAAGTTTATTTACAAAAATACAGACAATAAAAGAATAGACAAAGGCAAACAACAGCAAAAAGAAAATATATAGTGAATAGGGAACAGGGAGATATTGAATAAGTATCTATTTTATCATATATGTGCAAACGAGCGATCAAACATTCAACACTTAACCAATCTTACAAAGACAAATACAAAATAAGGGAGACATTCAACTCACTATGATACCATTGGTGGTATTTCCCTATTTTTTCTATTTTTTTTTTATATGTACAAGACTTTCGTCAGAGTCTTTAGGATGATTCAAATAAATATAAAGTTTGTTATATTTTCAGCAGCGTAGGCGTTTTCACAATTGTTTTTCTTTTCTTTAATCAGATACTCAACATTCAACGATAAGATGATTTTCTCTTTAGCTATAATTGAAAATATGTAATTGCTGACGGTACTGTATTCTCAGTGTCCAAAATTCGTTCCGTCCCTTCGTCTTGAGTGACTTCAAAATATGTGAGATCAAAGCCGACACGTCCGTTCTTGACAATAGAATTTCCCCAAATGTGTAGAATATATTCTTGTGGCGGGAATCTTAAGGTCAGTCGCCATAGCAACAAGCTAAACCGCTGTCTCTTTAGAAGCGTTGAATTCCGGGGTCGTCAGTACTCTGGCAATTCTGGTTGTATGCTGTCGATTAGGTCAAATACAGTTACATATTTCCGTTTGCCATTTTCGATATTGGAACGAGGAAGGTTAAAATCATAATTCAACAGTGAGGTAGTATTAACCACGATGAAACAAATTTTCTTTTAAACAGAGTGAATGATCTTTTCGCTCGTCCACACATTATATCTAGAATTTTCCAAAGGCCTATATCTACTAATTGACATACTCGTATTGTATCACAATATATAAGAGAGAGAGAGAGAGAGAAGAGAGAGAGAGAGAGAGAGAGAGAGAGAGAGAGAGAGAGAGAGAGAGGGGGGGGCTGGTGGAGAGGTTAATAGATAGTGAGATAAGTGAATTTGCGCATCTATGTATACGTAAAATTTAGAAATACTTCATAATATACATAGTTAAGAAAAAATTCAATTGTATATGTTATGCATTTACAATCAGTGGTAATTACGTTGATGCATCTCAATTTATCATTGTATCAAAATACTTAAAGAAGTGATCCTTGTATAAATGGCAGTTTAATTAGGTGACAAAAAGTCCTGCCTTTTTCATTTGGTCATTTAAAAAATATTGTCATTTGTTAATTAAACCGGTTTCGTAAAATAAAATTCTCCTCGTATTCAACTGAGAATAAAAGCATGTATCTTTGACCTGAATTTAGTTTCTTTTTTAAAAATGTTTTTCATATTTTAAACGTACTCCTTGGCTCGATGTAGAACGTCATTATATCTCGACTATTAGAAAAAAAGGATTCATATTGTAATGCTAGTTAAACCGAACAAAATGGCGAAAGACATTATCAAGAAATCTAAAAGATATCATAAAAGAAAAAAAATGTATGTTTATTTTAATGAAGACTTATTTTTAGATTTCTGCTACCGAGGAAAATAAATTGTCTGAATCAGTCTTGATTGCTTATTTGATACGCTTCTTATTCTGTGTTGTTGGCCATTGCAGTCGCCGTGACGACTCTAACTGCCACTGCTACCAACGAGAAGGACTATTTGCAAGTTGCAATGTCGTCATGGAGAATTTGTTGACCTCGGACTGAGTGGTATCACATCGCCCAACTGCACGGGGTAGAGAGAGAGAGAGAGAGAGAGAGAGAGAGAGAGAGAGAGAGAGAAAGAGAGAGAGAGAGAGAGATGATATT
Source organism: Doryteuthis pealeii (assembly GCA_023376005.1). Classification (NCBI taxonomy): domain Eukaryota; kingdom Metazoa; phylum Mollusca; class Cephalopoda; order Myopsida; family Loliginidae; genus Doryteuthis; species Doryteuthis pealeii. The sequence goes on from CM042168.1 coordinate 7,184,434, forward strand.
AGTGTGGAAGACGCGTGTCCAAGCCACAGGATGCTCTAAATGGCTGACGTGTCCTGCTTATGAAACTAAGCCGCATCCGGTGGTGAGGCTCCATGTCTGGAGTTTGTGGAAGTGGTGAGTATCCTATCATTGCCATTACTCCCAGCTCAGTTCTGACTCGGAGTATCTGTTAGGATTCTATCTAGGAATTAAATAGATTTGTGTGAGAATAACACTGGTTTACAAAGAAATTGAGGCAAGCACAAAAATAGCTGTTTTAATCTAATTTGGGGGTGCTGAATTCAGATTTGAAATCCGTTTTTACTCATCACCTCTAGTTTTTTTTTAGATATGCATACTGTACATTTTGTACACATACTGTACATAAAGGCGTATATGCATTCAGGGTTAATTTCTAATATTGTGTGTCTTATGTCTTCTTTTTTAGTTATCATGCAATAAATGTAAGTGATAGCATTACATTATATATACATAGCTATATATCAAGACGGATTTTGGCAGTTAAACGCAGCCAACACGTTTCAATCAACAGCCAGTAGTGCACTGGCAGTCAGCACAGGAGGTTGTCGTCCCTCGCAGCGCAGGAGGAAGGTGTCCCTCGACAATTGTGTTACACAATCTTTTGGGTATATATTTGTATTACAATTTCCAACGACGCACATTTTATTGCCTTACATATGATTTAATTTTACTTTGTTTTTGTTTTTTTTCATATTCTCCAATGGCGTCCAGCTCGTCAAAACATCGAGGATGCCTCAACAAGGCTAATTCTTTCTGCTGCGTGTGTGGGGACTTCACGACAGTTGCACATCCAAGTATATTCATTCTATCAATGTTCTTTATCTATCCTATTTTATCTGTAATAAGCTGCTGCAACTGTTGAAATAAGCACGTATATACTCTGTATATACTAAAATGAGACTATTTAAAAGACAAAAAACTAGAGGTGATAGAGCAAAACTGTTTATAAATCTGAATTCAACACACCCAAATTAGTAAAAAACACCTATTCACATTCTTGCCTCAGACAAAAAATATTTTTTTTGTAAACCAGTGTAGTTAGTATTGGATATGTTGTTGTTGGCATCGTTCTGTCTTCAAGAGACGATGGTTTGGTGTCCAATTTTTTTACGTAGCCTGGATGGCTTCATATGGAGGGTGAGTTGTTGGTTAATAATATCTCAAACCATATTTGTGCAAAGAAATTATTATTATAATTTCATTTTTTGCGATTTTTCCGCATCAGTTTTAAGATGGGATCTTTCATTTCAGTCTGAGTCACAGTAAGTCTCCAGGAGTCTTCTGGACTCCTCTGAGTATTCTAGCCGATCTTGACGATGTTGTGGTCTGTATGGTCACGATTCTTCCTCTGATTTCCAATTCCCTCAATCTTTTTTCCAAGCCTTTGTGGACCGTTCCAAGTGCACCAATTACTATTGGTATTACCTTTACTTCAAATATTTCTATCAGTTTGGATTGTCCGAGAGAATAGTAGATTCTTTGGATTCTGTTATAGGCTCTGTTGGTGTTATAGAATCCTTTGGTAAGTGAATAAGTCTTGAGTTCTGGAATCCTACGTAGTGTAAAAGGTCCAGTGATATAATCCTATGTTCCGTCGTCCACGAAGGTTCAAGTAGTTATGAGTAGGTATGACCAGAACAGCCAGTATAAATAACAATATCAGCAGCAGAATACTGTCAGTGGTTGGCCAATAGGTTGGTCACATGGTTATCGGCGAGTCTATAAGTAAGAGTGGGCTTTTAACACACGCCTTATATCTAAAAAATCTCAACATATACCATTCTACAGATTTCGATATTCCAAAGTACTTGCAGATTTTCCCATGAATATGATGTCCTATTTTATCATTTCTTTATATTCTATCAATACTAGGATTGGGTAACTAGACACTTATTAATATTATTATTGTGATACTATGATTGAAGATGAACATGGTCAGAATAAATAAATAAATAAATGAATAAGAAAGAGAATAGGTTAAAGCCAGGCATAAGTAAAAGGGGTGGATGGTTGACCTTTTTACGAATCCAAAGATTAGGCCGTAAAGTTTAAGAGACTTGTACGATCACCATGAAGTTAGGCCACTAAGTGATAATATCTTATGCACCCAGGTATTAAAAGTAAAAGGGATTTTTATGAGAAAATCTCTTTTGAAAAAATTAATGGTCGACGTATTGAAGACGTAGTGTCTGGAAAAATATTTAATTACTTTAATTTTAAGGGTTAATGACGACTAGAAGTCTGCGATTCGATTTAAGTAATGGCCATCTGTGTGGTTCGGAGAAGATGGGTGGGGAAGGGGAATTTGACATAAATACAGCTAAACTCGAGCACTAAGGCAGTTAGAACTCGGGCCGTTGAGGTGTTAAGATCGCCGGTAGGGATAGCCAGTTGGATAGACATCGAAGTCTCACACACCCCCTTCTTCCATCCGCGTCTTGTTTACAAACACTTGTAGTTGTTGTTTGTTTTTATTTAATCTTTGTGACCCTGTTTCTGACTCGTGCCTTCAAATTGGTCAGCACAGAATATTACAACGCTTGGGGTGTAGACATCGTGCATTGAAGGTTCAAAGCGCAGAACAGGTAGTCTCACATTATAAACCGACATGAACAGATCAGAACGATAATAAACATGCATAAGGGTCTACGAACATTGACAGTCTCCATGTAAAAAGAAATGGAGGAGGGAGAGAACTCTTCAGCATCTACGTGTTTAGAATGAGATTTGCAATAGAGGCATAGCAGTGCGGTAAAGTGTTATGAAAACTAGTCGAAACGGTAGAGAAAAAGAAATAGAAAAAGGGTGATAAATGAGGAAAGTTGAGGGACGTGCTTCCTGGAGAATTTAAAAGGTCAAAACTATCGCAAACGTACAATTATGAAGATGGTTACACAGAGGATATCTGAAAAGAGAAACGAAGCCTTTATCATTGCAGTTCGGAATATATGCATCAGGAATAATAATGTCATAGCGATAATAGATAAATCCCAGAAAATAGCAAATGCTAATTTTGTGTAGAAGAAAAGAAATGAAACGATAAACCCCACTGGAAGTGATTGCAACAAGCTGTCTACAAAAAAGAATATATATACGGGGAGACTTGCTTGCTGTAACTGAATCATCAGGCATCTGCTGTGAACAAACGATTACCTCAAATACTACTACTACTACTACTACTACTACTACTAATAATAATAATACATGTATAAAACTGTTTTATGAATCAAAAAGGCAATGATAATGATTTGTAGACATCAATCTTTGTGCCCAGCCAGTGCTATGAATAACTGATGGATATCATATCTTAGTTATCAGATTTTTTTTTTTTGGGGGGACTGATTATTATTATTATATTATTGTGAAAAATTAGATTTTATTTCACTTGTGGTACAATGCAAATAGAATGACCTCACGAACCGGATTTTACCCATATGTCGTAGTTTGGGACCCATAATATAGATTATCGTCGTAAAAAATAAAACCTGCGACTCGAATTAAAATCATGGATGAGTCTACTTTCATTTTGCATTAATGTGTTTCAAAATGACATAAATCCACCTATTATCCACACAGGTAAATAGTAGGGCAGTCTTGGTTCTTAAGCCTTGGTTAGGCAAGAGAAGGAAAACTTTGTATTCAGACCAGAAGTGTTCCGCAGAAAAAATTGATTTTGTGTCACATCCTGCCCGTTGCAAAGTGTTTGGGTAACTATATAATATATTAACATCCAGGTTACAGCGCTGTTGAGATTGGCTAGAATACCGAGCAAAGTCCTGGAGAGCTGAGGAGACTTGGTGTCATGCAGAGTTCAGTGAAAAAACATCACATATTACTAATGTGAAAACTCACATTGAGTAAAATAATAATAAGATGTTTACATCACAAAACAGATGTTATTTCAGGTGGCACAAAAGTAAAAGTTCTTTCTTCCATGCAGCACAGATGGGATACTCCCCCACCCCCATTGGATACCCCCCCCCCATTGGGATGCCCCCCCCCCAAAAAAAAAACAACATTTGATTGGCTGAACAAAAAAGATCAAAGAATTATTGCACCAAAACATTTATGACTTAACATTCGTGCCGGTGATTATTAAATCACTGGGTTGGTTGGTTCGTTGGTTGGTTTTTACGGCATGTCAACCCTTGTTGGGTCATTTTATGCCAAAGACATTTTGGTTGATTCATACTTGATGGGTACTCAGTTATTTTATAAACTCAATTTTTCTTCTAGCCTAAGTAAGGGCTATAGTAAGGTGTTGCATATCATAGATTGCTCATCCACCAGGATTCCGTTCTTAAGCATCACGGGTATCCCCCCCCACGGTCAATAGGTGGTTCCATTTAAGGGGGTCTTACCCCTCTGCAGAGGTGCAGTCGATGTATTCTAAAGCTCCATCCTACAGGGCTGTGAATCTGAGATTCTTTGAGGAAAATAATTATAATTAATGTAAAAATGGGAATTCTTCCAAACTGTAGCCGTGTAAGTACTCATATATGACGGAATCATTTCGAATTTAACGAAACACTTTGGGAAAAAAGCAGGATATGAACTACACAAGGATGCTACGTGCAGTTTTGAACAACTCGTTGAAGCAGAACCCTACAAAACAACTGTTTTACGAACACTTACCTCCCATCTCACAAGTCATACAAGTTAGACGAACAAGACATGCTGGAAATAAAAGGACGAACTCATCAACAACATTCTACTGTGGATTCTTACACAGGAACAGACGAGTATTGGCCGACCAGGAATACTTACATTCATCAGCCATGTGCGGACACATGCGGCTGTCTAAAGATCTTAAAAACAGCAATGGTTGATAGGGAAGGATAGTGATATATATATATATATATATATATATATATATATATATATATATATATATATAATATATATATATAGAGAGAGAGAGACAGACAGACAGACAGACAGAGAGGGAAAGAGTGAGAGAGACAGAGGGGAGATGATTAAAGAAAACTGACACATATAAACTCCACCAATTGTTGAATGAAATGATCTACACTGAAATCACACACGAGAGATTTCTTTATTGCAGCCTAGGATCAAAGTCTTATAAGCAAACAATACCGTACAAAAATCTTATATGCTGATAAGTGGATCTGCCAAGAGCGATGGCCGATAGGGACAGCTGGTGAGAAAATCAAAAGAATCCGTGCAGTCGGTACGCCTTGGATCTCATGAATATATATATATATATATATATATATATATATATATATATATATATATATATATATCAGCCAGTCAATCTGTTCCGAAGAAGAGGTATAAATATCTCCGAAAATGCTTCATACTAAATCCCAAACAATATATATATATATATATATATATATATATATATAACACACACACACACACACACACAACACACACACACACACACACACACACACACACACACACACATATATATATATATGTGTGTGCGTATGTGTGTTATATATATATCTGTCTATAATATATATGTTTGGTATATATATATATATATATATATATATATATATATATATATATATATATATATATATATGATAATTATAAAAAATTACATTAAAGTTTACTCACCAAAGTCTAGCAAACCGTACATTTTGATAAACCCAATATTTTGAGACATCATATATAAATTTAAATAACTAATTTATAAACCGATTCAAAAAGAGAAAAGTACACGTTACATTTTAAAATGTAAATGCTATATGTGAATGCAATTTATGAATATATGTTCATATCGTGTATTATAGTCTACATTCAATGTGACCCACATTTATATTATCTATGCTATCTAATTTAACATTAATGAATTCAATTGAATATACTTAAATGTAAATTTAATATATATATATATATATATATATATATATATATATATTCATAAAAAATTGCTACCACGTTTTCATTCTAGTAGCATTAGTAGTTAATCCAAAAGTACGTTGAACACCGAAACCGTGATATATATATATATATATATATATATATATATATATATATATATATATATATATAATGTTGTTAGATTCCGCGTATGGTTTTTTAAAGATATATATAATTGATGGTGGGAAGCCTTGTTGGTTATCTAAGAAGCATGGAAACTTAAAAGAATAAAGAATAATGGCAATAAATTCAAAATAATGAATATTATCTTACTTTTTCTTAAATTTTCAACATTTGGACAAACCTTTGTCACCTTGAAAAATTCTGTTGAATGACTGTTTTTTATTTTTTATTTTAATTTTATGTTCTCTTCCCTAAGAATCAGTTGAATCGTTTCTCGGCGTCTTTGATGTCATTTTTATTACCTAATGTCTGGGGTTGTTATGAGGTCATCCAAACAACCCTTTCCCACAGCGAAAAGGAGTACCACAGGTAATCTTTACCATTCCTATATTTAGGGGTTGTTCTGTGCCTAGATTATGGCTGCTATTATAGTAGTGGGTTTCAGAACTTTGTGTGTGAGGTGTCACTGGTTGTTAAAATATCTATATGTATTCAATATCCCAAATTCTTAATTTTGTCCTGAACTGTAATTGAATTTAAGGATCCATTTAGTTTTTTTTGTCTGCATGTTTATGTTGAGTGAAATTTGAAATCTATTAAGAATGCATTTTATATTATCTAGTGTATGTACTGGTTTATTAAAATGTTTTACTGTTGGTGAGAAGGGTTGTTTTTAGCGAGCAGTTAGTTTATGGTTGTTAAATCTAAGCCTAAAGGGTGTATTGGTTTCACTTATATATCGACTGTTGTTACATTCAGAAGATGAAGTCAGTTACGTCAGGGCTGTCACTGGTAATGTGTGTGTGTGTGGTGGTGGGGGATTTTGATGTCGGCGTGGCACTGTTAATGGGGAATCTACCCCTAGATGTTTGCAAACTAAACACCTGGGTTTGTTGTATGTATAATTCCTTTATGTGGGGGTTGTGCAGATGCTTTTTGATGTGGTGAGGATAGTAGGTAGGTTGGGTAGTTGTCGCTTAATTATCTCCCTACTCAAAACAAAAACAAATTGGTCCCTCAGTAAATCACCAAGTGAGCTTGGGATAACCACACACACACACACACACACACACACACACACACACACACACACACATATATATATATATATATATATATATATATATATATATATATACATGAAGACATGAAATCACAGTTTCTTGCTCATGCAATTTTTCAAGTCTCTGTCTGTCTGTCTGTCTGTCTCACTCTCTCTCTCTCTCTCTATCTATCTATCTATCTATCTATCTATATATATATATATATATATATATATATATATATATATATATATATTATATATATATATATATAATATAGAGATGCAGATAAAAATTTATTTTTTTTTGGACACTACGCCATCGTCCTTAGTAGACGGAAAGGATTCAATAATCACAAATAAATAATAAAACTCAATATAGATGTAGTGATACATGAGTGAAACATTATAAATTAGGAAATAATCCACCCCAGCCATAATGCAGGATCGAACTTTTCAAAGGTTAAGTAAAGATTTTCCAACACGATTTGTTCTTGCTCACTAAACTTTAATAACACAAAATCAAAATAAAGAAACTTTTTATAATAATAATAATAATAATAATAATAATAATAATAATAATAATAGTAGTAGTAGTAGTAGCCTCTAAGACTGTTTGGGATACTTTGTAGAGTCCTATAGACCTGAGGAGACTTGTTGTTACTCAGACTTCAGTGAAAAACCACCAGTTAAAACTGTCGTGAAAAACTCGCATTGAGATAAAATCAGTTAGAATATTTAGGAGAGTCCTGAAGAGCTGGGGAGACTTGTTGTCATTCAGACTTTAATGTAAAACAAGCAGTTAAAACTGATGTGAAAAGCTGATGAGCAAAAATCAAATTCCACAAAAATTTAGTTTTTCATTTGCCAGATTTTTGTTCTTAAATATTTTTCTCTGAATTTTGCTTTAATCTTTTTTCTTGTTTTTTTTTTCTTGATGTTTTTTTCTTTTCAATCGATATGTTGATCATTCTTCATAAAGAAATTTTTTCTTCATTTTTTTTTTTTTTCCTTTTAAAATCTTCTTCCAGTTTATAATTCTTCGTATCTCATTTAAAAAAAAAAAATTGTTCAGTTATGAATGCTCTTATGAATATGGATTCTATCTTCATTTTTCTGTTCCATAATTTGCTTTAAATCTTAAACGATTACCGTTACGGTTATCGTCATAGGGAATGGAATTGGCGATCGAGTTTAGATCCTGGACGAGACTGTTTGCATTTCACCTTGTCAACGGGGATCATAATATGATGATTATGCGCAGTAGAGGGATAATAACTCTTCCCTTCTAAAAGGGGGTCTGCTGAGTACGACAATAAACTACATCTCGTATTGAGGTCATGGGTGTTATATCGGCCATGTTCTGCAAAACAAGGGGGATTAGGAAATGAATGAAGCATACATTATAAAAAGGATGTGTGAGGCCCTTTTTTTTTTTATGGGGGGGGTGTCACCCTATATATATATATATATATATATATATAATATATATATATATATATATATCTCCAAAAGTTCAGAGAAGAAATCTTCCTTACGACACAAGAGTTTTATTTAAAAAAAACCTGTCGCAGTTTCAGAGATCAATGTGTGCTCTTAATGTTAGAGTCACAGAGCAAATATATGAGTAAAGAAATAACAAAACACTTATAGATTTAGCATTATAGTCTATTTCAGGGAGCTTAGACAAATTGTCTAACTCTCCCGATTTATCAGATGCGAATGATGAATTTTTTATTACTTTAAAGGCATTTGAAAACAGATTTTTATTTTTTATTTTTTTAATCTACAAAATAAAATGTTTTTTTGCAGCATCAAGGATTTCATTTGGAATTCATATCACAGGACTATAAAATTTAAAAAAATAAAGAATCTGTTTTCAAATGCCTTTAAAGTAAATGCTAAATCTCTAAGTCATTTGTTATTTCTTTACTTATATATATATATATATATATATATATATATATATATATATATATATATATATATATGAATGAAGTGACAAATAAAAGGTTTAGCTTTTATTAATTTATTTGGGAACGAATTACAACCAATGGTTTCCTGCTAAGGCATTCATCAGGTAAAATAATTTTTTTTTAATGGCAGAAATGGTTAAATTTTTTAAATGTATTTTCATGTTGCATGTTTACCTGTTTACGTGATGTCGAATGCTCTTTTTGTTTGTACGTGTGCGTATTTTTATTTGTGTGTATGCGTATGATGTCATGATATTGAGCACTCTTCTAATAACACTGAACGTTGGTTACTACTACTTTTTGTAGTATACTAGTGCCAACCATACACACTAATAATATATATATATATATATATATATATATGTGTATGTGTGTGTGGAGAGAGAGAGAGAGAGAGAGAGAGAGAGAAGAGAGAGAGAGAGAGAGAGAGAGAGAGAGAGAGAGAGAGAGAGATTGGTAATCTTATACGTGATCTGGCGAATGTGGAGCAATCCCTTCATTATCCTTTACTCACAGCTCCACCCTGACCTGCAGTGATAGTAACTATTAGATTTTCCTTCTATAAGTCAAATAAATCTGTTTAAAAATGATTTTGATATCAATCTTTACTGTTGACATTTCTACAACAAAATGAAGAAAGTTGAAAATAGATTTTCAGAAAAAAAAAAAAAAACGGAAAAAAAGAAAATTCAGAAGTTCAGATCAAAATAGAGGTAAAAAAAATGAAAAGAAAAATAGAACAGCGAATTTAATTTTTATAAAATATGAAAATTAAGCGAAATGTAAAAATTAAATAAAAGAAAATAAATATTTATATTGAAAATGATTTTGAAAAAGGTGAAGAAAGAATAAAGGAAAAACAGAAAATGTAGTTGAAAGAAACGAAAACATTAAAAGAAAAATTACAAAAAAAAAAAGAAAAAAAAGAAGAGATAAATAGAATAAAATAAAGTAAAAAAGAAAATGATTTAAAGAATCGAAATTAAGATATTGACTAAATTACTTGAAATCGATCTTAGATTAAAACTGATAAAAAAGAAGAAGAAAAAAAGATTTATAAGCTACAAGAAAAGAAACTTTCTTTTTTCTGGGGAGAAATAAAATCTTCAATAAAAAGAAAACGTTCAATGAAAAGAATAAATAAGATAAATCGTTTTGAAGTGTAAAAAGTAGAAAAATAAAGATGAAATATTAATGGCTTTTGAGATGTTGCATGACACAATCTTTTTATTCTTAAATGTAAAGAAAATGTATTGATAAGATTATTTATTGAAATGCCGACACGTGTTTCGACCAAGATTTTGTCTTTGTATACATTGTATTCTATTTAGTATTATTTTAAATACAAAATTATATATATATATATATATATATATATATATATATAGTAGGCTAGACTTGGCTCTTTAACCTTGGTTAGGCAACCAGTCTAAGAGAAGGAAAATCTGAATTCAAACCTGTTAAAATCCGATTGGGGTGGTCACTACAAGAATAGGCTCAGTCCTAATTAGTGATCTATCTCACTAATAATGACAGCACAGATTTCATTAACTCTCTCTCTCTCCCTCCCCACCCCGTCTCTCTCTTCCACCCTCTCTCCTTCTCTCTCTCTCTGTCTCTCTCGCATTACATCCTTATCAGCCATCGCTCTTGGTATGTTCTCTAGGCCATAGGTTCTCAACCGGGGACCATATGGCTCTCGGAGACCCTATAACATTTTGGTCTTGGCCATCCATAATGGAAATACTGTAAACAATGTGTTGCATAGGCCTTCTTCGCTACTCTGAATCGTATACGTTGCTGGTATACAGCGGAGATCGTTTCTAACCCCTAGACCATGTATCTAGTGGTCGCTTAAATGAAATCACAAAATTGAGTTCTGCATCCCACCCGTCAAAATTAGCCGGGAGAACATCCTGTCCGAATTTGAACTGATATACCTCCAGCTCCTCCAACACAAGCCGAAATCCAATGACTCTTTGTTGGCTCTTAAAGCCCGCTTGATAGATCTTGCCCATACATACTGTGGAACAAACATCGACAAATCCGACTTTTTCTTACGTAGGGAACATTTTCAAACTGTTAAATCCCTTCGTAATAACTACAATCTTGTTATCACCAAACCTGATAAAGGCTCTGGTGTCGTCATCCTCAACAAGAGTGACTACCACAGTAAAATGGAAACCATTCTTGCTGACACAACTAAATTCAAACTAATTGGAAATATGGAAGAATTCGACCAAACAGCCAAACAAGAAATGATCATCCAACGGGACCTTCAACTTCTTTATAAAGACATCTACTCCCTAAATCTATTTACACCAAAAATTCGCCCTGTAGGCGCTCAAGACCCCGCCTTTATGGATTACCTAAGATCCACAAAAACAATACCCCTCTCCGACCTATACTATCCATGATTGGATCATCCAACATCACCTTGCTAAATGGTTAGCACTCCTTCTACAACCTGCTGTTAATTTCTATTCTAAATTTTGCATTCCTGACTCCTTTACATTTACTAAGATTATACAAAATCTTCCTTTGAATCTCCACCAATCTTTCTTCTGCTCTTTTGATATCAATAGTCTATATACCAATGTCCCCTTGGATGAAACCATCACTATTTGCACGGATATATTATACCGTAGCCACCTTGACCCTCCTCCTATTCCAGAACCAGTTTTTATAAAACTGATCAACATCGCCACAAAAAACATTCAATTTAGTTTTAACAGCTGTATTTACCAACAAATTGATGGCATAGCAATGGGTAGTCCCCTCGGAGCGGCCCTGGCTAATATATTCGTCGGCTTTCAAGAAGAGTCATTATTTCACTCTAATAACCAACTCCCACTGTTCTATAAACGATATGTGGATGATACTTTTGCCATTTTCTCTACCAGGTCCGAATGCAGACTATTTTTTCACCGTCTTAATAACTTACACCCCTCCCTTTCTTTTACGTGTGAATTTGAGTCTAACAATTGTTTACCTTTCTCGACGTTCTAGTGGAACGAACAGATAGTACAATTCTTACCTCTATTTACCGTAAACCTACTTTTACTGGGTCCTATACACGTTGGGTTCCTTTTCCCCCTCAACGTAAAAATTAACTTAATAAAAACCTAATTCATCGAGCCTTTATGATTTGTTCCAAATCCAAATCCAGCAAGAATTTTCCTTATTTAAAACTACGTTAATTAAGAACGGTTACCCTGAGAACTTGGTTAATGCCACTATAAGATACAAATGTGCGCAGCTTTCAACCCTTCCAAACTTGCCCGAAAAATGCCCAGTCTACCTAAGACTTCCTTGGCTGGGCAAATCTTCCATTCCTTTGCTTGACAAGATCAAATCTTCCATTCCTTTGCTTGACAAGATCAAATCTTCCATTCCTTTGCTTGACAAGATCAAATTAACAACTATGAGAATTAAATAAGTCTGAAAAAGTATGGAGCAAGGATAAAACAAAAAAATATAAAATCTGAAAATATATATATATATATAAAAAAATATTATAAAATTAATATTGCTCTGTATATAATCTAAAAAGTTTATTATACATTGAGCTCTCTGTAGTGATTTAAAGATTCACTGTATTTATACATACTGGATCATACAATAATAATACAGTGTGTCTTAGAAATCACATATAGAATCATCCCTTACTACCAAGTTTTGGATACCTCACATATCTCTCTCTCTCTCTCTCTCTCTCTCTCTATATATATATATATATATATATATATATATATATATATATATATATATATATATATAATGTGTGTGTGATCATTGTTACATTGTTATGCATATTAGGAAACCATCTCGACAGGATTAGGGTTAGGGTTTCCTATACAGCTTTTCTTGTGGCACCTCGAATATAATTTTTTTTTCAGTAAAAAACATGCCATGCTATAATGGTATAAGCAATGCTGAGTGCTCAGCCACCACAATCCTGTCCTCAGGCATTATCGGTCACCACACACATCCAATAGGTATCCACATAGGGGTCTTACTCCTTTGCAGAGGTGAATTTGGCATATTTTATAGTACCAGCCAACATGGTGTTATAAGCTTCGGTTTTGATACAAAATCTTGGATCTATAAAATGGAGAGTTGATGGTATGTGTGGTGCTCCACCTCAGATACTAAAATGTTCCTGGTCTAGCGCTAGTGAAAATGGGTTAGACTCCCTCGCTGTAAAACTGATACTGATAAGTTAAGAGGATCCAACACAGTAAATTAGGAATCACAGCCACCCATAAGTAAACAGGTTGAGAACAACTGATCTAGACGATATCCAGTGTCTACACAAAGCTAGTTAATGTATGTTTCAGCTAGAACTGGTGTGTCCATGTTTAAGAGTCCATAAGGGAACGTTGCTTTTGAGTTCATCCTTACTTCTACTGTACTGCTCAGCTTGTTTTGTAAGCTGTTGCTTCCAAGATCTGTTTAAAACAGCTTGCAACAATATTGTGTAGTTCCCAACCTTTTCTTCAAGTGTTTGGTTAGAGTCTAAGTGGTACAACCATACGGTAGTACTGAAACGGCTACAGCTTGGAAGAATTGTTTAATATTTTGAACTTTTCAACTATTTAGATATTAAAACAGATAGGATATGCAAATAATGTGTCAATGATTTTTTATTAGACTTTAATGTTGAAATCTGGTCGATTTGAATGAATTCCCTGTATATATTGGGATCAGCATGTTTTGCCCGTCTTGGTTTGTATAATGGGAGGTAAGTGGCCGCGCAGTTGCTCTTAGTAGAGTGCTGCTTCCATGGTTTGTTCAAAACAGCACGTAGCATTCTTGTGTAGTTACTGTCTAACCTTTTCTTCAAGTGGTTCATTATAGTAGTGCAGCCATACAGTAGTATTGACACGACTAGTTTCGGGAAGCAATTACAAACACGGCATAGCAATAAATGATAAACGGAAATACTGTAAACAATGCAGCCAGGATGTTTTTCGATCTTTTATCTTACTAGGAAAACAAAATACTTTACTTCTTCCTTAAAATCCGATTTCGTGATGAAGAAGAGAGAATATCGTAATATTTCAATGTCACAAATGCCTGATGACATGAACCGAAGTAAAATGAATTGAAAAAGAGATGAAAGCAAACATTTTCTCAGCCAGCATCCACCTCACTTTATCGACCACTTCCCAAGCATATCGTTATTTATGTCTGTAAGAATGTTTTTCGAGAAAGTTGATCTGGTCCCTCGAAATCGGAAATGATTTTCTACGGTTGTTCGATTTCATAAAGAAACCAGAAATCCATTTTCACATTACAATGCTCAAGTACAATAGCCGTTTTCATCTGTCGTCTATTTTCTCACTCTCTCTTCTCTTTCTCTTCTCTTTCTTTCTTTCTCTCTCTCTCTCTCTCTTTCTTTCTCTCTCTCTGTCTAGTCGGCGGGGCTTACAATACGCTGACTGTATGTAATCCCTTGACTGGAGTAAGATGTTGGCGTTTTATAGATATAAGGCGTGTGGTAGATGGTCACTCCTAAATATAGACTCGCTGACTACCATGTGACCAGGGAAGGCAACCTCTTATCCAATCACTGGCAGTGCTGCTGCTGCTGTTGTTGCATTTATACTGGCCTGATTCTAATCTTAGCTCATTGCCACTTGGATCTTCTTGGACGTCGGACCTAAAGGACACTATACCACAGGACTTATTGACTTACTTACTTATTTACTTTAAGTTCTTTTACAACTGGCCAAGGATGGCGGCCAGATACTTAAAAGTGTGTCCTATGTATGACATTATGACATCTGATGGTGAAGCTCCAATTCTAGAGATCTGGGTATGTGTGGAATCACCCCTTTATTGCCGTTACTCAAAAAATTCATTTTTCTTTCCTCGTCTTTTAACAATTCCAAGTCCGCCTCATCATAAATCCGTCCAATCAAAAGTCTGCTTTGAGAAACGGATTTTATACACACGACTGTAGTAAACCTTTAGCATTCAAGGGGACCTGAAAAGGCTGATATATTCTATGTCAATTGGAACGAAGCAATTGAATCCCCACGAAATTAAGTCCAAATGAGTGTGAATATGCGTGTGCGTAAGTGTACGTGTGTACGTGTATGTGTGTGTGTGTGTGTGTGTGTGTGTGTGCATAGTTTTAAATGTTTCAGTTTCCAGGCTACAGATTTGTTTTAGATTTCTTGACAACAGAAACGAAGCAGATCAAAAATACACTAACGACTGACAAATAAAAATTGTAAAATAAATAAATAAATAAGATAAAAAAAAAACTGGGAAAAATAACGCGAAGAAAATAAAAAGTAAAAAGTTTTTGCAATGCGTTTAAAAATATTGAAAAACGTACGTATTTACACAACCTTTCCTCTACGAGCAAGTTGCAACTCAAGTTTTCCTTCTCCTAGACAGGTTGCCTAACCAAGGTTAAATAACACAGACTACCATACCATTTACCCTGGTGGCAGAGAATAGTTGGATTCATGCGTTTCCCAAAAGTATTAGCGTACAGAAATACAAACAACCTTGTTCAGGATTTGAACTCGGGTCATCGTGTGCATTTCTTACAATCACACCATTAGTGCCTTAAAAAAATCATTTCCTTTGATTTTTTTCTGTTTTTGTTATTAAAGCTTTGATTTGACACCGAAAACAACATTGTCGATTTAAAAAATCTCTTTCTAGTGATGACAAGATTTTAAATGCACCATGTAGATATATTTTCTGACTTCCCATCCAGCTGAAATAGACAAAGGGTTATTTTATGATGGAGTGCCACACATAAATCGAGACTCATGTGTGGCCATTATAAAAATGCTTGGCTCCATTGTCCATCAATTTCAGGAGCGTTACGAGCAATTAACCAAACCCTCGCTCCAAGAGGAGAGGGCAGGTGCTGCCTGAAGAGAAGACACTCGAAGCCAAGCGAATAATTCTTACATCACTCAATCGAGTCAAAAACCAGGTAAATATTTTCTGACATCCCACTATGTCCGATGAACATAAAGTCCGATTATTGTGGAGAGCCGCACAATCCGAAGCTCATGCAGTGGCTAGTGTAAACATTGCGTGTATCCTTTTGGCATTCCTCTTTTGTGGCGCCTCAGGCACCGGACAATAAATCCAGTCCTGCCCTTTTTAGACGACGGTGCAAGTGTTTCCTGGGGGATGGCCCCCTGGGATCACGCTGTATGTATCTTACCGGTCCAGAGGCCGAAGACACTGGGAAAAGGCCCGAAAGCCAGGTAAATATGTTACAATTAATATATACATTAGAAATAACCAAACCAAAATAGACCCACGAATATCAAAGCATCCCCCTTTCAGTTGTTGTTGCTGTTGTTGTTGTTATTCTTCTTCTTCTACTTATTATTATTATTATCATTATTATTATTATTATTATTATTATTATTATTATTAGTAGTAGTAGTAGTAGTTTGTCATTCCTCCTTGGGTATCTCCATGTTTTACCATCTTCTTATATCAACCTTACAAATTATCATTGCAGCGCTACCACTAGAATGCGCTTTATTTACCACCAAATATCAATTACCTGCATGAAGTATTGAAGAATCTTATAGAATCTTATTCTTTGTTACTTTATCACACACACACACACACACACACACACACACACACACACACACACACATATATATATATATATATATATATATATATGCGCATATACTTATGCATGAATACACATACACACTAGATGTATTTGAAAAATATATCGCTGTATTGAATATATACAGCGCCGATTATATTGCCTTGATGTAAATTTTCAACCAAACCGAAAAAGTCTTACTATTCATGTTTTTGAACAGAAACTCTCCCATCAGATTACTCAGTCAGCAGTGAGATGTCATTGAGTGAGATTGTGTATTGTGTAACCGATGAAAATGACATTTCGTTATTTTTTTTAAAATGCTGCATAAAACAGATCTTTCCATTGAGTCCATATTTGATTTTGTGCAACTTTTCCCAAAACTAAAATCGCTGTTGAAAGAGAACATAATTAAAATCAAAATTAAGAAGAACGTTCTCATGCAGCTGATGACGATCCTTTTTAAGAATGTTTATATATAACATAAGGGAAACAGAGATAAGTGTGTTAAGTCACAAGAGGACTACGTTGAAGAGGACCAAGGGTGTTAATATCAAATGACATCATTTTTGGACAAACTCTGTATGTGTATCTATAGATTAAGCATGCTATTTTAATTTTTTTGTATTTTTTTCTATGAATAAGAATTCTTGGAAAGACGATTAACAAAACTAATCTTTCAGGTAATCTGTTAAAGTTGTCTCGATCCAGAAAAAGTTAAAAAATTATTTGCCTACGGAGAATCATTGAGTATAGCATTTGCTGTTTTATCAAATCAAAGATTTTTCATTTGACGGAATTTCTACAAAATTTAACGAATAAAGACCAAACATATAACAGTTGACACTAGAAACTTATCAAATATATAAGAGTTAATCCTAGGAATGTAAGTAATAAATACCAAAGATATAAGAGCTGACCCCAGGAATTTAACGAATAAAGACCAGATATAAGAGCTGACCCCAGGAATTTAACGAATAAATACCAAAGATATAAGAGCTGGCCCCAGAATTTAACGAATAAAGACCAAAGATATAAGAGCTGACCCCAGGAATTTAACGAATAAAGACCAAAGATAAAAGAGCTGACCCCAGGAATTTAACGAATAAATACCAAAGATATAAGAGCTGACCCCAGGAATTTAACGAATAAATAAAAAGATATAAGAGCTGACCCCAGGAATTTAACGAATAAATACCAAAGATATAAGAGCTGACCCCAGGAATTTAACGAATAAATACAAAGATATAAGAGCTGACCCAGGAATTTAACGAATAAATACCAAAGATATAAGAGCTGGCCCAGAAATTTAACGAATAAATACCAAAGATATAAGAGCTGACCCCAGGAATTTAACGAATAAATACCAAAGATATAAGAGCTGGCCCCAGAATTTAACGAATAAAGACCAAAGATATAAGAGCTGACCCCAGGAATTTAACGAATAAAGACCAAAGATAAAAAGAGCTGACCCCAGGAATTTAACGAATAAATACCAAAGATATAAGAGCTGACCCCAGGAATTTAACGAATAAATACCAAAGATATAAGAGCTGACCCCAGGAATTTAACGAATAAATACCAAAGATATAAGAGCTGACCCCAGGAATTTAACGAATAAATACCAAAGATATAAGAGCTGACCCCAGGAATTTAACGAATAAATACCAAAGATATAAGAGCTGACCCCAGGAATTTAACGAATAAATACCAAAGATATAAGAGCTGACCCAGGAATTTAACGAATAAATACCAAAGATATAAGAGCTGACCCCAGGAATTTAACGAATAAAGACCAAAGATAAAAGAGCTGACCCCAGGAATTTAACGAATAAATACCAAAGATATAAGAGCTGACCCCGAATTTAACCAAAGATAAAAGAGCTGACCCAGGAATTTAACGAATAAATACCAAAGATATAAGAGCTGACCCCAGGAATTTAACGAATAAAGATCAAAGATAAAAGAGCTGACCCCAGGAATTTAACGAATAAATACCAAAGATATAATAGTTGACCCGAGAAATTCAACTACTTCCAATGAGAAACGCTCTGAAATATATTTTAGTTTGTTTTAATTAAGAACAGACAATTTTTATAGAAAAAAAAAACGGAAAAAAATCTCCATATCTGAAAGTGAAGAGTAAATCGAGTGTGTCTTTTGTTTCAAGGAAATTAAACGCTCATTCGCACGGCCATCAATACCGGAAACAAGCATCGGTACCGGAAGCGCTCAACTTGATCAATTTCCCGCCATTTATTCAAAAAGAGCTTGGAGCCAATTCTGTAGACTGAAGGTCAGGATGTTCCCGTTTTCCCTTCTTTCGCCCCCTCCTCTCTCTCTCTCTCTCTCTCTCTCTCTCTCTCTCTCTCTCTCTCACACACACACAATTTAATCCGTTTGACTTCGCACTTTGCCTGTTTATATGTTCAGTTCACCAATGGAGAGTTCACTGCACAATTTCTGCCTCAGGAAATGAGTCTACCGAGAATTAAGTAGCCCTCTATGTATTTATAAAGACGTCTATTTAAATAAACACACCCACTTGCATAGAAATTTGTAAGCAGAAAAAATACAACAAATCTCTCTCTTTCCCCCCCCTCTCTCTCTCTCTCTCACACACACACACACACACACACACACACACACACACACACACACACACACACTCCCTTTTTAGTTTATCTCTCATTCTCTTCATATCTTTCTAAATCTAGATAGATAAATATAGTGAGAGAGTGGTGGTAAAAGATTAATGAATATGAGAGGCCATGACGAACGAATATGTCAGAAAGAACTGATATTAAAGCAAAGTAAAAAGAGGAAGTTCTAGTCACGTGAGTAATTTAAGCATCAACATTGGTTCCACAGAAAGAAGAAAAAAACTTTTTATGAGATTACCAAGATAAATTTACAATTTTCATGAGCTGTTGCCATGACAATATTGAGATCATGGCACATCTCATAAACGATGAAAATGGAAATTGTCTTTATACGAATCAATGACTAAACTGCAGAGAAATTTGTTGAATCATTATCTTTGACTGAATACACAATTTGATCTCGAAGATTCTAAATAGTTTAAGATACTTTCAAGTTCTAGTATCATTTGCACAGAAAACCAGAATGTTATATATATATATATATATATATATATATATATAGTATTGCCATCAGACCTGTTTTGACATATCATGTCTGTTCAATGCGGCCTGACTGACAGGCTGTTTCAAGCCAGGACCGAAACTCAACTGCTTTGTGGTCAGTCTGAATTCTTACTTCCGCTCAATCTACATGACCCATCTTGAGACAAAGAATAAACTGATATATATATATATATATATATATATATATATATATATATATATATATATATATATATATATAAGGCCACTAGAAGTGGTCTCTACATTGAGAAATCCACTAATAATACCTAAAAAACTTAGTCCATCATTAAATCAGCTAGTAGTCTTGTGATAACCAATAATATCCATCTCTCCATGTATCCGCACGCACACACACCCCCCTCTCTCTCTCTCTCTCTCTCTCTCTCTCTCTCTTTCTCTCTCTCCGAACAAGTCCATAGCATATATAATTAAATCCCGATTGTATTTTACAAATTGCTCTTGTGGCTAACAACACCCAAACCTTTTTATCTTAAAGGCGTCGAGAGAAACAAGACGTTGACTTATTTAATTTGAAGGTCCTAAGTTTTGAGTACTGAGAGTCTGAAATTAGCAAGACCCGGCTATTCTAGTTCATGTATCCCTGTGTCAATCAAGGCTAATGGGTATCCCCCTTAGTAAATTTAGAACTGTGATGGGCGGGGAAGCGTAAAACCAGAAAAAAAAAAAAACACACCTACAAAATAAAAAAAAAACCATAAAAAGCAACACATGGAAAATACAAATAAAACAAGTATTTGTCTTTATATCCAAACTTATATATATATATATATATATATATATATATATATATATATATATATATTGTAAAATCGTGTCAAATTTGATCTAAACCAGGTGCTTCGCCAAAACCTTTGGAAATCTACTTTGCAATATTGACTTCTATGTATCATATGATCAAAACTAACTTTTGAAATAAGTAAAGTAAAGTCGACGGGGCGGCCTAAAGTCGGTATCAGCCAGTCAGCGAGGGAGTCTATCCCCTTTTCAATAGCGCTAGACCAAGGAGATACGTCAAATTAAACTTGATTGTATTTTTGCGTACATTTTCGAAAGTGAAATTATCAATTTCTATAATAGGTCTCCTGAAAGGTTTTTAAAACACCTTCCTTTTTCTCAGAAACAATTTTAATTTGTACAAATGAAAAAAAAAAAAGAAATTGTATGATGAGAAGCAGTTTGTTTGTTCTCAGAAATTCTTGCAGAAATACTTCCCAACACGTTCTTGCACTAAGATGAATATATTAAATGTCCATCCAACACAGAGTGGCAAATTCTACAAGCATACGAGTGTAATGACAATTTTGAAATAAAAAGTAAAGTCGTCGGGGCGGCCTAAAGTCGGTATCAGCCAATCAGCGAGGGAGTGTATCCCCCTTTCACTAGCGCTAGACCAAGGAGATTATCTTAGCGTCTGAGGTGAAGCGCCATACCTACCATCAGCTCCTTACCTTACCGCACAGATCCCTGCGCTACTCATACGCTGAGTTGGTGATGGCCGATATCGAACTAGGAAACTTATTGTTTCTAGCCGAACGTCCTACCGACTGAGCTAACCCGGCTCAGACGTTGGCTAACAGCATTAAAAGTAGGATAAAACTTAAGTCCAGCTTAAAATAAAGTTTTCAACATCAGTGATAGGCTCTCCTAAAAAAAACGGATTGAGCTCACTGACAGCCTTAACATATATACATATGTATTTATCAGTAAAGTTCTCTCTCCTGTTAGTGGGTGTGCTGATATCCCTGTTTTAGGGACTCTAACTGACGAAAAATCGGTTGGGTTTCGATCCCGGCCGAAGGTAGCCCGCTAAGTCAAACTGCGCTGAAAAGACGTGATACGTCGAAACTGGACTGTCTGTGGATGACTATATATATATATATATATATATATATATATATATATATATATATATGTATACGTTCTATCGGATAAAACTTTATTCCAGGCTTGATGATTTTAACGGAATATCAACATTTCTATGTTTATTTTATGCGTAGAGATTAAGGAATCGCGTTGTTGTACGTTTATATGTGTATATTTCGGGTTATTGTTTCTTAAAAGTTTTTTTTTGTATACGGTCTTATCAAAAATGAATAATTTTAGATAGATTTATCTGATCCATAACAGGTACTACCATTTCGGGACAGAGTAAACCAGATAATAATAGCAATGAATGGGTACTCCACACGACCCAGATCTCCAGAACAAGAGCATCATTATCCGATGAAGTTTATTGTTATACCAAGGGCATTAATTTTTAGTGGGGAGGGTGTTACTCCTCGGTGTCAGGCTGCCAAACTTGATTAACATTTTATTCCGTCAATTTTTGTATCTAAAACAGAAGAATCATAAAAAGTAACGAAAGGCAAAAACGCTGTTTGGATGTTGATTGATTAAAACATATTTACAACAACAAACAACAACAACAACAACAACTACTACTACTACTACTACTACTACTACAAATAAGTGATGGTTGTTTTTATTTGATTATGTGGACATCAATGAACGCTGGGGGTTATTTGTGAATAAGAAAAAAGTTTCTTTAGACAATAATACAAAAATGCAAACAGATTCTTATTTCTCTATTTCTCTGAATGTTTGACTTGATGATTAGTATTATCTGCGTTATTCGGACTATTGTCCCCATCTTCAGAAAGTTCCCGAGTTCGAAAAGAAGGTTTCCGAGTCCGACAAGAAATACCGGAAGAAGGCCGAAGGGTATATCGGCCGAAACGTTGTACAAATAACAATGAAGATGGGGACAATAGTCCGAATAACGCAGATACTACTAACCATCAAGTCTCGTCTCAAACATTCAGAGAAATAGTGTAGATGACAATAATGATGAGGACAATAGTCCGAATAACGCAGATAATACTAAGCTATCTTATGTTTTTCTGAAGGAGGTTTTTAAGGTTTACTAGGATTTATTTGCTGCGAGGCTGTATTGAATAATAATGATGTCTGGTAAACTTTCAAGTTAAAATGATAAAGGAAGGAGGAGCACGATGTGTAACGGTTATCGTAGTAGGAAACGGATACGAGTTCAAATCCAGGACGAGGCTATTTGCAGTTCACATGCGCTAATACGCAAGGAAGTTATGAATACAAATATTCTCCTTCCAGCTATGTGTAAATAGTAAGGCAGACTGAGCACTTTAATCTTGCTACGGCAACCGGTCTGGAGAAGATAGTTAAATTCGCATCAAATTCTTATCATGAGGAAGAAATACGCATTTCATTTATATTGTACATATTTACCCATATAAGCAAGATACAAAAGGAACAAAAAGGAGTGAAAAAGAGGAAAGAAGCCGCCACGGAAAAGAGAGCCAAAAGGAAGGAGAGACAACAGCAACTCCAGCAAGCATCAATATATGTTTGCAGTCACTGCTCCAGAGACTGTCATTCAAAAATTGGTCTGTCCAGCCACTCACGCAGTTGCAGATAAAAAATGGTCACTACACCATCGTCCTCAGTAGACGGAAGGATGCCAACCGATATGAGCAACATACAACACAGAGTCAACGCTTAAGCGAAGTTTAACATTAGATTGAATGTTAAACTTTGTTTAAGAATTGACCCTGTGTTATTCTACTCGTATGGAAGGGTTGGGTAAATTCGTGCGATATAAACAAAATTCGTATATCTTCTTAATATGATAAGATTTTGATGCGAAATTAATAATTCAAACTTCCATCGTTTGTCGGGTGATATTGAATGACTTATACATACCAGAATCATTCTTTCAATCAAAATATCCGGAATACATCGGATTTTAGAAATTAATCATGTTCTGTTTATGATAATTCTTTTTAAAAAATGGAATGCTACTGTTAAGTTTCTGGCCGCCATCCTTGGCCAGTTGTAAAGAACTTAAAGTAAGTAAGTAAGTCCTGAGTTATAGAATCCTTTGGTAAGTGAATAAGTCCTGAGTTCTGGAATCCTACGTAGTGTAAAAAGATCCAGTAATATAATCCTATGTTCCGTCGTCCACGAAGGTTCAAGTAGTTATGAGTAGGTATGACCAGAACAGCCAGTATAAATAACAATATCATCAGCAGAATACTGCCAGTGGTGGCCAATAGTTTGGTCACATGGTTATCGGCGAGTCTATAAGTAAGAGTGGGCTTTTAACACACGCCTTATAATCAAACATCTCAAAACACCCCCTTTTTATATAAGGTGGATAATTCCATTCAGAAATATCAAATCATTTCATTCAGGAATATAAAGTTACAATTTACAATTTCATTAAGAAATTTTAAAATTTATAGTAATAGTATTTTTTTTTCTATTACTTCTAAACCTAATTTTAATAATCCTATTTTGTAAAAAAAAAAAAAAAAAAAGAAATAATCCTATGTAATACTGTTTTAATAAAAATGCAATTCTGTTTTACCCCGGCAACAATGCTACTACTACTACTACTACTACTACTACTACAAACTCAGCAACATATGATGTGGCTGATAATGCCACTCACTTTTCGGTATTGTTGTAAATGGTAACGGCCCCCTATATATATATATATATATATATATATATATATATATATATATATATACACTCTATTATTGATATTGACCTCTATTTATAGTTTCTTTTTTCGACGGAGTAGCCCATTGTCGGCATCAGTCGGACAGCGAGGGAGTTTATCCGCTTTTCGCGTCTATGGAGATTGTTTTTGCAAATGAAGTGGAGAGCCACACCTACCATAAACTCCCCACTTTTCTGCACATATCCAAGCTATGGTACTCATGCGCTGAGCTGGCGGGGGCCGGTATCGAACCCGAAACTCACTGTGTAAACTATATATATATATTTAAAAATAACTTCCTAACTTAATTTCCTCACCGTTTTTCCATGTATTTACCCAAGCCTCTACATGAGCAGTATGCGACACAAGGTCAATATTTAAGCGGAGTTTAACTGACTTGAATTCAGAATTTCCCTTCTACTAGACCTGTTGTTTAACCATGGTTAAAGAGCCCAATCTGCTCTACTATTTAGCGGGAAAGACAATATCTAGATTCATACCTTTCCAAAGAGTATTAGCGCAATGTAAAATGCAAAGAATCGAGTCCTGGATTTGAACTCAAGTCTTCCTGTCCATTATCCTACGACAATAACCATTACATCTCAGCTCAGTGGAACTGTCCTTGTCTCAAACTTAGTCCAAGTAAGTATGAGAAGAAAGGGAGAGCTCTAGCTTTGGATAGAGTCAAGTTCGCATAAATCGCTTTGTGGTAATTACATACGTTTTTGTCTATGTTGAGTGGAAAAAATAAAATAAAAAGAAAATGAAAAGTAAAAAGACAATCGGGATAAGAAAAGGGAAAGAGGATAACTGGTTTCCATGGTAACAAGCTGCTCTAAACCAAACCATCAGCAGCAGCCAATGACATGATTCAGCCACCCACAAGTTTCAGCAAATGGAGAGAGAACAACCATGTGTTTTTAGTTTTTGGTTTTTATTTTGAGCAAAAAGTTTCTGTTTTCTGTTGTGTAACTTTTTAATGTTTAATATGCAGAATATCTTTTTTTATTCCTGTTACGAGGAAAACCACTTTTCATTCATTGTGTGTCTGTATAAAAATAAACGTACTAAAACTGAATACGACTTCGTACATTAACCTTTCAAGAGAATTTCACTCGATGACTAATTTGCAACTTTTAATATACACAGTGTTTACATTGAGATTGAAGTCAACATTGTCGTGGTCAGAATTTGTGGTCATTTGTCAGTTTATTAAAAATTATTCATCAGAGGCTGATCAAAATGATTTATTCCATAGGGCTCGATGTTTTCTTTCTTCTTAATTTTTACTAGCAAAATAAAAAAAAAACCCTCCGGGCGATGTAAAAATAGATTTTTGAAACATATTGCCTGAGGGGTGGAGATTCAATGTCAGCAAGTTTGTACCCTAAGTAAGTAAAATCATCAAATTCATTAAAGGATTAAAAAATAAAACAATTTGAAATGTAAACTTTAAACATGTATTAAAATAAAACAAACTATATATATATATAATACCAGTCATGTATTTATTAAAACTTGTTTTAAAAAACAATAAGGACTGTCTAATGTTGCATGCTAAAATTTTGAGTGTATTTATTCTATGTTATGACGATTTTGGGTAATGTGACGTAAGCAGGGACGTAGTTTTTGTTACAGACAAAAACCGGAAGCGAATCTCCATTATTAATAGATTTGTACGAGTTTGGGGTTAGGATTAAATACAAGGAGCTATGGTTGTGAATTTGGTTAGCTCAGTCGATAGAACGTTCGGCTAGGAATCACAATGTTCCTGGTTCGATACCGGCCCTCGCCTATACAGCGTATGAGTAGTACAGGGATCTGTCCGGTAAAGTGACGGAGCTGATGGTAGGTGTGGTGCCCCACCTCAGGCGCTAAAATAATCTCCTTGGTCTAGCGCTAGTGAAAAGGGGATATAATCTCTCGCTAGTAAAAAGGAGATAGACTCCCTCGCTGTCTGACTGATACCGACGTTAGGCCGACCCGACGACTTTACTACTAGACGTATCAGTGTGCCAGTTTGGTACATTTTGAATCTTAAACGAAAACAGAAAAAAAAACTGGAAAGGAATAATATATTAGTAATTTGAAGGCAATCAATGCGTTTAAAAATAAAAACAAAACGATGTTTTTTTGTCTTTAGATTTCAGTTATGATGGTGTTTATATTGAGCGCTGATTTACTTTCAATGAAACGTTTATGGTTATTTTTTAAGGAGTAACTCTGTTATGGGTACTGAATCGAGACATACGCAATATTATTCTTACTTTCTCTTTACTGTCTTGTATGTTCGTTACAAGGTGTCCACAAAATCACACCAAGAGGGCAAGTAGGTCAACGATTTTGCGTGGGTCTATTTTCCGGGATTGAAGTAAAGAGTGAACTATTTGTATAATTTACTTTACCTCCACATTTGAGGCAGGGTTCGACACAAAATCGTTTTCTAAAGCAGATAATCTGTCGCATACAGGTGAGCGGTACCAAAACTAGCCTAACTTGGTCGGTGTTCCCATTTTAGGTGCCTTATATCAATGAACCTACCTAACCCTTTTAAAGCAAAAGACTATGTGTTGACTGGTAGACGGTTCCCTGAAGTGAAGTTCATTTAATCTATCCCATCCAGTGTGAAACTGTAGTTGTTCTGTTAAAAATAATAATGATGACGATAGCTGTCCGAAAATTATTCATAGAGAATACTTTATCGATGAAAAGAAACAACATTATGATATTGAAATAAAGAAAATATTTCTTTTTCAGATTTTGTAGCCCTTTAAATATCTAATTTTTAAAATTCCTAATTTATTAACTAGAATTATTACTTAAAAAAACAAACAAGTTAGAATAAAGGGGGGGATCTATTTGATTTGTTTCGATTCAAACTTTGATTGCTTTATTGTTTAAAACACCCACAATAGCTTTATACAAAGTGTGATAAATAGTATAGTCACTGTTTCTTTATTTTTTTAATTTTAGGAATTAAAATTCTAATAGCAAATGAAGGCATGTACACAGCTGAGAAAATTGATGAAGTTCCGTACACACACCTATAAGATTTGAAAATTCGGAGGACATTAAAATAAATTTCATTCATTATTCCTTTCGGTCTTGGTAAATAGAGATTCGGTTTTGATACTTTTTTAACATATATGGTAAAGACAAACGTAAATAGCTGAACACACACACACACACACACACACCACACACACACACACACGCATACATATATATATGTGTGAAATTTTTAAATATTTCTTTTTTGGTAATATTCTTCACACTTCTTACAATACGACAGAATATTAATTAGCTTGTACAGAAAATGTACAAACTTTTTTTCCTGATCATTTTCAAAGATCATAATATAAAATCTTGAACGAAATTTACCGAATCTTGTGCGAAACAAGACAATTAGGTGAAGTATGATGATCAAAAAACACTGGTGGGGTCTGTAAAACATTTTTTTAAATTATATATATATATATATATATATAATATATATATATATATATATATATATATATATTCCCACTTCATTTTTATAAATCTATTTGTACACAGACACACAGACACAGACACACACACACACACACACACACACACACACACACACACACACACACACGCGCGCGCGCATATATATATATATAGAGAGAGAGAGAGAAAGAATTATCATGATGATCCGCTTGGAGAAACCTAGGTAAATATTCTCTGACTCATTAAAGCTTACTTTATTATATATACATATATATGTGCGTGTGCTTGTGTGTGTGTGTGTGTGTGTGTGTGTGTGTGTGTGTATGTATGTGTGCGTGCGTGTGTATGTATGTATGTGTGTGTGTGTGTTTGTGTGTGTGTTTGTGCGTGTGTGTGTGTTTGTACATATCAGATGAAAAAATTTCTAACAAAAGGACCGCAGCTGCGGTAAACATTTCAAAAAGAAATCCTCATTCCATTGGGAAGAGAAAACTTTTGGATGTTTTCTCTTTGATTAAAAGACGATGATTGTCTCCCTTGATATTCATCCCCTGTTGACGTTTTATTTGTTGCAGAAGGAAAACAGAAAAGAGACGTGAACCGAACTTATCAACATTGTCGATGTGCATTGCAAATCCAGCATTTTAGGCTTAGGATTTCTGTAGTATATTCCTCTCATCCATGTTTTCAGCAAATCTGACTCCCGAGGTTTCATTTGCAGGTTAAAACCTCCCCCATTGCACTAGAAGGTTGTGGGTGCATGGGGCTGTGGTAATCTGCTGATCTCGTGACATTGGTCTCAAAGACGGGACAATTTTTGTCCTTACACATACGCGTGTAGGCCCTCTGGTTTAAACGACATATTATCTCATTCTGACTCCCATAGGAAGGCGGTTAAATATGATATCAATGCAGTCCCTGTAGTAGGAGTGACAGAGACTTACCCTCCGCTGCCTTGCGCGTCAATCTGCTTTCTGAATGCCGCTCGCAAAATTGCCATTTTTTTTATGCTACACTTATTTGCATAAGATAGCAGCGAGTCATTTTAAAAACAGGCGAGTGACATGAGTTAGCAGTTTGCTTGCAGGAATCGAATACGTGACGTCGAAGGAGTTGAAACACGATTGTAGTCGGCATTTCGTGTGTGTACCGAAGGTTTTGTGTGGTGGTGTGAATTTACGAAAGTATCGTAGCAGCCTGATAATTTTATTTTGTAAACCGGACAGTTAGAGCCCCCCCCATTTCTAAAATGAGAAATTCAGTACAGATATACATAATCATCCCTTGATGGAGGTGTAACAAAAAAAAAATCCTGAATGAAATTGTTTGTGTTACACTTCACCCATCTCCCCCTTCTCACGCTTCTGTATCAGCTATGAATGAATAGTAGTACAGACGACTGGGCTCTTTAACCCTTGTACGGCAACTAGTCTAGGGGAAGTAAAACTTTGAATTCAAACAAACTCTACTTAGCTTAAAGATTAGCCCTGTGTCATATCCTGTCTGTGGTGGAAGGTTTGGATAAAATACTTATATCCGAATAAAAATGTACCGACTGAAGTTGTTTGATGATGAGGGTAAGAGAGAGGTATTTGCCTCATACCCCACTTGTATGGGCTGGGCACAAGGCCTCGTTTTAACGTGGGCCCACCCACAAGCCGAAGCTCATGGGTGGGAAAGAACAAAAATTGCGTCGATCCCTTCGGCATTCCCCCCTCAAAGGGGGGCGCCTCAGGCGCTGGGTAATAAACCCAGCACTGCCCCTTTAAGTCAAGGGGGCAGGTATTGCCTGGGGGATAGCCCCCTGGGACCGACGCTATTAATTGAACACACCGGTCCAGTGTCCGAAGCACACCGGACCCCCGCCCGAAGGGTAAGAGAGAGAGAGAGAGAGAGAGAGAGAGAGAGAGAGAGAGAGAGAGAGAGAGTGTGTGTGTGTGTGAGAGAGAGAGTGTGTGTGTGTGTTGTGAGAGAGAGAGAGAGAGAGAGAGAGAGAGAGAGAGAGAGAGAGAGAGAGAGAGAGATGAAACGAAAGAGTTACGCAAAAAAAGTAAATGATATTATCATAACAATAACAAATGAAATTCGATCTAATCAATTTGAATATTAACTTTACTAGTAAATATATGCACCCTCCGGATGCAAGTAAGTTTTAATGTAATGAAATATTATATTAAATTATAAGACTAATGAAACTAAATAAGAATGCAAGTAAAAAGATTTGAAACAGGGATAGGTATAGTAAAAAAATAGAACAACTGAAACTTACTCTTCCATCACTCTCGACTTTCATTGCAAAATTTTTGTTAAAATAGGAAGTAAAGAATAAAATCATAATTATTTGTTTCCTGTTAATAGATTTCTTTTACGCTTTATCTCGGAGATTTTTGTACATATTCATTAAGTTAAAACCAAACAGTTAAAAATCAATTATTACTAAGCACATATTTATCAAAATCAAATTTTTAATATCAATATGAAAATTATCCTTCCCGTTCACACGCTATTTTGTCGTATGTATAAATACAATTGAATGTTATTACTACGTAGATATGGTCAACAGTATTAATAATGTAAAATAATTTTATCAATAATTGAGGTTTAAATAAAAATGAAATATGAGATAATGTAGCGTAAACAACTAAGGGAATTGTAACTTGAGTAATGATATAGTTTTGGTTACAGACAGACAAACACACAATTTCCATTATAATAAGATTGAAACAAGACTGCAACGAAATATTTTTGTATGCGATGAAAACTGTAAAACATCAAAACCATAAACAATTAAAAACAAAAATATTATATTGGTCTGTAACTATGCAAAATAATTTTGAAAACTATTCATCGGATTGGAGTTTTACCTCCGAACAACTCGTCAGAAGTTTTTGTGACATTTATGGGTTTTTAACATAAGACAAAATTAAATAGCAATGAACAGTTGTGCGGCAAGACCATCAGACAGCTCGTGGATAGCGAAGCCACTTTCATCATTTGGGATTAATGTGTAATATCTTTTTGATTATATCATTCTGCTATGTTCTTGTCTTCAAACAGGATGTGTAAGAAGAAAAAAGAAGAAAGCAATAGAAAAAAATAAACAAATACAAAAAAGAACACACACACACACACACACACACACACACACACACACACACACACACACACACATGTGCAGCAAACAAACAAATAAACAAATAAAAAATAACACAAACAAAGCGAACCCGTTACTGGGGATTCCAATATTGCGGTAGTATGCCGCCATCATTTCACTAAAGGGGTACGGTAAGAGAAAATTTATCGCCTATTCTACAAATTAATACAATAGCTAGAAATGATATTTGAGGAAAGATAATTTCTATGCTTATGAAACTTGATAATAATAATAATAATAATAATAATAATAATAATAATAATAATAATAATAAAGGTTTATAAGGAATGACAGACTAAAATTAATGCTAGCAGAATGAAAGTAGCGACATCTGCAAGAAAAGAACATAATCATTCTTCCATAATTCTTCCATAATCTTGTTTTTTCTTTCTAGCTGTCAATGATGCTACAAAATAATTTTTTAACATCTAATTTTGTCCAACATTTCAAAATAATTACTTTTATAAGGTGAAATTTGGAGACAAGTACATAGAATGAATAGCACCCCCCCTTCCAGTCGGTAGAGCATCTTGCAAATTACCTTACGGAACCTCAGAACAGTTTCCCTAGGGTTCCGTGAACTCCACTTTGGAAAAAAAAACTGGTAATAGTCATATGAGCCGTTTATCCTCCATGCATGTTCGCTCTCAAGTAGTTGAAAGCAAGAACATATATGTTAAGGAAAGTTTATTTTTTTTTTAGGTCAAGTGGTATTCTTGAATATAATCAGCAAATAAATAAATAAGTATATATATATATATATATATATATATATATATATATATATATATATATATATAAGCAAAATACAAAAAAACTTTATGTTTGATAACCTACATAGTTTTAGTCATTTTCTGAAGTACGAAAATAGATTATGATAAAATGACTTTCGGTAAAGACAGGCTGAAATGACAAAAAAATAATCAGTGAAAGTCAGTGAAAATTTCATTTTCTGATTTAATATGAAATACTGAATAGCAAAAGGTGTGTATTATTTAGATTTTTCGGACAGTTGTCCTCATCTTTATTTCGGCCAATGTGTCCTCCGGCCTTTTTCGGTTGTTGTTGTCAAATTCGGGGACCTTCTTGTCGAACTCGGGAGCCTTCATGTCGTAATTGGGAGCTTTCACGGAACTTCGAACCGAACCCTTTATTTAATCCATTTGAGTAGATTGTTCTCACATCCTTAACCATGACCGAGTACAAGTTTTAAGCTATGTAAAACTTGGATATATAATCATAAGGATGAGGACAACAGTCCGAAAATCTAAATAATACAAATTGTCAAACTTCATATAAAAAATCAGACAAATAGCAAAAGGTGTGTTCTCATTGGGTTTGGTTTGTTTTGTTTTACAGCATATCAACCTCAGTGGGTCATTTAATGCCGACAAAGTTTTGAAATAAATCAATTCTTAATGGATAATACTATTTTTTTATAAATACATTTTTATATTTAACCCATAGATGGGACCCTAACAGGTACTACCACTCCGGGTCAGAGTGGACCAGGGAGCAATGGTGATGAAGGGGCGCTCCACATTCCCCAAACCTCCAAAACTGGAACCTCGCCATCAGATAGAGTTTAACGTCATTCCCAGGACATGTAGGCCCTCAGTCACCGCCTTCTAGCACCCATATGATAAAAAGGGGTTGGGGCTTGCCATAAGGGCAATAGGGTTGGGAAAATCATATAGGTGCTAGGGCTTGACGTGACCAGCCGATTGATCGGAGGGGGCCTCTCCGACCGCCCGTCTAGCCCAAGATAGGGCCAAAGTGGAGTATTGCATGTCATGAACTGCTCATCCACCTGGGCTCTATCCTTAGTTCTCATTGGGAATGCGATGGTTAAACAATACACAAGTCTACTTGACGGCATAGTTTTCCCACTGAGTTATTCCTGGAGAGAGTGTCTTCATACATGCTCAGTAATGTTTCCCTCTTATTAGTTTCCTAGTTTTATAAAGTCTGCATAATCGGTTCTCTAAATATTTATCAATTGGTTGCCTACTTTCCGGACGGATTCACACTTGTTGATATGTATATTTACCAACCACTCCGTCACGAGCAGGATAGGACACAAGCTCGTTTGAATTCAGAGACTTCTTTAAAAATCTTAGCTAAAGAACCCAGTTTTCCCTACTATCAGACGGGTTCATGCCTTTCCCAAGGATGTTAGCACGAAATCAAACGCAGAATTTTTGTCCAGGATTTGAACCCGGGTCACCAATTCCATTTTCTTCAATCATATCCATTTCAGTAAGTGTTGCACTTGTGTGTAGAAAGTTTTTTTAACGTTAATCTCCAGGGTAAAGAAATATTCTTCGCTTCGAAAAACAGAATGAAAAAATCTTTTTATAGATAAATGTGATTCTGATAGAATAATTATTCTCGGTCAATCATATCAGATCCCTTAATGTTTAGAAAGGAACAATCCCCTTCAAACAGATCAAGAGAGAAAGAAAGGAAAAGATAAAAAAGAAATATAAAAATGTGGAACTGAGAAAGAAAGATTAAAAAATAAAGAATCTAGGGTTTGGATAAATGAATAGAGAAAGAAATAAAGGATATATATATATATATATATATATATATATATATATATATATATATATACAACGGTGTTAAGCAGGGTGATATCCCTGCACCAACACTGTTCTCTATTTACTTTGCGATGACTATCCTACGCCTTCCAGAACTGTGATACCGGTGTCCTTATACGATTCCGTACCACTGGCAAGCTTTTCAATCTTATCCGTTTTAAGGCCAAGACGAACACCTTCCAGACCCTCGTCCGTGAGCTGCTCTATGCTGACGATGCAGATCTCGTTGCCCACACTGAGGAAGACCTACAGGAAATAATGAATCTCTTCTCTGAAGCATGTACTGCCTTTGGACTCACCATCAGTCTGGAGAAAACGAAGGTGATGCTCACTCTACCACCTGGACAAAGGTATGTGCAGCCCAATATCTACGTTAAGGGAACCAGATTGAAGGTAGTTGATTCGTTTGTCTATCTTGGCAGCACAATCTCCAGGTATAGAACCCCCTCGACTCTGAAGTTTCCCTAAGGACCGAGAGAGCAAGCAGGGCCCTTGGTGACCTCGAAAAACGTGTATGGTCGGATAGAGGTATTACCATCTGGACGAAGCTCAGTGTGTACGAATCATATGTCTTATCTATACTCCTGTACTCATCGGAAACGTGAACTCCATATTGTCGACACATCAAAGCCTTGGATAGATTTCATCAGACATGTCTCAGAAAGATAGTAAACACAGGCTGGCAATCCCTCACGTGAGACGCTGAAGTCCTGCAACAAGCCAATACGTCCAGCATAGAAATACGCATTATACGTAACCAGATGCGCTGGGCTGGGTATCTTGCCAGAATGCAAGACGGCAGACCCTGAAGCAATTGTTCTACGGAGAATTGCAATGTGGGAAGCGTCCGAGGCACAAGCTGAAAAAGCGTTTTAGGGATGCTATCAAAAACAACATCAAAACTCTCAACATAAACGTTCATAAGTGGGAGAGAATAGCTACGAATCATGCCGTATGGAGAAAACTTGTCTATGATAGCTGCAAGAGGTTTGAGGTAAAACGGCTCGAACACTCCATCCTGAAGCGGTCTCTACGCGTATGGCACATGACGAACGTCAGGGACACATTTCCTAAATTTAAGCTGGACTATATATGTGACGTGTGTGGCAGGGCCTGTCAGTCAAAGGCTGGGTTTCTCAGTCACGTACGGTCGCATACGAGAGGAAACCGGGGAAGGGGTTCATATGTATAACAGTGAATAAAAACAAAGCTGAACGCCTGGGCACTGCGCGCTCACAGCCGAACTTGTAGAAATGGCCTTATTCTGTGAAAAAGTGGCAATCACCACACACACACACACACACACACACACACACATATATATATATATATATATATATATATATATATATATATATATATAGAGAGAGAGAGAGAGAGAGAGAGAGAGAGAGAGAAAGTAGTCATCCATAGACACCGTGTTTCGACGTTTCACATCTTTTCAGTGTGGCTAGATTTAGCAACCACTTCTATCCGGGAGCGAACCCCAACTGACTTTTCATTGGTTCGGTTTCGTAATCCCTCGGGCGTCTTCAGATGCCAGTAATGAGCGAAGTTTTAACTGATAAATACATGCATCAATATATATATATATATATATATATATATATATATATATATATATATATATATATATATAAAGAGAGAGAGAGAGAGAGAGAATTACTTTGAATGAAACAATGGCGTCAGAAATAATCAAGAAGACTGGCTGAGTAAATGAACTTTAAATGTCTAGACTGAACTCGAAAGCGATTCATCATTAACTGGATGAGGCTTTGCTTTCGTCTTTTGGTATTTCTTCTTTTAAATTACATTTAGACAGACACACATTATTCACAAATAAAAGACTATACTCAATTTGAAAAAAAACCCAAAAAACAACTGCCTAATAAAATTGAACTATATAATATTTAAAGGTAAAGTATATACTGCTATTGACAGGTTATCAACCACAGGGAAATTTTATCTCTCTGATAAAATAAAACGGATGTAGCCATGTCAGTACTACTGTATGGCTTCAGTACTTGGACTTTACAAAAATTGAACTGCATAAGGATGGTACGTTTTGAACAAATCCTGAGGGCTACACCATACAAAACAGCAACGGTACGTCCTCTTACACAAACCATCTAAGTAAGAAAAGAAAGACATACTGGACACCATTGGCCAAGCAAGTGTTGTTATCCTATGGACTCCTACAAATGGACACACTAGTGTTGGCTGACCAGTAAAAACTTACATCCATCAGGTGTGTACAGACACTGGGTGCTGTTTAGATTGGTTGGGATAGATGGTGTGTGTGTGTATGTGTGTGTGTATGTGTGTGTGTGTGTGTGTGTGTGTGTGTGAGAGAGGAGAGAGAGAGAGAGAGAGAGAGAGAGAGAGAGAGAGAGAGAGGAGAGAGAGCATTCGCTCTTGACAAATCTTTCAAATGGCTTCCACTATCAGCTCAAAAGTCGGATTGATGGGCGTGCAAAAACAATGTCATTATTTGAATAAGATCTTCGTAAGTTCTTCAAATCATTGTTTGCACAATAGACAGACAAACTATTCAAAATGATTTTACAGATTGATTTCTAGCTATACTCGGACGGACAAGGTACACCTGAAGAAAGCCGGACAGTACGACGGTCGAAACGTTGGGTTTTTATATATCACGATAAAGATGCGAACAATCCGAAAAATCAAAATTATACATATCAAGCGTTATCTAATAAAAATCAGACAAATAATAAAAATATCTATTATAAATTTCTATTAGATCTTTACGTTTATTATTTGTTCTTTATGGAAAGGACAACTGTCTAGGCAAAAGGCGTTTTTTTTTATTTAATAAAAAAAAACTCTATTTCCCAGTGTGGAGGATGCCCCGGCTGCCAGGGTGCACCCCAAATCTGAATTGCAATATTTTGTAAAAAAATGAATAAAAAAAACACAAACCAAAATAAATTAATGTTCGGTTTGTAGAATACTGGGTAGATTTTCGAGACTTATTTCTGGAAAGAAAATAGCATTTACTCCGCCAAGAAATACACTAGTTATCCGCTTTCTTCTTTTGATGAACATTTTTACAAGTCATTGAAAGAAACTCGAGTATTTCTTTCCAATAGATTGTTGTAGTTTCTGCTTGAAAGAATAAATTATCTAAAGAAACTTGCAGACGGTTGATCGTGTTGAGCCGCCAGGATTTGTTTGGTCCAACAACAACCTTCCGAGCTACTTGTTTGGATGAGAGCCACACAGAATCACACAACTTGGTAATTCACTTTTAGTTTTGCTACTTCCGAAAAAATTCGGAAGAAAATTAGTTTTTCTTGTCTTTTTGGGATCGCCATTTTTTGTAATTTTGACAGAAAAAGGGTCAAGCACAACAGTTTTCCACTTTCCAATAAGAATTTGACATTAAATTAATAACATTCTCAGATTGCTTCATTCCCCTATTTAAATCAGCTCTGTGAGGATTCTGAATGCTGCGTATAGAACCTTCCAGTGGCGATGACTGATAGAGACGGTTGGAGAGAGAGAGAGAGAGAGAGAGAGAGAGAGAGAGAGAGAGAAGAGAGAGAGAGAGATGGATAACCGTCCAGCTAGATGATGATGATGATGATGATGTTGATTGACAAAGATCTAATTTGGGATCATTGTTTCTGTTCATTTTTAATGTATTTTCAGCAAATATTGTTTTAATTGAAATATTTTTATGGGTTTTAATTAATGGCATTATAAAAAAAAAAAAACCCCGCAGTTTTAACTGTAAAATATTTATAAATCAATTTTATGTATTATCTGTTAAAGTCTATCTATCTATCTATCTATCTATCTATCTCCTTATCTATCTTATCTATTTTTTTTTTACATTCTCTCCTGATGACCCCAAAATCAATTACATAAAATATAAAAACAAACAAGGAGAAAGAATCATGGAATTGAACTTCTCGTCGGCTTTGCAACTAGAATGGGGAGCATTCGACAGCCCGCTCGCTTTATGGTGAGTTTCCGTTACTTTTCAAGTAACTTTCTTCTATCTATCTATCTATCTATCTATCTATCTATGTCCTTATCTTCTATCTATATCTATCTATCTATCTATCTATGCCCAAACAAAATTACATAAATATCGAACGTCATTTCTGTTGCAAAAATGACGTAACATTCATTGTGAGTCAGGAAACTTTAGAACAATTGTCAAATTTCTAATTGAATTCTCTAAATATTCATTTATCTAATTAGTTGGGTTTATGTTTGTTTGTGTTTATTCATTTGCTTGTTTGTGTGCACCTGTGAATGTTCACGCGCGAGAATTTGTCAGTTGAAGGACAATGTCTTGGGAATTCCTTGTGCCTATTTAAGAAAAATTATCCTGCTATTCTGATCTCACATTTTGGAATGCTAACCAACGCCATATCCGTTTCCAATGCACAAAAATTAATTTTAGGATTTTATAATGAAACTAAATATAAAAACAACATTGCAACGCATTAATATCGTGAAAATTGGATGAGAGTTCGATACTTCGTGCTTACGATTTATTTCTGGTTTACGCTGTTTGGAACAACTGAAATTAAGATCAAATAAATGCTACACAAAAATTCATAATGAATGGCAATAGTTACAATGTTTTATTTTTGTTTTTTGTTTGTTTGTTTGTTTTGTTTTACGGCATATCAACCTTAGTGGGTCATTTAATGCCGACAAAGATTTGAAATAAATCAATTCTTAATGGATAATACAATTTTTTTATAAATACATTTTTATATTTAACCCATAGATGGGACCCTAACAGGTACTACCACTCTGGGTGAGAGTAGACCAGGGAGCAATGGTGATGAAGGGGTGCTTCACATTCCCCAGACCTCCAAAACTGGAACCTCACCATCAGATAGAGTTTAACGTCATTCCAGGACATGTAGACCCTCAGTCACCGCCTTCAAGCACCCATATGATAAAAAGGGGCTGTGGCTTGCCATAAGGGCAATAGGGTTAGGAAAATTATATAGGTGCTAGGGCTTGACGTGACCAGCCGATTGAAAGGAGGGGGCCTCTCCGACCGCCCGTCTAGCCCAAGATAGGGCCAAAGTGGAGTATTGCATGTCATGAACTGCTCATCCACCTGGGCTCTATCCTTAAGCATCACGGGTCGCCACCCACGGCCAACAGGTGGCCCCATTGGGGGAGTCTTACCCCTTTGCAGAGGTGCAGTCTAACGCCCCAGCCGACATATTTTTGTTTTATAATATCACTATTTGTTTATTATTATTGATGTAGAATGAAAATCTGAATGATTGCGATAAAAAACAATTGAAATTATAATGAAAGAAATGGTTGTCCGTTTTCCGTCTACGAGAAACGATGGAGTAGTATTAAAAAACTTTTTTTTAAAAATTTGAACTACATAGCCTGGGTGGGTTCATATGGAGGATAAACTGTTGTCCATGCAGCAAACCCCCCCCCCACTGCCGCTGTAATCCAAAGGAAAGGTAAGGTACCAATGCGGTTTGGCAACGGTAGTGTCACAGGAGTAGATGGGTAATACTGGATTTCAGCATCACACCACCTTAGGGACTCCGGCTCCTGATTTCTTTTCAGGGTTTACTCCCCTAGCATTTCCTTGAAAGAAATACTTTCCCCTAGTTTTTCCTTGAAAGAAATACTCGTCGAAAATTAATAAGAATTTACACTGCAACGTCTTTATGTTTCTTTTTCTTTTTGCCTTTTTACAGTTCTTATTCACCTATTAATAACACAAATATGTAAAATAAAGTGAGTTAAATGATTTGCAATATTTTCGTACTTGCTAGTTTACAGTACGTATATCACATGATCGAAGTAGTTCAAATTGTGTTTGTTACTATCGTGTTAGTTAGTGCGCTAACATGTGCATTGGTTCACTCTGTACATGATTTGAGAGCCGCACAGAGGAACATGCAAACGTCGTCTAATTCGGGAACTTATACTTTACGTCGCGGAAGCAACCAAACACATTTCTTGTGCAAAAGTGGAAGTTACAGTTGATCAGAGTACAGTAACCAGATGGTTCAAGAAATTTGACTCGGGCTGCAAGAACCTCGATAATAAGGCAAGGTCAGACATGCCTAAACAATGATTCCCAAGGATGTTCTCCAAGCCATAGAGACAAATTCGGTGGGTAACACTTGGAGAGTGTTTGGTGGACTCTGTATCTCACAATCGAATGGAGTTCATCACCTTCACGACCTGCGCGAATACATCCGAAATTGGCGAATTGCGTCTCTCGTTAACAAAATATTACAAAACTTTTGTTGACTCACCAGAGTATTATTGGCACCTGACTATTTTCTATTGATGTGCATATCGGTTGTTGATTAATTTGATTCTGTGGATCTTTCCAAATTGTCTGGGAAGTTTTCAGATTAACGGGAATAGTCTGTAGCGGCGCCTGGGTTCGGTGGTGGAGGCAAATCTTTACAGTCAATAATAACGATAAATCAGTGACGATACTTTTTCCCCATCTGAATCAGAAAACGTTGTGTGTATTGAAAGCGGAAATTAAAAGATAAGGATCTGTTTATCACCCGTAGCAATATAATTTTGGCTAACCTTTTGCTAGTTGTTTCCGGGGCGCTCTGTGTATTTATAAACATCACCGAAATGTTATCATTTGTATTTTGTATCATAGTCAGGAGGTGCAGTGACCTTCAGTAAAGGAGAGTTCGCTGACATAAGCGCAAGTACATTTGACCGTTGTTTATATTCTTTCTTTTTCCACCATTTTAATAAAAGTGAAATTGTGTTACACGCATTAGAAAATTCATTCTGGCTCTTAGAAGAATTCTGGCGAAACATTTGCCATAGACCATCCGTTACAGACCCCATTGCTATATCTCACTTGACTCTTAACCTTTGCAAACAAACCCAATCTAGCCAGTAGTTATCATCATTTGGTTAGTTGTCAAGCACAAATAATAATAATAATAATAATAATAATAATAATAATAATAATAATAATAATAAAACTAGACACGACTGGTTAGGGAAGGTGATCCACTTGGAATTATGCAAAAAATTAAATGTTGACCATACAACAAAATGGTATATGCATAAACCCGAATCTGTTCTTGAGAACGAATCGCATAAAATTCTCTGGGACTTTGAAATAAAAATGGATCATTTTATGTATTTATAAAAAAAATGAGTATCCATTAAGAATGAATTCATTTCAAAACTTTATCGGCATTAAATGACCCACTGAGGTTGATATGCCGAAAAAGAAACCAAACCAAACCAAGCCCACTGGATCACCGAACTTAAGCAGTGACGAACATACATCGTAGATGGTTGATCACTTTGCAATAGCAGGTACTGTAAGCAAGTTGAGGTTGATGTGCGTCACTAAGTAAAACTTATGAAACGATATCATCAGCAGCAACAGCTACAACAACAACAACAGTAATAATAATACTGTTTCACTTGAAGGAGGAAAGAACTCACATAAAGACACTTTGTGAACGTTTCCTCGTATATCTGCATTCTAAAAAGCCGGTGCATATAAGTATAAGTTGCACTTTTCAAAGATGAAGATAAGAAAAAAGACTAAAAGAAAATATACGACTGCGTTGATTATCAGTTGATTAAGCGAAGGTAATAATTATCATTT
Source organism: Doryteuthis pealeii (assembly GCA_023376005.1). Classification (NCBI taxonomy): domain Eukaryota; kingdom Metazoa; phylum Mollusca; class Cephalopoda; order Myopsida; family Loliginidae; genus Doryteuthis; species Doryteuthis pealeii. The sequence continues at coordinate 7,225,698 of CM042168.1, forward strand.
CTTTTCTTTTTTTATTTAGAAAGGGCGGTAATCGACAAAATGAAGACATCTCTTAATGGAATGTATTTTAAAAACGATCCTAAAATTGTCAATGAGACGTCACTCAAATGATGCATGAAAAAAGGTCGTCACAAAGTTTAATGTACAAACAAAGATACAACGAATCATCAAAATTGTCACGATGTCTTTGAACTGAATAACCTTTGCCACCTCTCTGTATGCCTGTCTGTTTTGTTTTACGGCATATCAACCTCAGTGGGGCATTTAATGTCAATAAAGTTTTGAAATAAATTCATTCTTAATGGATACTCATTTGTTTTATAAACACATTTTTCTATTTAAACCATAGATGGGACCTAACAGGTACTACCACTCCGGGTCAGAGTGGACTAGGGAGCAATGGTGATGAAGGGGTGCTCCACATTCCCCAGATCTCCAGAACTGGAACCTCACCATCAGATGGAGTTTAACGTCATTCACAGGACATGTAAGACCCTAAGCCACCGCCTTCTAGCACATATATGATAAAAAGGGTTCGGGGTTGCCATAAGAGCAATAAGTTTGGGACAATCATAAGGTGCTAGAGCTTGATGTGACCAGTCGATTGATCGGAGGGGACCTCACCAGGATACCATCTTTAAGCATCACGGGTCGCCACCAACAGCCGATAGGTTGTTCCTTTTGCGGTTCTTACTCTTCTACAGAGGTGCAGTCGGCGTATTCTACAGCCCCAGCCGATAGGGCAATACAAACTAAGTAATTTAGATACAACGAATCATCAAAGTTCTCACGATGTCTTTGAATTGAATAACCTTTCCCGCTTCCGTCTGTCTGTTTGGACAAGTATGCATAAGGTTTAAGGAAGTATAGCATTTCTTTCTGTAGTATTTACAATTTGAAATCCACTGCTGTGAAATGTGTGAGTGTGCGTGAATGTAAGTTCATTCTCTTGAGTGAATGCAAGAAAAATGTTGGAAAGAGACGATCGGAAAGACCGGCCAGTACATTTCTTAAAGCAGAAAATGCAAACTATAAAAACGGATAACGGATATTTGTAGAACTATAAACTACGGCTAAACGATAAAACATTGCATCTTGTTTTATTTTTATTTATTTTCGGTGCCTAAATATACCATTTTGCACATAAGTCTCTTCACACACACACACACACACACACACACACACACACACACACATATACACATATATATTCATGGGCAATGTTTATTTAAATTCATGGGTGATGTTATATATATATATATATATATATATATATATATATGAAAAGTGAATGGAAGTGAATCCAACAGTATGAAATAAATATTTTAGAAAAAACAAACACATGATGTTAAAACTCGCTGACAGAAATCTGTTTCGACCCTTTATTGAAGTGGTCTTCATCACATCTCGCTCTTGATGAAGAATTAAACAAAAGGCAGGTCTCATTTATTGGTTATCTTTTCAAGCTTTCTGGCCAACTTTTTTTTATATTTGGATGGAATTAGTGGATTATTCCACCGAAGTTCATATTCCATCCAAATATAAAAAAAGTTGTCCAGAATGATTGAAAAGATCACCAATAAAATCGTTGAACAGGAGACCTGCCTTTTGTTTAATTCCACACACACACACACACACACACACACACACACACATATATATATATATATATATATATATATATATATATATATATTATAATAAAAGTGTTCAATACAAAGTAGCAAATTTATTGAAGAAATGGATACAAGATCGGATATTTCGAGCGACATTTTTCTTTCTCCATCGTAAGAAACAATTATTGACTTTTCAAGGATTTTGATTGCTGGAAGAAAAATCATCGAATGAAAATCTTCAGCTCTTCCTCCAGATAATTCTCTGAATTGTACAAATCATTTTACTGGATTACTGTCCACTGTAACATGTCGTAAGAATAAAGAAAACCGATAAGTTTTGCTGATATCAATAGTAGAATCTACAATCATTGCAAAGTAGTTAGTTATCTTGATTTCAGTTTTTATCCTCGGTAGAACCTCGGCTGACACCGATTGTATTAGATCCTATGTGTACATCAGGGTTGAGATATGTTGTGTTTCAATCACTCATTAATAAATGTTGCTCCACCAACCTATCATTTTCCCAGTTGGGAAATCGAAACCTTTAAACTGGAGATGAACAGGAATATTAATCCACGTTTTCCCAAAATATGGATCACAATATTTTTTTTCTTTTTTTGTTTTGTTTCAATTTTCTTATTTTACAAAGGAACATTTTATTTGAAAATAATATATAAAAGTTTATATGGTAATAATATATGAACATTTACATGGAACCACCACCACCACATCATCATCATCATCATCATCATCTTGCCGACTGTATGGATTCCCAGGAATCTCACTTTCAAATCGTCCCTATTTTTCATCGCCCCAGTCTTACGCACGGCATCTAGAATTCTCACAAGGCTGATTGATGTAGATCTTTGCAGATCGAGCCCCGACGGGAGTGTCCACGTGCAGGTGTCCACAGGAGAACGTCAATTATGAGTTCTTCCTTGCTTCTCCAGCAGTGTCCAGCATGTCTTATTCATCTTGAATGGTTTGTATGATAGAAAGTAAGTGGTCATACAGCTGCTTTTTGTGGGATGCTGCTCCCAAGATTTGTTTACGACATCCGGTTGCATCCTTGTATAATTCCCATTTATCCTTTTCACTATGCGTTTCGTTAGAGCTCATATGCTGCAGCCGTACAGTAGCATTGACACGGCTACAGCTGAGGGAATTCTCGATTAATCTTATCAGAGAGCTCTTTGATATGGAAAAAATTTGAAAGGAAAACATTTCTTTCTGCTTTTTGTCAGTTTCATTTTTTCATGCTTTTAAATTTTGTGTGTAAAAGATTTGCAACTCGATGTTGAATTATTCCAATCATCTGACAGACTTGCACAAAAGACAATAAACCAAAAAAATTGCATCTTCATAAGTTAACAATCCACTGTTTAACCAATTCCCAAACACGTTTAACTTATTTCTTGTTCCAGGTTGTGTTCAATAATTCATAGGTAGCTTATGAATTATATACGTACTTTAGATATTTTTGAATCAGAGTTCGTTAGATTCAAAATAACGGGGGAAAATTACCAAACCGTTAGGGTTATGATTGATTTGTGGTGACATTCCGCTTGACCCCCCAAAAAACGCACCAGTAGAGGTGTTTGAGAGAAGTTGCGACATGTCACTCGACGAGAGAGGATGTCCTCTCAAGAGTCGCATCTCACCACGCGGTTTCTTGAATCCTGGGCTGGGGTTGTTCAATAAAAGATAAAAGAAAAGCAAAATCTTGCTTTATCGATTAATTAAAATAAGAAATGCACAGACACCCAGTCCAAAGAAATCAACCCGGAGAAACAGCCCACAGTAGAAGCCCTGATGAAATGGCCGACGAATTAGCAGCAGGAACAAATAGAAAGAGAAAACAAGTAAGAACACGTCATCTCATCATCATCTCTACCCCGTCCCTCTCTTGCCAATTATATACCCGAGATGAACAATGTATTATAAGGGGTATATAACAGTTGCACTGAAACTCTGTCCAGCTTTATCTTTTGGAAAACTATCAAAATTATCTTTAAGTTCCTGCTGACAAGAGCAAAACTCAAGAAGAGTTGATCAGGTGTTACAGGTGTTCTACAAAACAACTGTTGATCTGCTGGGTATGATCGTCCATATCGTCTTTTCCTTTGAACAATAGTTAGTTGAAATGGTTGCTTCTTCTAAGAATTTCCCTTCCCCACACTTACGCACCTGCAACAGCCACAGTATTTTATCAGTCTCTATCCCGGTAGCTGGAACGAACAAGTTTTAACAGGGTTCAACTTAAGGTGCAACTATAATGGCCCGGGATCCATCTCCTGGAGTAGCAAGTTTTCAGACATTGTACGCCGGCTGAATGAAAAATAGGCATCCAATGTTTTGCTTTCTTGTATTGTTGGGTTAAACATTTCTTTTTATCTGTAAACAAGACTGATAACCAATATCTTTGGAAGTTTGAAATGGACAAACCTTTTCTGTTGATTCAAAGACTTAGCAGGCAAAAAAAGTTTGTTGATATTTTAATTGAAAACTTTTTCAAAGTCAATCTCTTTTAGAATATTCTTTTTACTGCAAATAAGGTCATTTTTAATCGAAGTATAACAGGTTTGGTTAAAAAATATTTTTTACTCCTAGACTGGTTGCTATTCTAAGTTTAAAAAGCCCAGTCTGCTCTTCAATTTGACCATAGATATGGTGGTGGGAGAATAGTTGGATTCATAACTTTACAAAGAGTATTAGCGCTATGTGAAATGCAAACATCCCCATCCAGGATTTGAACTCAGGTCACCGTGTCTATTTCCCATATCAATAACCATACATATTTACCAACCTCTCCGCACGAGTAGGATATGACACAGGTCAATTTCTGAAGTGGAGTTTACCATGTATTAATTCAGAGTTTTCTTCTTTTAGACTGGTTTCCAAGCCAAAGATAAGAGCCCAGTCCGCCCTACTATTTCCGCATAGCTGGAGGGAGAGTAGTTGGATTCATACCTTTCCCAAGGGTATTAGCGCTATGTGATATGCAAACAGCCTCAGTCCAGGATTTGAAATTAGGTCGACGAGTTCATTTCCTACGACTGTAACCATTACACCATGCGCCTCCATAAAGAGGGTAGATATAGATCGTAGTCCACACTTATTCATAACGTATATACTCGTGTATAGGTCGAATTCTGAAGAACTACATTTTATACAAAACAAATGCTAATTTTTTAAGGTTGAAATTCAAATCTAATGGGAAGGACCATGAGTAACTATTGACTTTAAATTGGATCTCCCTCTCTCTCTCCCATCCCTCCCTAACGACAGTCACTTTTAGCAGGTCCTTTAGACTGCATCCAGTGTCCGTACTCAGCTGATGAATGTAACTTTTTGTTGGAAAGCCTACACTAGTGAATGCATGTGTTGGGGCCCCACGGGGATTAATTCACTTATGAGTTTGTCCTTACTTAACCAGCAGTGCCCAGCATGTCTTGTTCGTCTTGGATTGTTTGTATGATAGAAATATTAACATGACATCTGACATAGAAAGATACATTTCCACACGGACACACATACGCATGCGTGCACATATATGCATAAATGTATGCGCATAAAATACTTATAAAGAATCCGAAATAGAGATACGCAAATATACAAGAAAATAGCCTGTTGCTTTCACACATCACTCACATTACTGCACACTTATATTTGAGTAAACAGAATTTATATGTATATATTCAAAAGAGATTGAAATATACTAAGAAATTCAGCAGCAGCAGCAGCATCAGTACCAGCAGCAGCATCTTTGAAGCTACGCCCTTGTTTTGACGCAATTGCCCCGAGATAAAGTCATATCTACGAATTATTTCAAAACTCTTTTCATTGTGTATGCAAGTGCATTCATTGGTCTTGTTAGCACTTGATTTAATTGACGTTTAAATGATCCAGTAAATTATTTACAAGATTTACATAAAGATGGCGCACTATGCAATTCTCATTTGATAAATGTATCTTTTTGTTTTGGAAAGCAATAAAGCGTGTTTATCTAATGAAAAGCGACTCATCAGCAAGAAAAACAAAACATAGATTCTTATACAGGATCAACAAATATCCGTTGTGTCTTAAAAATAGAAAGTGCATATTCATAGCGTCTTATACATAAACAGCACATATAGCACCTTAGAGCGTCTTGGTTAGTGAGACTGGCTAGCTGATCATTTCTAGTGAGTTCGATTCTCACTGGTATATTATGCTTCCGGTCTTGTGTCACAAGCTTAAAAACTACAGACTGTCAGAAAAGTCTCTTAGATATCTTAAAGGATAAAAGAAGATCTTTGTTCGTAATTCTAATTTTTGTATCAGAGAACAATTTATACATTAGAAATAAATTTACTTCAGCGTTATTCGGACTATTGTCCCCATCTTCATTGTTATTTGTACAACGTTTCGACCGATATGCGCTCCGGCCTTCTTCAGGTATTTCTTGTCGGACTCGGGAACCTTCTCGGACTCGGGAACCTTCTTTTCTTTTCGAAGTTTCCCGAGTCCGAGAAGGTTCCCGAGTCCGACGAGAAATACCTGAAGAAGACCGGAGGGTATATCGGCCGAAACGTTGTACAAATAACAATGAAGATGGGGACAATAGTCCGAATAACGCAGATAATACTAATCTTCAAGCCTCATCTCAAACATTCAGAGAAATTTACTTCAATTGTGAAAAATTATTCGGTTTAGTTCATATTCTAAAAAGAAAAATGATAAATTTATTAAAAAAAAAAAAAAACTTTTATTCTTTTTGACAAATGTGACGTGTGGTTCACCCTATAAATGGAGTCTTATAAATGGGCAATACGATAAAAAAGATAATGAAAACAAAAGAGAAGAAATTTAATTTTTGTCCTGAAATTTTCACGATTATTTACCAAGAATTCTTGCAATAAGACAGTTTATTTTTGAAAATATCTTATAAGATAACACATGTCAATATATTTAAAAATGTGTGTTTTTTTTAAATAAATTTATTTTATGAAAGGAAAATACATTTTATGTTTCCTACATATGCTGCTGAAAAAGAACCCCAAAAACAACTGTGTTGGTAACAAAGTTTTTATCAGATGATGACTCTGGCGATCGGATTTCGGACTTCGGGACTGAAACATCATTACCACTAACCAGTGCGATACATAGCAGTCCATTACGATAAAAACTTTGCTCCTTGTTTGCTTTCTATCAGAGAATTAAAATGCCATATTAAGATATATACCCCCTCTCCCACACATGCACTTGCTCATGCACCTAAAATACACATGCACGCATGCGTGTGTGTGTGTGTGTGTGCGTATGTGTGTGTACGTGAAGAGCTTATCGGATTATCCAATAGTTTATTTGATAATTTGAAGTAATATTGGGCCATACAAAGTATTATTGGATTATACGACGTCTTATAAGGTCGAAGTCTTATTGGATTATCCAAAGGCTTATCGGATTATTCAAAAACTTATTTGATTACTCAAAGGCTTATCGGATTATTCAAAGTTTTATAGGATTATTCACGGACTTATTGGATTAGTCGAATGCTTATCTGATTATTGGCTTATTGAGTCATAAAAAGATTATTGGATTAATCAAGGCTTATTGGATTATCCAAAGGCTCATTAAATCAAAGGCTAATCAAATTATTTAACAGCTTATCGAATTATTCAAATCCTTATTAGATTACGTATTGGTTTTTCAAATGATAATCAGCTTATTCAAAAGCTTAACCGATTATTCAAATGTTTATTTGATTGTTTAAATACTAATCAGATTATTCCAACGCTAATCGGGTTATTCCAACGCTTATTGGGTTATTCCAAATCTTATCAGGTTATTTCAAAGCTTAACAGAAAAAGAATTAAAACACTTGTGATGTTCAATACTCTTCGTTTGTCTCTACCATTTATTAAAACTAGACTCATGGAATTTATCTCTCAAAAAAGCAGAAAGTTTCGCAGTTAAAAATAAAATCAACACAGCCTCTGTAATGAATCCCCCAACTATAAATAAATTAGAATTTGGTTATTTTAAAGTTGTCTAATTTGTTCCGAACGTCATGTTTTTCTTCATTTGTCTGCTTTGTCAGTAAAGGATGAGGAGAAGGTCATATTTGAAATTTTTCCAAAAAGAAACCCAATTTCTGAAAATGATGGCTCATTTATTTACCTCACCATGGCAACAGAAATCTGTGGTTAAAAAATGGCGCATCGGTGGCCGAAAAAAATGTAACAGAGAAATGAAAGAATTTTTTTTAAAGTTTTCTTTCATAAATGTGAGGTGATAAAGGAAGTTGTTTTGCAGTTCAAATGATAAGAATGTAAAGAATGTAATAGATAAGTAAACTATCAGTGAGTAAAGGGAAAAGAAAGAGAAAGGAAAGGAAAAAATGAATGGGAAAAAAAGAAAGAATGAAGGGAAAGAAAGAAGAAGAAAGGGGTAAAAGGAAAATGAAAAAGAAAGAAAATGAAGATAAAAAGGATATAACGAAAGAAGAGAAAGAAGGATGAAGGAAAGGAAAGAAAGAAAGGGAGAGGGAAAGAGAAAAGAAGGTAGAAAGAGGGGGAAAGAGGAAGGAAAAAAAAGGAAAGAAAGAAGATAAAAAGGAAAGAAAGAATGAAGGGAAAGAAGGAAGAAGAAAGTGAAAGAAAGAAAGAAAGGAAAGAAAAGGAAGATAAAGAGGATAAAAAGAATGAAAGGAAAGAAGAAATGGAAAAAAGGAAGAAAAAGGAAAGAAAGAATAAAGGAAAAGGATGACGAAGAAAAGGAAAGAAAGAAGAAGATAAGGGGAAAATGAAGAAAAAAGAAAAGAAATAATGAAGGAAAAAAAGGAAGAAAATGAAAGAAGGAAGAAGAAAAGAAAGATAACAAGAAAAGAAAGAATTAAGGGAAACAAAGAAGACGTAGAGGAATGAATGAAGAAAAAAAGGAAAAAAAAGAACAAAGAGAAAGAAGGAAGAAGAACAGAAAAGAAAGATTCTTTTGGAAGAAACTGAGAAATCAACAGAAAGAATTAAAAAATGAATGAAAAATAAAAGAAAAAGACGGATAGATAAGATAGAAAGAAATAGAAAAATAGAAAAAAAAATACAAGAAGTAAACAAAAAAGTGAAGGAAAACGAAGAAAAAAGGAAAAAAAAAAGAATTAAAATATATAAAATTTAATGATTTTGTCCTTTTGAACAAAAGACATGATCTCTGAATAACAAAATAATTAGGAAAGATAATGAATTAAATAAATCAACGCGATTTTTAAAAGTTTCTTTCTTTCAAGGATTTATATCCTGGTGTTTAAAAAAAATTAAAATTCGTTGATTTAAAAAAAATGTTTTTAACATTTAAAATCGATTTTATTTCGGGGGGGGGGGGCAGGGGATTTTGCATTTACTTAAGAAATAAAGTATTTTTTGTGGGTAATCATTTTATAATTCATTACAGCTGAAATAAGTTAATTGTTCTAATTGTTCACATTTAAAACTCAAAATTTATTTAATATTTCAAAGATATTTTGTTTTATTCAAAAGATTTATTATCCACGTGTTCTGAATATCTTCAGTTATAAGTTTTGGTTCTATGAACTTTCACGTTCAAAACATTTGTCACAAACTCATCAAAATGGACTTTAATCAACATCCCTTTGTAAATTTATCAGTTCTCCTTTTTTAGTTTGATACACTTATGGAAATTTCCACTTTAATCATTATTTTTGTTTTAAAATATTACCCCCTCGCTTTTTTTCGCCCAATTTTGACCGATCACTTCTCCTGTCTTCCTCCGATAAATTCCAAATAGTCTTGTATCACCTGTTAATAACCTTAACTCTAAACATTTTTATAGTCTTAAGACTCGCGTATTAATATTTAATGGAAACTAAAATGAACATTTTAATCTCTTTAACGTTACTAACTATTGCAGTGTGTTTTTTTTTTTAACTTTGCAGATTTCTTGAATTTTGTGATGTAAAAGACTTTTCACTAATTCTGAAATGTAAAAACAAAAAATATTCCCGCTATGTTTTTGCAATATAAACAGATTTTTTTCTGATATTTCAACAATTTTTCCTCGACAAAATCTGATAATTTTCATCATTAAAATGCAGAATTATTTTACAATTCTATCAATGTAAACAATTTTTCAGCCACACCCGTGATTGCAGATCAGGATAAAGGTCAGTTTTTTTCAAACCAGGTAAGTGGTCACTTGGCACAACTCTCTTCAAGATGAATAATCATGAGGAGAATTCAAAACTCCAAGTCTAGCCTATAAAAAATGTTTTGGCTTAACGGTCAACATCCGAATAGAAAAAAAAAATACTTTACTCGGTTTAAATTCTAATTTCGGAATGAAACGAAATTATTTAGCTGTGTAGAATCTTTTTTTTTTTAAAACAAACTTTGGCACAAGACTTAGCTTACGGGGATCTTATAGTGCATTCTCGCCTTTCGCCAAATCGTACATATAAAAATTATAACATATCTAAGATTGTACCCTTACATATGCGCGTTTTATCATTTCCGTATGTGGGTATGTACATATGTATCTCAGTCTTTGTGTTTCTGTCTGTCTATCAGTCTCTATTACTGTCTGTATTTCTCTGTCTGTGACTATCTCAGCCTGTCTGTCTGTCCCCCCTCCTCTCTCTCTCTCTATATATTATATATATATATATATATATTATATATATGCGGCGCGCGTGTGTGTGTGTGAGAGAGAGAGAGAGAGAGAGAGAGAGAGAGAGAGAGAGAGAGAGAGAGAGAGAGTATTACACACATAAGTGTTTACGTGTTTGCGTATCTGTTTGTCTGTCTTTCTCTTTTCCTCCTCTTCCCTCTCTCCATATCTCAATCTATCTATCTATCTATCTATGTGTGTATGTATCAGTACGCACGCGCGTGTGTGTGTCAAAGATTAAGCATATGATTATTTACTAAGCGTAGTTTAGATGCGGCACAAGACCAGAAGTATGGGACACCCAGTGAGAATCGAACTCACTAACAATGGTGTGCTAATCTAGCTTGCTAATCATTACACTACATAAGATTAAACATATAAGTGTTTATATATTTCTGCACGTCTGTCCTAATCTTTTACCACTTTACATTTGTACACACATATCAATATAACAATCAAGAAAACACACACTCATACACACACATACTCATACACACAAACACACACACATATGCTCACGTGCTCATTTCAACATATGCACTTTATATGTAAAATTATATATACTAACACACACACACACACACACACACACACACGTATATATATATATATATGTGTGTGTGTGTGTGTGTGTGTGTGTGTGCGTGCTAAGATAATACGCATCTGATATGCACGTATGCATGGGCGCTTAATCTTAGGATAATAGTTATAAAAAAAAGTTATTATCTTAGCACGCACATACGCACACACACACACACACACACACATATATATATGTGTGTGTGTATGTGTGTGTGTGTGTGTGTGTGTGTGTGCGCACGTGCTAAGATAATATGCATCTGATATGCACGTATGCATGGGCGCTTAATCTTAGGGTAATAGTTAAAAAAACTTGTCTCATTAACCATTACTATCGAAAACAGTTCGGTCCTCACAAGGAACCTCGTTTTGTTTTCCAGTCTTGTGTTGTACAACGCTAAGTTTAATGAATGTCATTATACACTTATATAAATTTTCTTTTTTTTTTATCAATTCCTTTATTCATTCATTAAATGTTTCGGTAAAAAGTTGTAAAGCGTTACTTACCCAATCCGGGGATAACGATATTGAAAATGCAACAGATGACGGCCAGCGGCAGAGGCATGCAAGGAATTGCATTGTAAAGTGGTCCGTGTTTTTCATTGACAGTAACTTCCAGTGTCTCCTCCGTGTATCGCTGTCTCGTCCGAGCTGTGTCCGCTGTTAGGGAAGTACGTACCACATTTTGGGAATTAGAATCCTCCTGCTTTGTTGAAGCCATAGTCACCCGTCCGACCTTCTTCACTGATTAAGATGAGATTTTTTATTTAAAAAAAATGCCTTATATACTCGAGCCACACATACACACAATATCACACACAGTTGTATCCTATCTTTGTCCTTATTTCCAGTTTGCGCACCCACGCCACTTACTCACTTCCAAAACACGGGGGGTGGGAGACTCTTTAAAAAAAAACCGCGAGATAAAAATTCAGAAGAATTGTAGAATTTCCAGACAGACTGGCTGATGTGGATAAATTTCTATAACAGAAAGATTTATTGGTTAAGGAAATGATAGGGTTAATTTTAATTTAAGTTGAAGAAATGACTAGTAGTGACACATACATATATATATATATATATATCGACTCATAGAGAATATTGGTTAAAGTATATGACAAGAGCGTGACTATGTGTTTTATGTTAATAAGGGTGTGTCTTCAGGGATAATGTCGGTGTGTATGCAATTAGAGATTCAATAACAATCACATGAATCAAAATAAAAAAGGGAATTTTTGAAAAGATAAATAAAGTGCTTCTTTTTTTTCTTTTTTTTTTAGTCTGGAGTTTAGTTTAGTAAGAGATGAAATTTTTCTAATTTATTTTTGCGTAAGTTTTGTTGTTGTTGTGGTCTTTAAAAACTTCCAACTTTTTTCTTTTCAATTTAACTGGTGAATGAAATGCTTTACAATGATAACGACGATCCAGTTTAAGGCGAGGAAAAGACAATGTCAGTCCCTTTTGGATTTGTTTAAAGAAAGAATCCTTTTTTGTTTTGCGAACTAACCATTAACATGGAATAGTTGTAATGTTTTTCTCAGTACAGCGCTGTTGTCAGCTGGTAGTTCCCTCCTTAATAAAAATGCTACCGTCGATTCTTCTACTGCTTGGCAGGCCGCCGCCGCCGCCGCCACCACCACTGCTGCTGCTGCTGCTGTTGGTTGTATTGGTGGTAGACTTTCAACTACTCATTACGATGTTGCTACTTAGTTTCCCGCTTCTGTCATCATCATCATTATTATTTACTATTAATATTATTATTATTATCACTATTATTACAGACAACCTAAGCAAAATTACGACGGTTACCGCACTCAGTAAGCCTTAACTTTAGCGTTCGGACACACAAACACATCACCCCCTTCACCCCCTTCACTGCCACCAGTCGCTTTATACGCAGATGAGAACTTCCCGATATTGAAGATGTTTTTAGGTGTAAAAAGGATTCTTTACTGTTTCTCTATTTTTAGTTCGTTTTTCAATTATTTACCTTTAAACTTTTTTTTAACTGTCGTTTCTCTTTCATGATTTTATTTCTCTTTCTTTCTTTCTTTCTTTCTTTCTTTCTCTGTTTTTCTTTTTATACCCTTTTCAACTTAACTTTTTTCCCCTTTCTGTCTCTTTTCTTTCTCTCTTTCTTCCTCCTTTTCTTTCTTTTTCCTTCTTTTCTGTTTGTTTCATCCCTCTCTTTTTCTTCCTTTCTCTTTTTGTTTTTCTTCCTCCTTCTTTTCCTCTTTCCTCTTTTCTTTTCCCTCTTCTTTTTTATTTCTTTTTCCTTCCTTTTTTCCTCTTTCCTTTTCATTTATCGTTTCTCTTTCTTTTTTCTTTTCCCTTTTCTTTCTATTTTTTCGTTTTTTCTTTTGTTTTCTTTTCCTATTTTCTTTCTTCTTATCTTTTATTTTTCTTTTATTCTTTTCCAATTTCCTTTTTCTTTTGTTTCGTTTTCCTTTGTTCCATTTTTTAAATTTTTAACACCAATACACAACTTACATCCCGACTAAAACACCGCCCCCCCCCCAATGTAGTCGAAACCACATTCCTTACTTTATAAATTCAAATATTTTCGAATATTTTCCGTTTCCATGCCAAATGAACAACTTTCTTCAATGCTTTTCTTATTCACGACCACATCGCGGGTTATATCAAAGTTTTTTCTTTCTTTTTTCTTAGACGATTGTTTTGCTTGTCTCATACATTTGTGAATATGAATGTTCAATTATTTCGGTAGACAGACAAACGGATACTTACATGGGTATTGCAGGTTTTGCTTGGAAGTAAAACGCTTCTCCCACTTAACAACTCGGAAATCATGATTTGAAAATCAGATTGAAAAATTCTTTTAGCTGAACTCGAAAGTTATGGTAAATCCATAGACAAGATAATGATAAAGGCAACAGGTAATGAAACACGACTCAAGGCTTTAGACAAACGATGTTTTCAACAACAAACATGTACATGCAATATACAATATGTAACGTGGGATATACAAAATGTGTTTGAGGTATACAAATGTCTTATAAATTGTACAAATTGTAGAGTGTAGGCTGGTTGCAAAATAATGCATTTGTGAAACTTATCTGGTCTTTGGTATGAAAAAGTGAGTGTCTTTTGCTAGCTTGAGTTAAGTTCGACTTTACGAATCACCAGTTCCTGTGTAGTTGGCTTCATAATGCGCGTGCTTTAGCGACAGCTGATTGCAGCGAAAGAGGTAGATTGATGGTATCAATCTTCGAAATTTGGCGCTCAAACTAAGCCTAGTAATATGTCTCTTGATTGGTCGCCGACAAGGGCCTTTAACCAATCACATAAGGTCTCTTATCAGGCAATGATTGAATTATAAGGAAGTGAAAAAGCGCCTGAATCCGAAATATCAGTTGAGCCTCTTAGAGGAACCATTAAGAAAGTTGCAGATTGAAAAGCACCAATCTCATGAAAGGATCTGTGAATTCAGGTTCAAACGATTCACATCTATTCACAACACATTAACTCAACAAATGCGTAAATTTCTACATAAAGTAATATTTCCGAAATGGATGACGAAGTAAAAATCTGCTCTGACCCAGAAAGATTCCCAGAAAAGGAAATGCCCTTCTTGCAACAACAGACCGATAACATGTCTGCGAATGATGTTGAAAATCCAAACAACACAAATCAGAGAATAAATGTATTACTCGCTTGAAAGACAGAAGCGGTTTCTTAAGAAATAGATAAGATGTTGCAAAAGATTTGGAGACACGAATGAGATATTCTACTCTATTTTAATAACAAATTATAAAAGAGATAAAAAAAACACAAGGAAGAAAATCTGGCTATGGAGTATATATGGTGTCCGACATAATCTAACACTTATATGTAATAGAATGTTTTAATGTGTTCAAAATCCCCGGGAAAGTCGTCAAATACCTCATGAGAGCAATGAAGAGAAATGGGGAACTAACGGTGGGAGGATAAAGCCAAGCAGAATGTAAAATACAAAGAAACATCGTCGAGAGAAACTCATTATCGCCTCTACTATTCGTTATAGTGATCATACCGCTAATTTTATTCTAAGGAGGATACAGATTCTAAAAATCGCAATAAAAGATCAGCCACCTCATGTAAATGGATGTTGTCAAATCTTTTTCCAATAAAAAGAAGGAATCAGAAAGCCTCATAGAAACTGTGAGAATCTTCAGGCAATATATGGAATTGGAATTTAAAATTGAAAAAAAAATGCACAATGCTTATAGATGAATAAAAGAAAAATAGAAGCAGCAGAAGGAATAGAACTACACAATCAGGAGAACATCAGATTGCTCAGGAAAAAAAAAAATCTACTAATACCTGGATATATTAAAGAAAATTATGTCATTAAGCGAAAAAGAAATGAAAGAAAAAGTATGGAAGGAGTTCTTCCGAAGGAGTATCTCAGAATTACAAAAATCTACTGGAAACCAAATATTGCATCAGAAAGTTAATAAAAGGAATAAATAGCGCGACAGTCTTACGTTTAAAATATCTAAAGTAAGTCAAAAGAATCAAGGGAATAGCAAATGGCTGCGGAGAGAGAGAGAGAGAGAGAGAGAGAGAGAGAGAGAGAGAGAGAGAGAGAGAGAGAGAGAGAGAGAGATGAAACAGTCAACCCGATAATAAGCAAATGAAGCAATCTGGCACAAAAGGAATACAAGTCTAGCCACAACTGGGTGAGGAAAGTCATTCACTGAGAATTGATCAAGAGGCTAAACTTTGAATATACAGACAAATGACATATGCACAGACCAAGACCGTTCCTTGAAAATAAGACAAACAAAATTCTTTGGGATTTTGAGAACAAAATGATCATCTAACTCTGACCAGAAGATCAGCCCTAGTTTTAATTGACAAGAAGAAAAGAACTAGTTAACTGGTGGATGTCGCTGCTCCAGTAGATTACAGTGTCAATATAAAGGAAAGCGAAAATAAAATGGCTATATGTTTAAAAAAGGTGGAAAGGTTCTTGCCAACACAGGGGAGTGCGTAGATGCCTCAATCCAAGCAATTGAAAAATACACACAAAAAGCAAGGAAAGATTAATTACAGCAGCCAATAGCAGCAGCTACAACATATGGACCAAGAGAAAAACAACAAAAATATCACAAAACAAACATACAGAAATGGTAAGAAAAACAATTATATGGACACTTCAAACGATACATTGAGGAGATAGTACATGAAAAGACCTGAACATGGTTAAGAAGCAGTAACCTCAAGAGAGAAACCAAGTCACTAATAATTGCTGCCCAAAACAATGCCAGGGGAAAAAATTATATCAAAGTAAAAAAAGACATAAAAAAACAGTAAATATAGGGTGTGTGGTGACAGAGATGAGTCAATAAACCATGTACTAAGCGAATGCAACAAACTAGCTCAACAAGAAGACAAGGCTACACATGACTTGGTTAAAAAGTTGATTCAATGGGAATTAAAATATTTTTTAACCATACTACAAAATATTATATGCATAAACCAGAATCGGTTCTTAAGAATAAAACATAAAATTCTTTGGGACTTTGAGATAAAAACGAATTGACTAATAAAAATAAAAAATAAAAAATAGAACTTGTCAACTGGCAGATTTTGCAATTCCAGGAGATGAAAATGAAAGAAAACGAAAAGATAGACAAATACCTTGACCTTGCTAGAGAAATTTAAAAAAAATGTTGAATATGTAGGTGAAAGTGATACTAATTGTAGTTGGTTTATTTGGAACGGTCCTCAAAAGTTTAGAAAACAGACTGGAGGAGCTGGGAATCAGAGGAAGAATTGGGTATCCAGGCAACAGCATTGTTGAGATCGGTTAGAATACCCAGAAGAGTCCTGAAAACCCGGGGAGAATTATTGTTAGTCAAACTCCAGTAAAAAAGGATCATCTAACGCTGGTGTGAAAAACTCGCAAGAAGTGAAATAATAATAAAGAATGATAATTGCAATCGACTAATGATTAGTTTGTTGTGTCACTTGTATCTATTTTATGATTTGTACATTTTTAGCCTAATGTCTAAATTTCTCTGAATGTTTGAGATGAGGCTTGAAGATTAATATTATCTGCGTTATGCGGACTATTGTCCCTATCTTCATTGTTATTCGTACAACGTTTCGGCCGATATGCCCTCCGGCCTTCTTCAGGTAATTCTCGTCGGACTCGGGAACCTTCTCGGACTCGGGAACATTCTTTTCGAACTCGGGAACTTTCTAGTCGGAATCAGGAGCCATCACGGAACTTTGAACCTAACTCTATTTAGTCCAAGAAATACCTGAAGAAGGCCGGAGGGCATATCGGCCGAAACGTTGTACGAATAACAATGAAGATGAGGACAATAGTCCGAATAACGTAGATAATACTAATGTCTAAATGTTTGGATTAAAAGTCTTTTAGTCGTTGGTGAAGCAAGAAATTGCTCTCCTGTTCGATTTCAACAATGGGAAAATATTTCCCTTTTTTCTTTCGGAAATGAAAAAAGATCATCAAGAGATTTTTCAGACATGAAATAATTTCCGAATTCCAAGCAAATATCAACAACCAATTAATGAAGTTATTTGTTAAGCTTTGTTGAGATGTGGCACAAGGCCGGATGTATGGGGCACCCAGTGAGACTCAAACTCACCAGTATTGACTTCCTAACACAAGTTATTATCTAAATATCAACAATCAATAAATGAAGTTATTTGTTAAGCTTTGTTGAGATGTGGCACAAGGCCGGATGTATGGGGCACCCAGTGAGACTCAAACTCACTGATAATAACTTCGTAACAAGAGTTATTATCTAAATATCAGCAATTCATTAGTGTAATTATTTGCTAACCTTTGCTTCAATGTGGCACAAGGCTGGATGTATGGGGAATCCAGTGAGATTCGATCTCTCTCGTAATAATTTTATAGACTGATTTGCTAACCGTTACACTATACAAAGCAATTAATGAGTATATCATAAAATGATAACTGTTTTCTAAAACCATATTAAACTAGTTTTATTTAATTCAGTAACAAAGTTTTCAGTTCATTCATTCTCAAAAATTATAGACATAACAAATCATTTTAGTTAAAAGGGAATCATTCGCTTTCCATATTTGCCACATCGTCCACAATTAAATACAATTCTACCATTTTTTTCTGTAAACGTTCATTTTTAACTAAAGCAAAGAAATCAAGAATTAATTATTTCTAGAGGAACTTATACAGACAAAATGAATATCATTAGATATTATTTATGACCAATATCGACATCATTTATATCCTTTAACTAAACATATAAATATGTTTTAATGCAAAAATAAGAAAACCTTTTTTTTATGAAATTTAAGTTTTACTTACACAGGTTCAATGAAGTAGACTTTCTTAATAAATACTACATAATAATATATGTTTCGATTGTATAAAAAGAAATAGATAATGATGATTTCATGAGAATTAACTTTTTATACATAATTGGCTAGGTGTTTCTTATCTATAGGTATTAATACACACACACACACACACTCTCTCTCTCTCTCTCTCCCTCTCTCTCTCTCTCTCTCTCTCTCTCTCTCTCTCAAACACACTCATATTTATTCATTATAGTGTGCAATATATTTAAGGTGCGATTGTTACCATTGGTTTCCAAGCAGCATATTAGCCACTTTTCATCAAGAGAATATGCATGTTGTCACGAGGAAAAGTATCAATCAAGCTGATTGGAAACCAATGGTGACACTTGCAACTTAAATGTATTGTACACTATAATAAATTTAAAAAATACAGCTCTTACACCTGAAATCGAGCCCTTTATTTTCAATTCTCCAATACTAAAAAAGACCACACACATACACACACACACATTATATATATATATATATATATATATATATATATATATATATATATATATATGAGGAAAAGGGGGCTGGAATGAATCCGACAGAATGAGGTAAAATATAAGGAATGTAAGAACTAAACTCAGACAAAAATGTGTAGTATATTTCGCTGGAGTTTGAACTCGGCTTCATCAGTTTTGTTCTCATTCCTTATATTTTACCATATATATATATATATATATATATATATATATATATATACTAGAAATGACGAGACCCGTTGGGTCATCCATTGAGCTCAAGTTATTTTGTTAATAAATAATGTAATTTATTTTTAATACATTTTAAACTATTTTTCGGTCAATTTTGCGCAAATTTATCGTAAACATGACTGTCAACGCTGTCTAAGATGACGTAAAAATAATTTTCCAATTTTAATGAAATTTTCACTGTTGATTTATCAGTAAATGAATTTTATAATGCATTAGTTATTTTATTTCAAAACTTTCTGACTTAATTAGGTATTTCTGCTAGGGTAAATTAATATTTAGAATTCATTTATAATATGAAACGTCTAATTTTAAGTTTCAAATTTCCTATTTTTAGATTCTAAAAACAAATATCCATTTAATAACTACTTTAGTTTATTATTGTTATCTAATAATTTTTTAGAAACACTATATTGAAAATTTAAGCCCCCTCCTTTTAAACAGAACAAATATCAATGTATACTTTTCTTTTATAAGATAATAGTCAATTAAATCCAAAAAATTAAAAAAAAAAAATCTACAAAAATTACTTTTTTTAGTTTTTTGCATTTTATTTTTCGATTTTCGGTATTTATTTTCTACCAGGATAGCTCCCTTAATTTTTTCCCCTTCTATTTACACCTTCAGTATTTTGTCTTTTTACTTATACTGTAATTAGTTTCAACTTTACATAACCCCCACCGATATTTTGCGCCCCCACCAACAAACATGGGGGGGGGAGGTCAAAGTTAAGTGACCAGAAAAAAATCAGAAAGTTTTGAAATAAAATAAATGATCCATTATAAAATTCATTCATTGATAAATCAACACTGAAAATTTCATTAAAATCAGATAAATCCCTGATTGTTGGTAATTTTTTTTAATCGGCGCGGGGTGGGGGTAAATTTATTTTGCTAAATATGGATTTTACGGCAAATAAACCAGTGCCTGATATTTTTCTTATTATACTTAACCATTGAAATTAATTATTGAATCTATTATTGAGACAGTTGTTTGTGTTAGTATTGCAATGTATAATTTCAATTAAACTTAGTTTTAAAAAAATATTTTTCAACATTATAAACATAATTGCTGGAGTTTGGTCTACTGTGAATATGTTCTAAGGAGAAAGATGTTGGAATGGAATGGTGTTTGGTGTGGGGAAGACATTAAGACTATCTGCCCATATAGTCAAATCATTGCACAACAATTTCTCTACTAAATACATTTTTGAACTACTGAAATGATTTTTTTAAATATAGAAATATATTAAGTTTAATTTCGTCTGATACAATGCCACAGTAGAGCAGTACCCAGTAAGAATCGAATTATTTATCCAATAGAAATGGCCTACCGTCAAGCTACGACAGGTGCCAGTTTATAAGTTCTGGTGATTTTCAACTGACTATTCACACTAATAATTACCTGATATATATATATATATATATATATATATATATATTATATATATAATATATATGTATGTATGTATTCATATATATATATATATATATATATATATATATATAATACTTTAAGGGTAATCATTATGATCACCTATATAGGTGGATACGAAGGAAAAGAGAGAGAAAAAAATAATAATTTGTTTTATTTGATAAAAACAAGGGCCCTTTCGTCCGGTTGCTCATCAAGGTTTATACAGTCCCCATTAAGTGACACCAGGCCCCAGACACTCACCCAATAAAATAAGCGAGTGCCTAGGTCTGATTTGTTTGCACAAGGTAGGACGAAAAAAATTTATAATTACGGCCTCAAGGACCTGTAAATGATGTTTCGTCCTAGCCTTGTGCAAAATAGAGAATTGGTGATCATTATAACTAGACCGGCATGCGCTTATGTTGATTAGATGTTCGCAAATCGAAGACTCGCTGCTCTGCGATAACCCGGATTTTATGGGTTTGTGTTCGCGTATTACTCGGGGTATGTGCTGGTTAATTCTGACAGCCAATCTTTGAACCGTACGGCCAATATAAGTGGCTTCACACGCACACGTATATTTATAAACAAGTAAACTTTGATTGAATATTGGCAGTACGTCCTTACTAGCAGAGCGAAAAGCGGCCCTGGTAGAAAATATTGTTCTAACTTTGGCTGCGGGATAGCAACGGCCCACCGATAAAGTAATTTTGTCAGCTAAAGTCTGACTAGCCGGTCCAACCCAAGGTAGACGAATATACACTGGGCATTTGGATGGACCAAAAGGTCCATCACGATAGAATTTTGCCATTGTAATTCTAATTATGTCTGTGATGACATCCTCGTCCTACCTTGTGCAAACAAATCAGACCTAGGCACTCGCTTATTTTATTGGGTGAGTGTCTGGGGCCTGGTGTCACTTAATGGGGACTTAAAAGAAGAAAGTAAAATTTTTTTTCTTTTCCTAAAACCCCCCTCATATATATACCCATATGTATTTACAATTTGACTTTTAGTCGTCTCCGGCTGTATAAACCTTGATGAGCAACCGGACGAAAGGGCCCTTGTTTTTATCAAATAAAACAAATTATTATTTTTTTCTCTCTCTTTTCCTTCGTATCCACCTATATAGATGATCATAATGATTACCCTTAAAGTATTATTTAGATTTGCCTGTACCAGAAATTTATTTATACATTTTAGGGGATGGTACAGCCCCACTATTATAGATGTCCTCAATAAAATTATATTACTGAAGGACAAAATCATCAAGCGCCGCTTTAAATTGAGTTTTTCTCCATTCCTGCCTGGATAATAATGTGGTACCCGGCTACATATTTAGACGGCTTACTAAGATTAAATGTCGTAACTCACGTAATGTTGAACGTGCTTTTCTCAAGGATGAGATCTTTCTTTAGTGACTCTATTCCCCCAATTACTGCCCAAATACATTCTCTATGGAGGCAAGTTTGGACAACGCTCACTCTCTTTGACAAATTGCGCTTTGCTAAATACTTGATTATTAAATCTCAAATAATTAATAGTAGAATCCTTGTCAAGAATAACAAATTTTTGAACCTCCTCATTCGTAAAAGATTTGGATGTACAGTCACCTCGGACAAACACATCTTCAATTTCACTTCCTATATATTGTCTGAGAGTGAAAAAACTGGTGCTATCCAGAGGTTTGAATTTTTGTATTCCCCCCTCACGTAACCCCGATAAGGTTACGTTGTTTACGGAACTTGAGATGTTATTCTCTCAAATATGTAAATTGTCCCCTGTTTCTCTGCCGCATGTCAGTTATCTGAAGGCTCGCCTTGCAGATCTGGCATATAAATTTTTAGAACACCATATTGATTGTAAGGGGTTCATTTGGCAGAGAAACCATTTCATTACGGCTAATAGTCTAAAGCGAAATACCGATATCTGCCTTAGTAGACCAGATAAAGGGGCTGGGGTGGTTATCCTTAATCGCTCTGACTATATAGCCAAGATGCTTGTTATTCTTGACGACAAAGATAAATTCGAGAAATTGGGTGATCTGTCTTTTGACGATACCCATAAACTCGAAATTAAGGTTCAGAAGCGGTTCCTTGAACTGTCAAAGTGCAAATTTC